>CM070023.1:3645348-4099212 GCA_036247105.1 Cirrhinus mrigala | reverse complement strand
AGAGAAACCAAAGAAGGTTCAGTTCAAACATAACATCATGACCAAAACAAACAAACAAAAACAAAACCGATTAAACTTAGCTTCAGGAATCAAGTACTGCTGGAAGTGGTGGTAATCAAGGTTTTCAGGTTTAGAAAACAGGCTGATGAAGATTAGCAAGAGCAAGGAGCATAGAGTCCGGTATCTAACGAGTAGATCTGACAACTGACAGAGAAAGTCCTGGGTATTTATAGAGGTGAGCAGTGATTGAGTGCAGGTGCCGGTGATCAGAAGGCTGGTGATTGAGAACGAGTGGGTGTGGTGAAGGAATCTGACGGTCCGGGTGTGGTACTGACAGTACCCCCTCCTCCACGGGCAGCTCCCGATGCCCGAAAGTGATGGCGAGGGCGGCCCCTAGGTCTGGGTGCAGGTCTTTCTGGGTGTTGTTGATGGAATTCGGAGAGTAGCGTAGGATCTAAGATGTCCTTGCGTGGAATCCAAGACCTCTCCTCAGGACCATAGCCTTCCCAGTCTATGAGGTATTCGATCTGGCCCCCTCGCCGTCGGGAATCTAATATCTCCTTTACCCGATAGATGGATGGGTCTTCCAGGATTTCCGGAGGAGGAGGTACCTCGGTGCCGTCAGATTCTGTGGAGGGAGGAAGAGGAGGATTAGTGGCAGGTTTAAGGAGGGAAACATGGAATGCAGGGTGTATGCGGTAGTGAGAAGGGAGCTGGAGCTGGTAAGTGACGGGGTTAAGTTGCCTCTGGATGGGAAACGGCCCAATGTACCGCGGACTGAGTTTCTTGCAGGGCAGCCGGAGGCGGATGTCCTTGGTGGAGAGCCATACTAACTCTCCAGGTTGAAAGGTGGGAGCTGGACGACGTCGGACATCCGCAAAGATCTTGTGACTCCGGACTGCGTGCTGGAGGTGTACATGGGCCGAGTCCCAGACCCTCTCACTCTCCCGGAACCAGTGGTCGACGGCTGGGACGTTACTGGGCTCTCCTGACCAGGGGAACAGAGCGGGTTGATAGCCCAGAACACATTGAAACGGAGTGAGGCCGGTGGTGGATTGTCTCAATGAGTTCTGGGCGTATTCAGCCCAAGGAAGGTAACGGCTCCAGTCGTGCTGATTGGAAGAGCAATAGGCCCGGAGGTATCGTCCGAGTTCTTGAATCTTCCGCTCAGTCTGGCCGTTAGTTTGAGGGTGGTAACCGGATGACAGGCTGACGGATATCTGGAGATTTCTGAAGAAGGCGTGCCAGACACGAGAGATGAACTGTGGCCCCCTGTCAGACACAATATCTTCAGGTAGGCCGTAGTACCGGAAAATGGAATGAAGGAGGGCTTCAGCCGTTTCCATGGCCGTTGGTAAGCAACTCAGGGGTATGAATTTGCAGGACTTGGAAAACCTGTCTACAATGACTAGGATGCAGGTATAGTTGTTAGATGAAGGTAAGTCTGTGACAAAATCAATGCCTATATGGGACCAAGGACGAGTAGGTATGGGTAATGGCACGAGTTTTCCACATGGTAACTGGCGAGGTGTGTTGGTCATGGCACAGACTGAGCAGGCATGGACATGTTGGGATACCTCGCGGGCCATTTGTGGCCACCAGAACCGAGAACGAAGGAGTGAGAGGGTCCTCTTGCTGCCTGGATGTCCAGAGCCCGGAGAGGAGTGAACGGAGTCCAAAAGGGCTGAGCGCATGGATGATGGAACGTACACTTTGTCTTCTGGACCTCCCGGCGGAACTGGCTCCAGGGAAGTAGCTTCCTGGAGCTGGCGATCGAGGTCCCAGATGATGGGGCAAAGGAAGTGCTCTGGAGGAAGGATGGGATCGGAGGTGGTCGGCAGGTCTGGCTGATGGAGGCGTGATAAGGCGTCGGCCTTAACATTCTTGTGACCAGGACGATAGGTGATGGTAAAACGAAATCTAGAGAAGAAGAGGGCCCACCGAGCCTGGCGAGGGTTCAGCCGCTTTGCCTCTCTGATGTACTCCAAGTTACGGTGATCAGTGATTACGGAGAACGGATGTCTAGCGCCCTCGAGCCAATGTCTCCATTCCTCCAGAGCCAGTTTGATCGCTAGCAGTTCCCGGTTGCCGATGTCGTAGTTTTGTTCCGCCGGGGAGAACTTCCGAGAAAAGAAGGCGCATGGATGAAGTTTAGGAGGCTCTCCGGAGTATTGTGAGAGTACGGCTCCCGCTCCGATGGTGGAGGCATCCACCTCCACGATGAAGGGCTCTTGTGGATCGGGGAGGACTAGAGCAGGAGCCGTACAGAAGGCGGATTTTAAGGAGGCAAAGGCTTGTGAGGCGGAAGGAGTCCAGGTAAGGGTCTTCGGTTTATCCTTCAGAAGGTTGGTGAGGGTGGCAGAAAGAAGGCTGAACTGGTTGATGAAGCGGCGGTAGAAATTGGCGAAGCCCAGGAAACGCTGTAGCTCTTTAACAGAGGTAGGTTGGGGCCAGTCCCGGATGGCTGCGACCTTGCTAGTATCCATGCTGATCCCGTCAGGGCCGATGACGTACCCGAGGAACTGGATGGTGTTTTGGTGGAACTCGCATTTCTCTGCCTTGAGGTAAAGGTGGTGTTGTCTCAGCTTCAGAAGGACCTGCGCAACGTGGTGGCGGTGTTCGGCCAGGTTCCGGGAATAAATCAGGATGTCGTCGATGTACACTACAACGAACTGATGGAGGAATTCCCGGAACACCTCGTTCATGAAGCTCTGGAAGACAGAGGGCGCGTTGACTAGCCCGTACGGCATAACCCGGTAATGGTAGTGGCCGGCAGGGGTGATGAAGGCGGTCTTCCATTCGTCTCCAGAGTGAATGCGGACGAGGTTGTAAGCGCTGCGAAGGTCCAACTTGGAGAAGATGCGAGCCCCACGCAGTTCCTCCAGGGCAGCTGGGACCAAGGGAAGAGGATAAGGAAATTTGATGGTCTGGGAATTGAGGACACGATAGTCAATGCAAGGTCGCAGGCCTCCGTCCTTCTTCTCCACAAAGAAGAAACTGGAGGCGGCTGGCGAGGTGGAAGGGACGATGAAACCTTGTTGGAGAGCCTCCTTAATGTATTCCTCCATGGCCTTCTGCTCCGGGATGGACAACGGGTAGATCTTACCCTTAGGTAATTTCGCTCCAGGCAGCAAGTCGATGGCGCAGTCCCATGGCCTGTGTGGTGGGAGTTTGGTGGCAGCCTGCTTGCTGAACACGTCCTGGAACGCCCGGTAGTCTTCGGGTATGGAGGTGCTCTTGTAGGATTCGGGACTCTCCACTAGGGTGGATTGTAGTTGCAGGTTGGGAATGGGAAGGTTTTGAAGGCAGGATTTATGGCACTCGGGACTCCAGCGGAGGATATCGCATCTAGTCCAGTCCACTATCGGGGAGTGTTTGACGAGCCATGGGCGTCCCAGGACGATATCCACTGTGGCACCCTCCAACACCAGAAAGGAGATTTCCTCTGAGTGGAAGTTGCCGATTCGGAGTTGACAGACTGGAGATCGATGTTTTATGCGGCCGGGTCCCAGGGGCTCACCTCTGATGGTGTTAATACGGTATTGTGGTTCTTGAGGAAGAGCAGGGAGGTTCAAATCCTTTAAGGTGTTGAACGAGATGAAGTTCCCCGAGGCACCAGAGTCGACGAGGGCTTTGACTGTGAAGATAGAATTTTTTATCAATAGCCGGACTGATAACTGAGACATGCTGATCACATCGGGAAAGACTTGCATGATACTCACAAAAGGTCTAGGAGGGCGAACTGGACAGGAGTTCAGGGCATGACCATTTTCCCCACAGTACAAGCAGAGCCCTTGGGAAACACGGCGGATTCTTTCGGTTGCAGAGAGATGATATGAATCAGTTTGCATGGGCTCTGGTGTTGGAAGGATTTTGTCAGGGTTGGGCGAGGCGGCAAGTTGACCGTGAGATTCAGGGACACATGCTGACAGACGTTGAGCAATTTGAACGGTCTTTTGCATGAGGGCTTCCAGACCAATTGCATCGTCGAAAATCACCAGCTGCTGTCTAATGCTGATGTTCAGGCCCTGGCGATACGCTGAGCAGAGCGCTGGCTCGTTCCATCCACTAAGGGTCGCCACAGTGCGAAAACGGAGGGTATAATCACTCACCGAAGAAGAACCTTGGCGGAGACGGTACAATTCATCCGAAGGAGACAGTTTTCCGGTGGCTTTTCCAAATACTTCTTTGAAATGTTTGACGAAGGAGGTGAGACTACCAATAATGGGATTTTCCGCTTGCCACAGTGCGTCCGCCCAATCCAGCGCTCTGCCCGACAGCAGACTGGTGATGAACGCAGTTTTAGATCGCTCCGTCGGGAAACGCTGAGGTTGCATCTCAAAATACAAGGTGCACTGAAGCAGGAAGCCGTTACATTTAGCCGCCTCGCCCGAATAACAAGCAGGTAAGGCCATGGGACTTCCAGAGGCAAGCGTGGTAGAGCTCGGTTGACACTGGTGAAGTGACAGGAAAGGATCCGAAGAGGGGCGAACAGACATGATGAGGGAATCTGTTTTCTTCGGTCAGATCTTCTGTCAGGGTTCCAGAGAGAGAGAGAGAGAGTTGTGGGTTAACTGAATTAAGTATTTATTGATAAACGGAAGAAGAGAAACCAAAGAAGGTTCAGTTCAAACATAACATCATGACCAAAACAAACAAACAAAAACAAAACCGATTAAACTTAGCTTCAGGAATCAAGTACTGCTGGAAGTGGTGGTAATCAAGGTTTTCAGGTTTAGAAAACAGGCTGATGAAGATTAGCAAGAGCAAGGAGCATAGAGTCCGGTATCTAACGAGTAGATCTGACAACTGACAGAGAAAGTCCTGGGTATTTATAGAGGTGAGCAGTGATTGAGTGCAGGTGCCGGTGATCAGAAGGCTGGTGATTGAGAACGAGTGGGTGTGGTGAAGGAATCTGACGGTCCGGGTGTGGTACTGACACATATACTCTTTTCAACAGGTTTGTGGATGGAAAGAGCAAATTTGTGTAGTTAGTTTATATTTTTTAGCTGTAGCTGTAAAAGCTGTAGCTTTTTTAGCAAGTAGCTTGTGTTAGCTGAGTTTACTGATGTAGTTAGACTACTGTTCAAATGTTGGAGTCTGTAATATTTTAAAATATTTTTGAAAGAAGTCTCACACTCATGTTCATGCCTTTTTTATTTCAGTCATAAAGAATTTCAGGAATTATCTCCATATAGTAGACTTCAATTTCGAACTCTGTGTAATCCGGGTCAATACAGTTAGGGTATGTCAAAAAACTCCCATCTCATTTTCTCCTCCACTTTTAAAATCGCCCTACATGGCTGAAGAAGTATCGACCCGGGGTTTACAAAGTGAAAATGCAAAGAAGGTCAAACACCCTTTACAAAAAAAGGTAAAACAGCGATGTAGGACGCTTTTGAAGTTGGAGGAGAAAATGAGAACTAGAGAAGACGAGCATTTAAGGTTAAAAGTATAGAAATTTGTAGTTTTCTTAAGAAAATAACCATTTGTTTCGCTAGATAAGACCCTTCTTCCTCGGCTGGGATTGTTTAGAGCCCTTTGAAGCTGCATTGAAACTGCATTTTGGATGTTCAAACTTTTGGATGTTTTGGATGAATGAAAGACATGAACATCTTGGATGACAAGGGCTTGAATACATTATCTGTAAATTTTTGTAAAATTTTGATAAAAATCAGAGAGCTCTCTATTCCTCCATAGACAGCTCCAGGATCAGTGTCACATGATCCTCCAGAAATAATTTTATTATGCTAACTGGTGCTTAAGAAACATTTCTTACCTCACTGACCTCAAACTTTTGAACTGTAATGTCTATATAACTCTAGTTGTTATGGCAGTGAAGAGAAAGCTGGTCCATAACATGTTTTCTCAGAGGACCCTTTGGATTTACATTAATCCTGACCTGGAATAGAACTTGGAAAAGTGACCCACATACCAGGAGCACCAGAACTGCTTCTAAAAGACGCTTTCTAAGAATCCCTATTAGAACATATTGTGTCTCAGGACCATTCGAATTGGAATTTAAGTGGTTCTAGAAGCATGTTAGTGCTCCAGTGACATGTTTGGTTTGATTTCTTCGCTCCCAGCTTAGAATAGGCGTGAGCAGGATGAGACATTGTTTCCAGGCATGTTCCAAGTCTGTCTGAATGGGAGTATGTGTACTATGGTTTTAATTAGTTGGTTAGATCAGACCGCTGAAGATTAAGGATTTATTTAGCTTGTCCGGGTCAGTCAGTTTAACAGTGAGTGATTAAAAAAACCCTCACACACAGACATTCCTATCCCTTTCAGCTGTCACTGACGGCTCCAGGTGAGCTTGAATGGGGTAATCCAGCGTTTAGCAAGGACCCCAGTGGTCCCAGTTTTGGACACGAGCATCAGGAGGGTCCAGGACCCTCTGGATCCCCAGCAGCTGCTGGTGTCCTGCAATACGGCTTTTTATTGACACAGAGAACAAAAGCTTGATCCCCAGACTCTGCTTACATACACATCCACAAATACATGCATTTGTAATAACCATAAATATGCACATTTAGGATGCAGAATGGAGAATCAATGATGCTTAAAGGGATAGTTTACCCAAAGATGAAAATTCTGTCATTAATTACTTACTCTCATGACGTTCCAGACCCGTAAGTCCTTCGTTCATCTTCAGAGCACAAATTAAGATAATAGTCCATGACCACTCTTGAATATGGTGGCGCACTGTTCTGGGTGAGAAGAAATCGCTGAATCAAGTTTTTTTTTTTTTTTTCTTTGTTCACAAAAAGTATTCTTGTAGCTCCATAAAATTACCACTGATGTCACAAGGACTATTTTAATGACACCCTTACGACTTTTCTTTGCCTTGGCCGTGTTAGAACACAGTCTGTGGAGGGTCAGAAAGCTCATGAACGAGGGTCTTTAGAATTTGGAACAACAGGAGGGTGATTATTTTTGGGAAAACTATCATATCAATGTTTTTTTAAGTCTTTTATGCTCAATGAGGCTACATTTATTTGATCAAAAATACAGTATGAACAATAATATTGTGAATATTGTTACAATTTCAAATTGAACTGTTTTTTAATATTCTTTAAATAGTAATTCATTCCTGTGAAACAAAGCTGAATTTTCATTAGCCATTACTCCAGTCTTCAGTGTCACATGATCCTTCAGAAATAATTCTAATATGCTGATTTGTTGCTTAGGAAACCTTATTGTTTTATTATTAAAACAGTTAATATTTCTGTGTAAACTCTGATTCTTTGATGAATAGAAATATCAAACCAAAAGCAGTTTTTTAAATAGTTTGTTGTATTATAAATGTTTTCACTTTTGATCAACTGAATGTGTCCCTACTAACTGATAGTGTTAGTTAAGTAAGTAAGTAGTTAAAATAAGTTATTTTTTAGTTACTTAAAAAGCATTTCTTTTGACAGGGCAACAGTGTTTCAGGATTACCAGTGCTTCCTTTTCAGATTTATCAATTGCTCATTTGAAATCCTTTTTTTTTTTTTTAACATTGTTGAACGTTTTCTCCCTCTTCTAGTGACACCTGAATATTGACACTCACTTTTGCATGCAAATTATTTTAATTTAGTTTTTTTGGTGACATGCATTATTTCTTATATTTTTATATTGGTGAAAACAGTATGCCTTTTCTGTCTTTTTGTCTGTCTGCAGGATGATCCGCTGGGTAATCTGAATCTGGCATTTGACATTGCTGAAAAACACCTGGACATCCCCAAAATGCTGGATGCAGAGGGTAAAGAATAATCATAAAATATTTTACAATGCTCCATATAACATTCCAGCTAAATACATAACTTTCAGCCAGTGAAACATTGAAAAAATGTCTTTCACAAAAATGTTATGGTGTTTAAAAGCTCATGACATAAGACCTTAAGACACTTACCTAAAATATGGCATCTACCCCAAGTATTGTCTATATGTCCACATTTACCTCAGAAAAAAAAATGACCCAAAACTCATTAGTCAGCTAGAAAAATGAACTCTAGAGAAGAGCATTTTGCTAAATTAAATTATAATTTTGTACTGTTCTAAAGTGTTTCATTTATGTTCCATTTTTATGACAGCCACTATTTAGATGTTTATATTAAAACAAAAAAAATTAATTGGAGTAGAAATATAATTATGTAATTATAACTTTATTATTAAGTGTCATTTATAGCATGTGTATTTTACAGCATTAGTTTAGAGTTTTTTTTTTCTTTGAGAAAGTTTGGCTTGTTCTGTACCGGATACATATTCATAATAATTGATATTCTGAAATCGAATTGAATCGCAAGCTTGTGAATCAGAATCTAACTGAGTCGTGAAATTTGTGTCAAAACCCAGCCCTAGCAAAAAGAAAGTATAGTAAAAACTGAAAGCAAATTATTTAAGCAACAGTTGTTAGCTTTATAGTATTAAAAAACATGACTTTTGCTCCACAGTCCTAGTTAGCAGCGACAAGCCAGATGAGAGGACAGTCATGATGTATATCTCCAGTTATTATCACACATTTGCAGAGGCTCAGAAGGTACATCTGATCCTTGAGCTCATTCTAGAAGTGTTAGAAATATAGTTACACCTGAATGTATGGCCCCTTCAGTCCACGTAGGTGTATCCTCATTTTCCACTTTAGTGGATAAACATGTCTTGTAGTATTTATATTTTCTTCCATCACACCTTTATGTAGTTGTCTCTTAGCTCATCTCCTCTCCCTGCAGACATCCTGAACACCCCTAAGCCTGACGAGAGAGCTATTATGACATATGTGTCCTGCTTCTACCATGCCTTTGCTGGAGCTGAACAGGTATTTGTGTGTGCTAGATTGAGGAGATCAACTATCTTCCCATCCATCCCTACCTTCGTTCTTACTATGTTTCTCTCCCTCAGGCTGAAACTGCTGCTAACAGGATCTGTAAGGTGCTGGGAGTGAATCAAGAAAATGAGAAGTTGATGGAGGATTATGAAAGACTGGCTAGTGAGGTACTGTAGTTAAACACACATCAGATACACTCCACACACTGCACACAGACACATGTTACACATAAATATTTCCTCTACTCTCTAGCTGTTGGAGTGGATCAGACGTACCATTCCCTGGTTGGAGAATCGTGTGCCGGAAAAGACCATGTCTGAGATGCAGCGGAAGCTGGAGGATTTCAGAGATTACCGCAGGATGCATAAACCTCCCAAAGTGCAGGAGAAGTGTCAACTGGAGATCAGCTTCAACACCCTGCAGACTAAACTCCGCATCAGCAACCGGCCTGCGTTTATGCCCTCTGAGGGCAAGATGGTTTCGGTGAGAGTTTGACACACACATACACACACAGGACAAACTTTTATAACCACAATTTTAAAAAGTATTGATTTATCTATTTTAATAGTTTTTTAATCTTTATATGTGACCCTGGACCACAAAACCAGTCGCAAGTAGCATGGGTATATTTGTTGCAGTAGCCAACAATACATTGTATGGGACAAAATTATAGATTTTTTGTTTATGCCAAAAATCATTGGGATATTAAGTAAAAATCATGTTCCATGAAAATTGAATGAAAATTAAAATTTTGTAAATTTCCTACTGTAAATATATCAAAACTTAATTTTTGAGTAGTAATATGCATTGCCAAGAATTTCATTTGGACAACTTTAAATGTGATTTTCTCAATATTTTGATTTTTTTGCACCCTTAAATTCCAGATTTTTAAACAGTTGTTTCTCCTATCCTAACAAACCATACATCAGTGAAAGCTTTCATATGATGTATAAATCACTTATGACCAGTTTTGTGCTCCAGGGTCACATATGTACTTTTATTTTATTTAATATTTTATTTTTGTGTTGATTTATTTTAATATTTATTTATTTAACATTTATTGGTTTTATTTTCATTTTTTATTTTAATATGTATTTTATATTTTTTATTTTACTTACTATTTATTTATTTTATTTGTTGTATTTAAATATTTTTTTTTAAATGTTGAAATGTATTTTATATTTATTTTATTGTTACCTTATGCTGATATTTATTGTATTTTTAATTTATTTGTATTTATATTTCATTTATCTAACTAGCTAGCTTTGGGGACATTTTTCAGAAAAGTATTTCCCAAAAAATATAGCTTTATAGGTATATGTCACGCTACGTCAAGAGCACGAACACAAAGATAATCCAATAAAGTCTTTTAATAAGATTTCCTGGCGATGAAGGTAAAGCCAAGACAGAAGGGTACACAAGCATTCGCAACAATAATAACCAGCAACTGGAACAACAAAGGGGAGATCTTATATAAGGCAGTAAATGAGGGACATACAAGTGCTGAGGGTTAACTGATAATTGATTAATGAGCTAATGAGAACAGGAACAGAACCAAATATGTGACCCTGGACCACAAAACCAGTCCTAAGTAGTACGGGTATATTTGTAGCAACAGCCAACAATACATTGCATGGGTCAAAATTATATAATTATATATAATTATTTAATTATATAAATAGTTGTATCTCAGCCAAAATAGTCCTATCCTAACAAACCATACATCAATGGAAATTATATTTATTCAGCTTTCATGTGATGTATAAATCTCAGTTTAAAAAAATTGACCCTTATGACTGGTTTTGTGGTCCAAGGTCACATATGGGCAAACAGGAACTAAATCAGAGCAGAAGACAGAAACTAAATGAAACACACAACAAAAGAGTTCATAACTGTGACAGTATATAGATCACAAACACACATATAAAACAGTAAGGTCAACATGGTTGCAATTTCTCAGTGGTTTCATAGTTGATTTTTTTTTTGGTATGTGTTTGTCTGTTTAGGACATAGCGAGTGCGTGGCAGGGGCTAGAACAGGCAGAGAAGGGCTACGAAGAATGGCTGCTGACGGAAATCAGGAGACTGGAAAGATTGGACCATCTAGCAGAGAAGTTCAGACAGAAAGCTACCAACCATGAAACCTGGGCTGCAGGTGAGTCCTGAACATGAAGAGGTATCATTAATAAAATATCACCATTCTACACTTGTGTTAAAATGAACTGGAAGCCACTTTGGATGAGAAAGTCCAATAAATGATGCTTGATATATGCTTTACATGTGTTTTGCATTAGGTAAGGAGGAGATGCTGACCCGGAAGGACTACGAGTCAGCATCTTTAATGGAAGTCCGAGCTTTGCTGAGGAAACACGAGGCATTTGAGAGTGACCTTTCCGCCCACCAGGACAGGGTCGAGCAGATTGCTGCAATTGCTCAGGAGCTCAAGTATGACCTTTTGGATGTAATCTCTTCAAAAATATTTTTATTTAATTTAGCTGTTCATTCTTTAATGTAAACTTTGGTATGTGCATTACCACTCAGGGCAGTTTTTTTAATTATGACTTAAGTCTTTTGTTCCACACGAATGCATTCATTTGATCAAAAGTGACAATAAACACTTTAAAATTCTTATTATTATTTAGATTTTAAAATTTTAAATAAATGTTCTTTTGAACTTTCTGTTCATCAAGGAATTCTGAAAAAAAAAATTATCACACTTTCCACAAATATATGAAGCAGCATCGTTTTCAGCATTCATAATAATAAGAGTGTTAGTGTCAAATCAGAAAATTAGAATGAATTCTAAATAATCATGTGACAGTGGACTCAAATAATGGGTGCCGAAAATTTTGCAAAAATATATATAAATTTTTTTGTTTTTATTGTATTTTGATTAAATAAATGCAGCCTTGGTGAGTGTAAGAGATATTTAATATAATCTTACCAACATCAAATGTTAGAGTAGTAGTGCACCGGCAATTTGTCCTTGTAATTAACCTGTCAAGTTCAGTTTCTTATCACCTTACAGGGTCTGGATAGCTTCATATCTCTCACACTACTTATCCATAGCTAGATACACATATACACGCACCATGCTTACAGCATGCTTTGACGCTTGAATTGCTGACTTTCTATTTTAACATTCATTATCTCGCTGCAGGCCTGGTTAGAGAGAGAGAGAGAGAGAGAGAGAGAGAGAGAGAGAGAGAGAATGAGTGTGTGTGTGGATGCATTTAGTAAGTGACTGACAGCTTTTGACCTTTATATTGTCTCACTAAGTACAGGGTGATATTACTGATAAAGTATGGGGCATACTTATAATGACTTGCATACTGATGTTAATTTGGATGCGGAAAGCAAATAGAAAAGAAATGTAGACAGTTAATCATAACAGCAGCCTCAGATACAGTATCAAAAACAGTCTGTTTACTTATAAGTTGTAGAAAGAGGGTGTAAAATGCTCATTACAGCTTTTCTGATACAAGAAACCTTGACTAACATTATCAAATGGTCTCCATTAAAAGAAAATGATACAAAAGTCCAGAATATTCCACATCACCTCTGTTAACCACTAGAGGGGGACAGACTCAATAGCAAATGCAATACTGTGGCCTAAAGTTTTATCTTTTTTTTATTTCTCAAGTGAACTGGACTATCATGATGTTGCATCAGTGAATCAAAGGTGTCAAAGTATTTGTGACCTCTGGGACCAACTGGGTACACTTACTCAGAAACGCAGAGAGGCCTTGGAGGTATGCCAACCTGTTTTGTACTAGAATATTTTTGATAGATCACAGCATTGAAGAAAGCAAGCGATTTAAATCAGTGTTTATTTTCTGCAGAGGACAGAGAAACTTTTGGAGACGGTGGAGCAGTTGTTTCTGGAATACGCAAAGAGATCTGCACCCTTTAATAACTGGATGGAGGGAGCCATGGAAGACTTACAGGATATGTTCATAGTGCACACCATTGAAGAGGTCCAGGTATGCACAACTACTTACATGCTTATGTTGTTAAATAGACTAGCACTTAAACGCCTCCCAGCTCTCACATATGTATTACTTTCTGACTTTTTTTAAAATGTTTTTGAAAGAAGTGTCTTGTGCTCACCAAGGATGCATTTATTTTATTTATATAAATATACAGTAAAAGCATAATATTGTAAAATATTATTACAACTTAATAATTGTTTTTTGTTTTAATATATTTAAAAAATATATTCTATTCCTTTGGTGGCAAAGCTGAATTTAAGAAGTTGTTACTCTAGTCTTCAATGTCACATGATCCTTCAAAAATCATTTTAATCAGCTTATTTGGTGTTTAAACATTTATTAAAAATCCACCTTATTCTTCAACAGGAAAGTAATCCTATGGCCGAGACTTCCATTTCATTAGCTGCTATAGGGAAATAGCGAGAAGAATAATAACGTGCAGTAAATGGTAAAACTGTTTGCACTACAAACCAGCGAGTTCATAATTAAGATAATACATTAAAACAATATGGTAAAACACAACAATTTACGATATTAAGCAGCAAAACGAGCTGTTTTGTACAGCAAAAAATAGCTGGACGTGGATGAGGCCCATAGAAATTATAGCCAGACCCATAAAATTTTCTTATGGGAAAATAAGGTGGATTCAAAAAAGATATAAAAAAATATTTTTGTGGAAACCACAAAGTTCCAAAAAACAGCATTTATTTGAAGTAGAAATATTTTGTAACAATGTAAAAGTCTTTACTGCTATTTTGATTAGTTTAATGCATCCTTGCTGAATAAAAATTTTAATTTCTTTCAAAATATCTTACAGACCTCAAACTTTAAATGCTAGTGTATATATGAAAACAAGTTATCAATTGTGTGTAGACTCTGATAGCTGCTCATGAGCAGTTTAAGGCCACACTTCCTGAGGCGGATGCAGAAAGGCAGGCAATCCTTGGCATTCAGCAGGAAGTCCTGAAGATCGCCCAGAATTATGGCATTCGTGGAGACCTCACCAACCCCTACAGCACCATAACTACAGAAGAGATTGCCATCAAGTGGGACAAGGTCAAACACACACAAATCAGACTTCCATTCTGTTCCATTACTGCATGGAAATGTTCTTAAAGGGGACATTGGTAGGGTTGGGTATTGTTAGAATATTATCAATTCTGATTCCGATTCTACTTATCGATTCCTATTCTTTTCGATTCCCAGGTTCGATTCCAATGTGAATAAAAGATGATACCAAGCATATTTATTATGTTTCTTTTTTTGCTAAACATTTAGTTGCAGCTGAATACCATCAACAAAAATCAACAGGCTACATAAAAACAAGATTCACTTAAGAGCTGTTTGCAAAATAGAGCTGCGTGATTCTGGATAAATTGGGTTGCTGTTGTTGTTTTTTTTTTTAATGGAGGCTGTGGTTCTCTTACGATTCTGAAGAAGAACATTAGACAACTAAACAAAATCACATGTTGGCCTAATTTATAAGTAAATGATTCAGTGATTCACTCAAGATTTATTTGGTTCCTTTTCTAGATGAATCAGTGTTTTTGAATTAATGATCAAAGACAAATAACAGCCCCGTTTTGCCATCTACTGGCATAACAACGTAATTGATAAATCTTTAACATTATTTGGAATGTCAAATTAACTTTCAAAAGGATGATTTACTCTATTTTGATCTCTACTGTACATATCAGAGTTTATACCCAGACTTTGAACATCTATCACAGAAATAATGAACTGTGTGGTTGAAAAGATTGTGAAACTGTTTCATTCATATACATGACAGTAGCTGTCTTTAGGTCAGTGGCAGCACGAACGCAGATTTTAATGTTCAAATCACACTGGCCATACGCTGCATGGAAGAAAGGTTGAGGAATCAAACGCATAAATCATTGTAATTTAGGAACAGAATTACGTTGGAATTTGAATCGTGTTTGTGACCTTTAACGATCTGTTATATTAAAATGCTTTGTCATTGGTGGTGACACATCTATTGCAACATGTTCACAAATATTATAGGCTACTTTGCTTTTTCGATTTCTGATCGCAAGTGTAGCCATACTTTGGAGCGCTATACACTTAGATTAGCGAGAAAGGTCCTGGCAGATCGCTAGAAAAAAAAAGAACCGCATATAGGAATTGAATCAAAATTTTAATTTCACAAGAAGTATCCGATTCCTGACCTTAAGTATCCGATTCTGGAATTGATTTTCGATACCCAACCCCAGACATCGGATGCCCATTTTCCACAAGACGGAATGATTCTTTAGGGTCTTCATGAAATGTCTGCAACACACTTTGGTTAAAATTCCTCAATGGTCATTTAAAACATCACCCTTTTTACCTTGTCAAAAACAGCCCTGTTCACAACGACCTGTTTCGGTGCATGTCTCTTTAAATGATAATGAGCTACTGCTCACTCCGCCCCCTTTTCTTTTGTTGTGTATTTGGTGGTGGATAATGAAGTCTCTTATATTCACTTTAACACCTGCATTACGTACGAGACATTGTTGTCGCTGCAGCTGTTTGAGAAAATGGCGGACAGCGAACAACTGGCTGCGGGCGGAAATATGCTAATACGGGATAGTCCATCAGTAGTCGTGGGCAGGGCCTGCTTAGAAAATGTAAAATGGCTTTAAGATGGCTTAATAGTTGAGACTGTTTAGGTGTTTGGGCATTTAAAAAAAAGGAGTGAATGGATTTTTATCATTGTATGGTGGTTGTGTCCACACACTGCTAAGGCACATTTATATGCAAACACAATGTAAAAGTGAATTTTGCATCTGTTGTCCCTTTTAAGTTAAAACTTCTTCAAAACAAAATAACAATCATGGTAATGATTTGTGTTTGTGTATTCAGGTGAAGAAGCTGGTTCCCCAGCGTGACAGCGCACTTCAGGAGGAGTTAGCGCGACAGCATGCTAACGAAAGGCTCAGACGCCAATTTGCTGCCCAAGCCAACCTCATTGGACCCTGGATACAGGCCAGGATGGAGGTGAGTGGCTTTAGCCATCACCGCCATCACCTGTGCCAATGTAAAAAAAAAACACAAAAGACACATTCTTTTATCAATTTATCTATCTGACAGGAAATTGGTCGTTGTTCTATGGCGATGGGCGGGACTTTGGAGGATCAGATGACCCAGCTGAAGCAGTATGAACATGTGATCGTCAGCTATAAACCCAACATAGACAGACTGGAGGGAGATCACCAAATCATCCAGGAGTCACTTATCTTTGACAACAAACATACTAACTACACTATGGAGGTAATACACAATTAACTTTTTTTCCATCAAGTATACATTTAATTGATCAAAAATGACAAAAGATTTCTATTTCAAATAAATGCTGTTCTTTTGATCTGAAAAATCTAATATCATGTAGCGCAACTGTTTTCAACATTAGAACCAAATCAGCATGTTAGAATGATTTCTGAAGCATCATGAGACAGTGAAAACTGGATGAATGGTTGCTTAAAAATCAGCTTTGCCATCACAAGAATAAATTATATTTAATTTAAATAGAAAACATTTATTTTAAATTGTTATATTTCAAATTTTTGATCAAATAAATGCAGTTTTGGTCAGCATAAGAGATTTCTTTAAAAAACATTAAAGACTCTCCAAAAGTGTACACAAAAATGTATGTGACGAATTATGGCTGTGTATATTACGTATCACGATATTACGTATATTGCGATACGATATGTTGCGATACATTGCGAAATTGTAAACAAGGCGATATATTGGGATATTTCTTATTTTATGAATAGGACATAATTTTAGGAAAGTTGTAATTAAGAATACACCACCATATGCAAACCATTCAATGTTATTGAATCACTTTTTGTGCAGTACTAGTAAAGAGAAAATAAAGTTCCTGCGAGATTCTTTAGTTATTAAATGTATAAAATGTAAGCTTTTATAAACAGACCATATATATATTTAGACCCTGCTTTACAATTTAAGTTTACAATTGTAACCATGTCAGATCATTATGAAGAATTACATCTGTTTAATATCAATAGAAAATAAAGTGCTTACAGGATTCCTAAAGAAAACAAAAGAATTGTGAAACAATAAAATAAATACATATATTGGACATTCTGAGAACCTTTTTGTTCTGAGAATTTCAAAAGTTTTGGATTTCGCAAGTTTTCAGTTTGTAATTATGCTCCGCATGGAATCGTCGAGACTGCGACGCGATCACCGCCTTAACTGCACAAAACAGCCCCACCACGAGAGAAAGCGACAGGCAGCCACGACGCGGCTACCCCACTGCGCCCAGCGTGAAGGTCTTTTTACGGGACGCAGCAAGCTGCGGAATTGCGGCGCAGGCGCCGCCTCGGCTGCACGGGGCGCTTCTGCTGCAGACGGATGGGGACCGGGCGGCGATTCCCCTGCTTGCCGCGTCCTGGAGCGAACGTTACCTCAAAAGCCGAAATGACGCCACACTCTACACCGAGCCGGGAGCAGGAACTATTCTTTCATCCTCCATTAACGCTAACATTAGTGGCGTGCCCTTATGCTAGTATTTCCTGTCACTGTTTAAGTTCAGAGATAAGATGCAATCTAGCGGTCAGGATATAAGCTCAAAACGAAGCAACTGTCATGAATCTTGTATGATTTTTTTTAATATCAATATTCCGTTTTTAAGTCGTGTACACTATGGCCAAACAAAATATTGCGATACACACGTGTATCGATATTTTCTTACATCAGTATTTTTCTTTGTTCTGCAGCATATTCGTGTTGGCTGGGAGCTCCTTTTGACTACGATCGCTCGCACTATTAACGAAATTGAGACTCAAATCCTGACACGTGATGCAAAGGGCATCAGCCAGGAGCAGATGAATGAATTCCGATCCTCTTTCAACCACTTTGATCGGGTGCTGTACTCAGCCTTTGTGTTCTCTAACTAGCCTAACTACTTTCCTTGTTGAATGGATGCTATACTAATCATCATTAAACTGTAACAACTAAACTAAACCCTTCTCCATTTTGACTGAGCATTATAAAAACATCTGTCTGTCTTATTTCAACTGAGACGCATTAATTTCATATTTCCTGTGTTATGTCTTGCCTTCACTTCTTCAGAGGCATTGCAATGCAAGAGTGGTGATTATCTTTCTATTCACGTATTGGAATACATTTATTTTGACATGGGAGATCATTTGCAATATTTAGTAGGCCTATGTCTAAAATCAGATGTGAAATGGTGCCATTGAGCTCTGTCATAATTTTTAAGTGGATTTTGGCACAAATTGCATCTATTTTTAATAAAATGTTAAATATAGCACTTTATTTCTGTTCACATCCTATGCATGTTAGTGTGTTGTGGGTACTTGCTCTCAGGAGGAGAGGGGTAAACTCAGGTCTGATGAGTTTAAAGCATGTCTGATAAGTCTTGGGCATTTTGGAAATGACAAACAGGTACTAACCAACATGTCCTCTAACCTTTGACCCTAATGTGTAGTTATTTGCATAGATTTATACATATGCATTTTCTGGGCAGTGGAATATAGTTCTAATATACCTTTCTTGTGTTTTTTTTTCCTGTCTGTGTTTGTGTGCTGTCTCTTTGTGTGTGTTTCTGTGTTAGGTGCTGTCTTTTTCCCTACTCCACATTTCTTCATTATTCCAACCATGTCGCTGTGTCATCCACACACCCTCAACTTCTGCCCTTTAACCTTTCCCGTGCAGAAGAAGAATGGGGCGATGGATTCTGATGACTTTAGGGCCTGTCTGATCTCGATGGGTTATGATCTGGTAGGGCCTTAAATAGGATTCACTGATTAAGAACTTAAAAAAAAACAAGTATTTTTTTCATAAAATATCTAGGCAGAATACATATTTTTATTATTATTTTGCTTGGTTAATTTAATTTAAAGATAAAATCAAATAAAATTTTGTCAAACACTGGTTTAAAAAAAAAAATTTAATTTAAGGCCTAAAATTATATAAGACATGTATAATGAATGTCTTAAAACAATTATTTGAAGCAATTTTGTTGGTCAAATATATTTATTTTGGTCAAATATATTTATAGTATACTTTTTTATTATTTCGCTCTATTAATTTACATTTTATGTAAGTGTTGCTTTTTAAGGATAAAATCTAATAACATTTTGTGATGCTCATGCAAGTATTTTTTTTATTTATTTTTTTTAATTTCCACTGAAATCTGAATAAATAAGCTTACCATTTTACGGTTTATTAGAATAGGACAATATTTGGCCGAGATACAAGTATTTGAAAATCTGTAATCTGAATATTGAGAAAATCTTAAGAATTTCTTGGCAATGCATATCACTAATCAAAAATTATGTTTTGATATGTTTACGGTAGGAAGTTTACAAAATATCTTCATGGAACATAATCTTTACTTAATATCCTAATGATTTTTGGCATAAAACAAAAATAAAAAATAAAATAAAAATTGCTACAAATATACCTGTGCTACTTATGTCTGGTTTTTAAGTGTATATATATATATATATATATAATATATATATGTATGTTTGTGTTTGTGTGTGTTTTTTCAGGGTGAGGTGGAGTTTGCTCGGATCATGATGCTGGTTGATCCAAACACTTCAGGTGTTGTGTCATTCCAGTCTTTTATTGACTTCATGACAAGAGAGACAGCAGACACAGACACAGCTGAACAGGTCATCGCTTCCTTCAGGATCCTTGCTGCAGACAAGGTGTGTGTTGTTCATGTAACATTAATGATTCAGAACAGTTTTTTTACCTGAAAAACTGTTTCCATATTCCTCATGTGTTGTTTAATGTGTGTTGTACAGCCATACATTCTGGCAGATGAGTTGAGGCGAGAGCTTCCTCCGGACCAGGCAGAATACTGCATCAGCAGGATGCCCCCATATGCCGGCCCCGGGGCCCTGCCTGGAGCCCTGGATTACACTGCCTTCTCCACTGCCCTCTATGGAGAGAGTGACCTTTAACTCTCTCAACAACTCTGACCTTTATAAGTAAATTCTTTACCCATCAGATCAGCAGCCTCAAGAAATGAAAACATGGCGAATAAATAAAAGAGCACAATTTTAGCTTTTAGTCTCAGTTGATGTATTTTGCTAGATGATTGATATTAAATGTCTAATAAATAAATACACAAGGAATGCAACCTGGAAATGAACAGAATGCAATGAAGGAAGTAAAATGAAAGTGGTTATATATCTATATTAGTCCAAAAATGCTATGATTCATTTAGGCTATTGTAAAACAGAGAAGGTTTGTCACTTGAATTACAGCAAAATCAGTAGTTAGACTAAATACAGAGTTAAATACATTTAAGTACATTGTAGGTTTGATGCATTTTACTCTGATCTTTTCCAATCCCACTTTTTCCAGAATTTGTGTGGTAGTGTTAAACCCACATTATGTAAGATTTTGCACTTTTGAAATCTCCCCAAACTGAGAAAGATTCACCAAGCCACTATGCTTTTCTTATTTTATATTCTCAATTCTCCACAACATAATCACCTAAAAATCTAACAGTGCCTGATTTCGTATACAATAACAATTTATATAAAGTAGGAAGAGGTGACCTTTGTCATTTTCACTAGTGAGACAGATAAGAGCACCAGCGGCTGATTTGGTTGTACATGATGTTTTGAATATTGTGAATGCTTCAACATTTATTCAATTTGGTGATTACATGAAGTGTCAATGTATGTACTACTACATGGCTTGTCAGATAAAGCAAAAAACTGAAATTATGTTAAAATACTAAATTTACAGTTGCAGGTAAAAGTATGTGAACCCTTTGAAACGTCAGACAAACACAGCATGCTTAACACACAAACAATAGATTTCCTGTCCGTATTGAACATGTAAACCATTCACAGCAAAGAGTGAAAAAGTATGTGAATCCCAGAGTATCAATCAATCTATCATGAATGCAGGAAATTTCTATACTGTAAGTCACACTAATTCAGTGTACATTTGTGCATTTGATTGATTTTTAGTCAATTTGTTAACCTATCAAATCAGTTTTAACGAAAAAGAAGTGATTTGTGAATGTTTGCTGTTGACTTATATGAACAAGAAAGCCAAATGTGTGTTTTACAGTGACATAAATGAAATAAACCATACTTATGAAATGGCCAAGTCTCTGCTTTTTTATTAAAAGTTTTAAATACAGTGTAATTGACATGCTGTTGGCTTAAAATATATATTTATATATGCATAATAGAGTATTTTGTGTAATATAGCATTTTTACTTGTTTAAAATAAAAGCTTTTAGTTTAGATTTTATTTGTATAAAATATTGACAGTAAATAAATGTATTAATTCGTTCATAATTCACATTAATTGCATGTTATTTTTTTATTTGATGCTTTTGTTTGTTTTCTTTATTTCTTTCTTGCTTGCTTGCTTTCTCCACTTTAACTTGCCAAATATGGAAAAGGCCTTTCTTTCCCACTTTAACTTTATCAGATCTCAGCAGCATTATCTCATGATGTGTGGTATGGCAGTCTCTCTGTCCTGGGATGAGTTCAGCACCTGCGGCTGGGCGAGTGGAGCTCTTCAGTCTTCTGGTTCTTACACACAGTTTCCTCAACAGATCACATCCAAAGAACGGCTACGTATTCACTGAACATGGATATAGGAGAAGCGGAAGATGAAATTCAGTTTCTGCGAACTGTAAGTAAAATGGACTGCATTAAAATACAAATCTGAATGCAATGAATGATGTCTTGACTATTTCTTTATGCTGAACTGCATTTGTAACTAAAGACAGCAAAAGTGCTAATTATTAAAGTGCAGTTAGATTTGTTATTAGATTGATGTAATGGGACCTTGATGAGATTCTTGGACATAACTATTTGATGTTAGCAGATGGGTTACAAAAGAATAAATCTGAAACATTTTTGGCCATGCATATGGATACACAGGCATGTTTCCAGCATATTTGGAATTTAGATCTGCACCACAGACATTAACAGTGTTATTTAGTGCAATATCATACAAACTGTGAGAAATTGCTCATACTGTAACTGTGTGTTTATCATTAATTGTTGGATCTATGGTTTTATATATGTGGTTATAAGCTGTATGTATTTACAGTGTTTAAATTTATTTTTGAGAGACCCATATCACTGGTTTCTATTTTTACTTTGTGTTATCAGTAACAGAGGAACTGGAGGGTCTGTTGGATGTGTTAGCTATCCACTCTCAGCTCCATATCTTTAAAACAGAGATAAATGGGATACTGTGCTCTCTCATTCTCACACACATACAGTACATGCTTCTGCTGATTCACTGTATGTATTTTAGCACATGCATTTGTAACAGCAACATGATGAAAATCATTCATTGTTTCATGTTGTGTTAACTATAGGTCTAAAAAGTGACATGAAAGTCAGAATGTGTGTGTGTTTGTGTGTGTAAGACCCACTGCTGGTCACTGAAACTCTTATGACAAGCTGGAGGTGTTGGAATTCTCTATTCACTGACTGATAAGCCAGTATTCAGTCCTTATAAGGCGGCACTGCACTAATAAAACACAGTTATTGTCCACACTGTAAGAGGAGCAATTACATTTTATCTAGCATACGGGACATTTCAAATCACAGATACTGAAAAAAATGGCATTATTTAATCATTGAATTAATTACATTAAAACATGGTAGGCCAACAGTTAAAACAATTTAATATTGAAAAACATTACTGTTTGTGATTTTTACTTGAATTTTGTTCATTGTTACCATTACTGAGGTGTAAGTGCATTTATACCTTTTGAATGTAAACCTTTGCAGCATGTTTACTGTTTTTAAAATTGTAATAAGTAATAATTGATAATTTTGCCTTGACAGTGATTTATTGGCTGAATAGGATACATTTCACAAATCAACATTCATCAGTTATTAAAATCTTAATGTATTGTGTTACCTTGAATTTTTTTTCTAATTTCCATTTTACAGTTCATGAAATTTATTTAACCAAGTGAAATTCAGATACAGATTGCTATTATTTATTTTTTATTTAAATATATCGACCTTATTCTTAAACGCGGAAATAAGCCTATAGGCGAGACTTCCGGTTCATTAGCCGCTGTAGGGAAATGATAACGAGCAGTAAACAGTAAAACTGTTTGCACTACAAACCAGTGTTAAAAATTAAGATAATACGATAAAATAATATGGTAAGGCATACAAATTTGCAATGTCAAGCAGCAAAATGAGCTAAAAATAGATGGGACGCGGATCAGGCTGGAAGCCAGACGGATTAAATTTACAAATGGTTGTGCCCTCTCTTACAGAAAAAATAAGGTGGATATGGAAATAATGAGAAGAATAACAGTGAGCAGTAAACGGCATAACTATTTGCACTTTAAACCAGTGTGCTCATAATTAAGATAATACGGTAAAATAATATGGTAAGACACGCCAAAACCTGTTTTGAGTTTAAGTTATAATGTGTTTTTATCAAATCAGATAATAGTCCATATTCTTATTTTTGTTTTTCTATTGTAATGAGTAAAGTCTGTTCTGTAATGTGAATGTGTTTTTCAGAGGGATGAGCTGGTACTGAGGTGTTGCTCATCAGGCCCTCATCAGCAGAAACTGTGTTTAGCTGCAGAAGGTTTCGGTGACCGGCTGTGTTACCTTGAGTCCACATCAAACTCAAAGGTGGGATGCGCATTTGCTTATGAACATTTTTAAACCAAGTTACTATTCTGCGTGTAAGAAGAGTCTACTGTGTGCATTATCATACTTCTCAAAAACAGTGTTTCCTTTCACTTACAGAATGTGCCGGCAGATCTTTCTGTGTGCGTGTTTGTTCTTGACCAGTGTCTGTCGGTCCGAGCACTGCAGGAGATGCTGGCCAACCATAAAGACCAGTATGCAGGGGTGGGTAATGTAGTGAAAGGGTATTCACACAATTTGTCACGATTTGGTCAGTTACCCAGATGCGTGGCCATATTGGCGATACTCGGATGTAAACGACAACATGGATTGCATGGTTATAGTGGCATTGTTTACGTTCATTGTCACCAATATGGCCAACTGATGGCACATCGTGAAAACACTCTATTCAGAATTTAACAACGGTGAACAGTTAGCACTGAATATTTGGTGAAATATGTTACTCATATGCACAAACTTTCAAGCTTAAGGCCAGTTCGATTATTTTTTTTTTCAAGGAATTTATACTTTTGTTCAATAAAATCCATTAAAATGAATCAAATGTAAAAGTAAAGACGTTTATAAAGATTTCTATTTCAAATAAAGTGGTTTTGTTTCAGTCACATGAGGCAGCTGGACGTCGTACTCTACTGTATGGCCAGGCGGTTCTCTTTCGACATGCGTACAGCGACATGGTAAGACCTTGATTTTCCTTGTTATTAATCAGTGGCTACCATACTGAGACTATGATGTTTTAACTTTAAACCTTGTATGTCTTCTTTTAGTATCTTTGCTGTCTGTCCACATCAGGCCTTTCCTCTGACAAACTGGCTTTTGATGTTGGCTTGCAGGAGGATACAAAGGGTAAATTTATATTTTCCCCCGTATACTGTGAAATGTGTGTGTGAATTTTTTAATCTTCTGCCGGTTGCTTAGACTAGTCTTAAAATGTTAGTCGTCGAATTTTTTCCCTTTAAGACCAGTCATAACATTTAAAATTCAGTTACAGAAAGATAGATTGGTTTAATTTGAATATGAAAAGTAAGACTGATTACCCCTTGTCTATTACACGTTGGGTAAACTAGTTCATAAGACACCGTCTTAACATAGTGACTATGTTTATGCATCATAAAGACTAGGACTGCCATATTATTGGTGTCATAATGGTTTTATATGTTTTCAGGTGAGGTTTGTTGGTGGACGGTTCATCCTGCCTCCAAACAGAGGTCAGAGGGTGAGAAAGTCAGAGTGGGTGACGATCTCATCTTAGTTAGTGTTTCCTCTGAGAGATACCTAGTGAGTAAATCCATTCACCTATTCATCTATTTATATGTCTATATATCAGCATTTTATGCAGTGTGACAGTCTGTCTCTCTTTTTAGCATGTGTCATGGAGTAACAGTGACAGTAATGACGTCGGCATTGGCCGGGTGGATGCTGCTTTTCAGCAAACATTATGGAGTGTGGCTCTTGTTTCTACTCAGACTCCGGAGACGCAGGGTAACCAGTCACAATTAGAGTTCTTTTTGTAATATTTTATAATGTATTACATTTTATGTCAGTTTTTCGTGTGTTTGATTTTGACCTGTAGGTCACGTGAGAGGAGGGGATACTGTTCGTCTGCTACATGGACACACGGATGAATGTTTGACCATTCCTGCAGCTGAACACAGACGGGAGGAACGCAGGTCAGTGAGGTCACCTAACTGATTACATTTATTATTTTATTTATCATGTTATTTTCATATTATTTTCCATCTTTTCCTTCAGATCTGTCCATTTTGAGGGAGGCTCAGTATCTCTCCAGGCTCGATCTTTATGGAGGCTTGAAATGTTACATGTTGCGTAGGTGTACCTGTAGTTAGTTCACGAATGACAGTTAGTCAAAATATATATTTATTCTTTCTGTATTGGTCAGATTGCATTAGTGAAGGATTGTTTGCAGGTGGAGTGGCAGCCACACTCACTGGGGTCAGCCTTTCCGTCTTCGGCATGTTTCCACCGGGTTGTACTTAGGACTCACTCATGATCGGGGACTACAGCTGGTGGAGAGAGAGAGAGCTGATGTTAAATGTGCAGCGTTCTGTCTCCGTGCATCAAAGGTTGAATACATCAGTTGTAAACACAACATAACCAGATAAATAACATTTTTTGATTATATTGTATAGTCTGCGTCATACTTTTTCCTGTCTACACTTTCTCTTAAAGGCTTAACACAACGTAATTTATGTCTCTTACTGAAATACGTTGTGGAAAACCCATTAAAGTTTTTTTTTTTTTTAGTAAAAAATACACATAGTTTTATAGCTACATATCTTGCACTATGGGGGGGGGGTGGCACCATTATTTTAATGATGTGAAATGGGTGCACTCGGTGAGCTACTGGCGCTAAATGTTTCTATTTTTACCACAACACAACTCGGAAAATAAGATACTGACATGATACCATATTGTGTGGCTTATGGTTGTAATTTTCAGTTGAAGGGCAACAAGAGAAGCGATGTAAGTCTTTACTGTTTTCCTAGTGATAAGAAGAGGAGAAAAGAACGGGAAGATGCCTGTGGATGAATAAAACTTCCAAAAGACCTGCGTCTTTGTTCTCTCCACTTCAGCCCTGATGCCTTTAAAGGAGAACTCCACTTCCAAAACAACAATTTACAAATTATTTACTCACCACCTTGTCATCCAAGATGTTCATGTCTTTCTGTCTTCAGTCGTGAAGAAATTATGTTTTTTGAGGAAAGCATTTCAGGATTTTTCTCCATATAATGGACTTCATTGGTGCCCTGATTTTGAACTTATTTAAATGTAGTTTAAATGCAGCTTCAAAGGGCTCTAAACGATCCCAGCCAAGGAAGAACGGTCTTATCTAGCAAAACGATCTGTCATTTTTTTTCGGAAAATAAAAATATGTATACTTTTTAAGCACAAAACTTGTGTAGGATTGTGAAAAATCCTGAAATGCTTTCTCAAAAACCATAATTTCTTCACAACTGAAGACAGAAAGACATGAACATCTTGGATGATAAAGGGGCGAGTAAATTTTTTGTAAATT
Organism: Cirrhinus mrigala; assembly: GCA_036247105.1. Classification (NCBI taxonomy): domain Eukaryota; kingdom Metazoa; phylum Chordata; class Actinopteri; order Cypriniformes; family Cyprinidae; genus Cirrhinus; species Cirrhinus mrigala. Next base: position 4,072,705 of record CM070023.1, on the reverse strand, counting down.
GTTGTTCTGAAAGTGGAGTTTTCCTTTAAGGCTTTTAGTAGACCACAGCTACTAAACGAGCTTACATATGGCAGAGACAAGAAACGCTAGATGCCATCCTGGCAGGATGTAAACATGCCAACGCTTGTCATGACGCGGCAGCTACTGAAGGAATTTCTCAGCAGGGATTTCACTCGATATCCGGGGGCATTTAGACTTCTTGTGGGGAAAAATGTGTGGTACGGCACTTGGTTTAAGCATACAAAATAAAAGTTTGAGTTTGCCTAATATATGTGTGTGTATTGTGTGTAATTATTATGTATATATAATTACGCACAAATGAACGTATATATTTAAGAGAAATGTTATTTATGTAAAAATATTTTTATTTGTATATATAATATAAATTATATAAAAATGTAAATAAATGCATATACTTGTAAATATTTCTTAAATATATACATGAATGTGTTTGTATTTATATATACATAATAATTGCAAACAGTACACATACATATATTACCCAAAGTCAAACTTTTATTTTGTATGCGATTAATCGTTTGACAGCCCTAATGCTTATATCCATCGACACCTGTAAGCACTTTCAATAGCTGTGGTCATCATATCAGTATTTTATTTTCCGAATTGTGTTGCAGTAAAAATAGCAACAGGTAGTGCCAGTAGCTCACAGAGTACAACCATTTCACATCATTGAAATAATGGCGCCCCCATAGTCCAAAATATGTATAAAATACTGGATTTTTAAAAAATGAAAAAATCTTTCATGGGTTTTCTACTACATATTTCAGTAAGGAAGACATAACTTACGTTATATTAAGCCATCCAAGTCTTAATACCTGAGGTTTCCTTTAAAGTGTAAAGTGGCATTACATTTTGTTTATGGTTAATGCAAACTTTCCTTCTTTATTTTATAGGAAGAGAGCCAAGAGAGCTGGCACTTTAAAAAGAGAGATGGCATGGGTGCACCTGAGATCAAATATGGAGACTCTCTTTGTTTCATTCAGCATGTTGACACAGCCCTTTGGCTCACATATCAGACCACTGACTCCAAGAGACAGAAGGAAAGTGTGCCACAGAGACAGGTAAACTTAATAATAAATAAAATAAGGTCTAAAGTCATGCTGGATAAGAACACTTACAGTACCGAGCATCAGAAATCTTCTGATTTGCTCATTCGGTGCTTAAGAAACATTTCCTATGGCATTTTCAATGTTGAAAACACTTCATGAGAAATAGAAATCTATTGTAATTATTATTTTTATTTATTTTACTGTCACTTTTGATTGATTTAATGGAAAAAAAGACAAAAAGTGAACTCAGAAACTGCTAAAACAAAGCCATAGCACCTTCCTTTTTTGTTGGTTCTGATTGATACAAATTTTGATCAGAATAACTGAAATGAAGTGGTTCTCTTTCATAGGCTGTTTTGCAAGCAGAAGGTCACATGGATGATGGAATCACCCTTTCTCGCTCTCAGAGGGAGGAGTCACAAGCTGCTTGTTTAATTCGAAGCTCTGCCCTCCTCTTCTCAAAATTCATTAGGTAAATGCAGAAATGGTATCAGATGAAATAATGTGTGCTTATCAGCTTAATCATTTCGATTTCCAAATGGAGTTAAAAAGCCAAAATATGTTTAAATAAATGTTAACATTTATGATTTTTAATAATTTGTCTTTACATCTAAAGGGGATTAGATGATGTCAGCCAAAAGGAAAACAACACTAAATTGGATCTTCCAGTTGAGATGGTCTGTCTGACCCTCCAAGATTTGCTTGGTTATTTTAAATGTCCTGAAATGGGGCAGGACCATGAGGTCAGACAGGGAGATATTAGAGCACTGAAAAACAGACAAAATCTCTTCCAAGATGAGGTAATACCTGTGGCAAATGAGAAAGCTCATATATCTTGCTACACATTGCAATAATACCTGAACTGTTTAGTTTTTTATTCAGCTTCATTGTGCTTTTCACAGGGTATAATCACTCTGGTGCTGGACTGCATCGATCACTTGCATGTGTACAACAGTGCCACTCATTTTGCAGAGGCTGCGGGGAAAGAGGCAGGAGAGTCATGGGAAATGATCTTGAACTCTTTTTATGAGCTGCTAGGTATAGGATGACTCATGCTTCAAGATTTATAATTCAGGTTTAGCTTTTATTAATGAATTTTCTATTTTCCCTTCAGCTGCCCTAATCAGGGGTAATAGGAATAACTGTGCCCACTTCTCTGGTTCCTTGGACTGGCTGGTCAGCAGACTCGAGAAGCTGGAGGCTTCCTCCGGTAGATGTTTTGAAAAACAGTTTAGCTCATATTGTGACTAGAATAAGTTAATTTTAGAGTCTAGACGTTGTTTTAATGCGTCACACTCCCATACTTTTTTCTTTCAGGAATATTGGAAGTGTTACACTGTGTTTTATTAGAAAGTCCTGAAGCTTTGAACGTTATTAAGGAAAGTCACATAAAATCTATCATCTCACTTCTGGACAAGCATGGAAGAAACCATAAGGTAACATGTATAATATCAGAGTATGCATTTATTGATGAAAAATACAGAAAAAATAGTGTGAAATAATTAGGGCTGCCTCCTAATAGTCGACTAACCATTAGTCGATGAGAAGATTACTGTTTCCTATTTAACGTGTTTTTTTCATTTTCAGATCTTGGATGTCTTGTGTTCACTCTGTGTGTGTCACGGCATGGCCGTCCGCTCTAATCAGCATTTGATTTGTGACACACTGCTGCCAGAAAGAGACCTACTGCTACAGACAAGACTGGTTAACCAAGTTTTCAGGTGATCTGTTATCAAATTATTTTAGTCTGTTATAATATAGAAATTGACTAACTATGAGTATAAATGTTTTTTAAAAAATGGTATATAACATTTTATTATTTTTGTCTGTTTAGTGTTCGTCCAAACATCTTCCTGTGTGCAAGGGATGACTGCGCCCAATACAAGAAGTGGTATTATGAGGTTGTAGTTGAGAAGGCAGAGCCTTTTGTAACTGCAGAGCCTACTCACCTGCGAGTGGGTTGGGGCAGCACTGAAGGTTACCATCCCTCCCCCACAGGGGGTCACGGCTGGGGGTCAAACGGTGTAGGAGATGACCTCTGTTCTTATGGCTTTGATGGACTTCAGCTCTGGACAGGTAAGATGGAGACTAAGCACATAAAATACTGTTCAAATGTTTACATTTTTTTGAAAGACATTCAACAAGGATGTGTTAAATTGCTTAAAAGTTATTTTGAACTGTTCTCAACATCAGCATAAAAGAATGATTCAATCAAATTAACCCTTTAAGTTTACTTCAGCATTTTACAAATAAATCCTAATCTAATCATAACAAACTATATATCATTGGGAAAGTCTAAGACTCCTAAATAGATATTTTAACACTCTTTTGTGTTACAAATTATGTAGGAAAAGTAATAGATTAATTTATGACAAGAGTGCACCTCAAAAATCTACATCATAACAGGAGTTCTGACCTTTCTCACAAAAATACTTTCTTTGTTGCCTTTTTCCCTATCACGCAATAGAAATCTTAAGAAATGATATGTCACCTGAAAACTTAAAATCTCAAAATTCATCCTTTGATAACCATTTTAAAATCAGACATTGCATTACCATGGATATTGTACATCAAAATCATATTAGAAAATGTTTTCATTCATGAATTATAAAAATGTAACTCTGGATGGTGCATTTTCATGTCTATGTTCTAGATAGGGAGTGACAGCTAAAGGGTTTATGTACCTTAGTGAAATCTAAACACTATTTGTGTATTCTTTTCTAGGAGGTGTAGGTCGGAGGGTCACCTCACCCAATCAGCACTTGCTAAGGGAGGATGATGTCATTAGTTGCTGCCTTGACCTTAGTTCAACCTGCATCTCCTTCCGGGTCAATGGACAGCCAGTTCAAGGCATGCTGGAGAACTTCAATGTGGATGGGCTGCTGTTTCCTGTGGTCAGCTTCTCAGCTGGAGTACAGTGAGTTACCTATGAATAGATTTTGATTTTGCATGTTGTGTTGCTTGTAGGTTTATTTGCTCACGATTCATCACGCAATGAAAAATGTGTTCTGACTCCCCAATTCTACCTATACATCATAAAACAGCTTAAAGGGGTAGTTCACCCAAATATAAAAAATCTGTCATTAATTACTCACCCTCATGTCATTCCAAACTCAAAAGTTCTTCATTCAGAATACAAATTAAGATATTTTTAATGAAATACAGGTGCTTTCTGACCCTGGATAGACAGCAACGTAACTACCACATTCAAGGCCCAGAAAGGTAGTAAGGACATCGATAAAATAGTCCATGTTACATCAGTGGCTCAACCCTAATTTTATGATGCTATGAGAATACTACAAAATAACGGCTTTATTCAATTTCTTCACTTCCGTTTCAGTTGAAGACCTTTCTGGGCCTTGAATGTGGTAGTTGTGTTGCTGTCTATTCCGGGTCAGAAAGTTTTCAGATTTCATCATAAATATCTAAATTTGTCTTCTTGTCTTACAGGTTTGGAACGGCATTAGGCTGAGTAATTAATGACAGAATTATCATTTTTGGGTGAACTATCCCTTTAACTAGTGCTTGTTTTTGTTTTTTTTTATTAGGGTGCGTGTGTTGTTTGGAGGTCGACAGGGGGAGTTTAGGTTTCTTCCTCCAGCTGGTTTCTCTCCATGTGCTGAGGCTCTTCTCCCCAAAACCCACTGTAAGCTGGAACTGTTTCACGAACTAACACAAAATCACTCTGAAAGCCAACGTGACCTCTTAGGCCCTGTTGTACCTATTAGCCCAGTCACCTTTATCCCCATTCCAGTGGATTCCAGTGAGGTACTATTCAATTTTAAGTACGCTCTGATTATTTTAAATTTAGCATCAGTACAGTTATTACAAGCTACAGTCTTGATTCAACTCGTATGAATGTTGGACACCCTTAACACTCAACTCTACATCTTGTCAGGTTGAATATCCTCCACAGTTGGAGCAGATCAAAGAAAGATTAGCAGAAAACCTTCATGAACTCTGGATTATTGACAGAATAGAGCAGGGCTGGACCTATGGGCCTGTAAGTATCTGAGAAACATCCTTTGGGTAGTTCCGTCTCATTTTGATGTATACTGAAAATAGCATCTCTTCTTCTAGGTGAAAGATGAGAGCAAAAAAGTACACCCGTGTCTAGTTGAGTTTTCCAAACTTCCAGATCAGGAGCGAATTCATAACCTTCAATCATCTGAGGATATCCTCAGGTATGCCATCGATTATTGTGCCTAATAAACTATGAATTAGCTCTTCATTATTAATCATAATCTTCTTTTTGTGTTGTGAAAGGAATCTTTTAGCTTTCGGTGTCCATATTGGACTCTCTGACGAACATGCAGAGGAGAATGTGAAATATGTCCGCCTGTCAAATAAGTACGTCAAAATAAAATTCCTCACTAAGACTTGACTTTTTAACTTAACATGAATGCAACAGTGCAGAATTGTTGAGTGTTAAATAAACCCTAATTACATCACCTGTCCAGGTATGAGCTGTGGAATGGATATAAACCAGCCCCGGTGGATCAGTCCCGTGTTGTGCTAACAGCTTCTCAGGAAGAGCTGGTAGACAAACTGGCTGAGAATGAACACAACTTCTGGGCCAGAGAACGTATCAGGCAGGGCTGGAGCTGTGGACCACAGCAGGTGGAAATTAAAGTATTTTTATGAAAACAAACAATATAAATGTAATCTTGGGTATTATTTATCACCGGAATGAAAATGCTAATTTTGTCCATCTATATGAGTAAACTGCCTCTCACTATATATTTTTTGTTTTAGGATGTAATGTATAAGAGAAGTACTCAACTAGTGCCATTTTCCCTGTTGGATGAGAAGACTAAACAAGCTGGTAGAGGTGCTATGAGGGACGCACTGGGTACCCTTCTTGGGTTTGGATATACTGTGGAACCGCTGGAGCAAGAACATGGTGGGAACTTTATCCTTTTCCAAGAGTATAGTCTGGAGAATTGTCATTTGGATATTTGGTTAAATTTCAAACTTTGTAAACAAGGTTTACTTTTAGAACAAAGAAATCAATAATTTAGAAGAGATGCATTAAATTGATCAGTGATAGTAAGGACTTTTATATTATAACAAAAAGTATACAAGGATAGATCACCCAAAAATGAAAATTTGGTCTTTACTTACCCTCAAGTTGTTCTTTATTATCTGTTGAACATAAGATATTTTGTAGAATATGGGTAACCAAACAGTTGATCGACCATACTGACTTCCAAAGTATGTATACAAATACTATAAAAGTCAGTAGGGACCGTCAACTATCCATATTCTTCAAAATACTGTTAAAAACAGTTAAACTACCCTTTTTTCTTCAGAAAAACCCTTCAGGTCACACAAATTCTTTTGTTTTTCAGCATTTTTGTGTATTTAAACCCTTTTCAACGACTGTATGATTTTGAGATCCATCTGAAGTGCAATGCATTAAGAGCCGGGGGGTGAAAACTTTTTAAATTTGAAGATCAGGGTAAACTTAACTTATTTTGTCTTCTGGGAAAGATGTAAGTATCTTCTGTAGTTTCTGAAGGGCAGTACTAAATGAAAAAAAAAAAAAAAGATATTTAGTCAAAATAAGAATAAATGTACACAACTTTATTCTGTTCAAAAGTTTACACCCCTGGCTTTTAATACATCGTTTATCTTTCTGAAGCATCAGTGAGCGTTTGAACCTTCAAACGTTCAAGCGATGAGTCCCTCATTTGTCCTCAGTGTGAAAAGATGGATCTCAAAGCCATACAGTCATTGCTGGAAAGGGTTCAAATACACAAAAATGCTAAAAAACCAAAGAATTTGTGGGACCTGAAGGATTTTTCTGAAGAACTGCGGGCAGTTTAATTGTTCGGGACAAACAAGGGACTCATGAACAACTATCATTAAACAAAAAAACACAGCTGTGGAGCACACAGCTATTACACAGTATTAAGAATCAAGTGTATGTAAACTTTTGAACAGGGTCGTTTTTATGAATTCAACTATTATTTTCTCTTGTGGACTATATGTAAACCTCTTTTATGTGAAATATCTAAATGAATAACTAAAACTATAAATAACGGTATTAAATAAAAAAATAACATGCAAAATGGTATGATCCCTTTTATTTTGGTAAAATAATTAACATTTTGTAGATTCTGCAAGATGCATGTAAACTTTTGACTTCAACTGTATTTTGATTTTTATTTTCTTTTTTGAACTACTCTTCTTTGAACGCGTTTAACTGAATAGTGTTCTTTTGAACTTTCTATTCACTGAAGAATCATGTAAAAAACTATCATGGTTTTCACAAAATTATTATGCAGCACAGCTGTTTTCAACACTGATAAGAAATGTTTCTTGAACATCAAATCAGCATATTAAAATGTTTTCTGAAGGATCATGTGACACTGAAGACTGGAGTAATGATGCTGAAAATGAACATTTGCCATCACAGGAATAAATTACATTTTAAAAATACTAAAAAAGAAAGCAGTCATTTTAAATTGCAATTAAGACTAAGTGAGCATATGTGACTTCTTATAAAAATGTAAAAAAAACCTAACCAACCCCAAATTTTTGAACAGTTGTGTATGTAAATTAAACATTGTGTTTTTCTCTCCCATAGCTTCAAGTAGCAATATTAAGTCTGTGACCGCAGAGAGATTTCGGATTTTCCGTCTGGAGCAGCCTTTTGCAGTGCATGATGGAAAATGGTACTTTGAGTTTGAGGCCGTAACTGATGGAGAGATGAGAGTGGGCTGGGCACGGCCTGGATGTAAACCTGACGTAGATCTTGGGTCAGACGATCAGGCCTTCGTGTTTGATGGTTCTAAGGTATTTCAGTAACAATTTATGATGTCAAAGCAAATTATACTGAGGTCATAAAAAAGTTGCCTTTAGAAACAGTTAAGGATCATAGCATAATATATCTTTTTTTTCCTTTTCTTGTTTAAATCTATTGCACATCATATTTTAGGGACAGTGGTGGCATGGCGGGGCAGAGCGATTGGGTGGCCGTTGGAAGAAGGAGGATGTAATTGGCTGTTTGTTGGACCTGACTACATGCACTATGATGGTTACTCTTAATGGAGAGCTACTGCTAAACAGTCGTGGTTCTGAACTGGCTGGAAAAGACTTTAATAAATCTGACGGTGAGTTCTCTGTGATCATTTTCCATTCCACATATGTATCAGATATATTTAAAATATATATATAAATGTGTACTTTTCTGCTAACACATTTTTTACTGTTTTCTCTTTGATGAATACTAGGTTTTCTGCCTGTTTGTAGTATAGGGATCAACCAGGTGGGACGTTTAAATTTGGGTCATCAGGTGGACTCACTGAGATACTTCAGTGTTTGTGGCCTACATGAGGGATACCAGCCCTTTGGTTTAAACATGAGCAAAGAGATACCACTATGGATGAACTGGAGAGAGCCTTCGTTCATTCCCATACCGAATGACCATCCTAACTTACAGGTTAATTCATTTACCTCAAGTGTGGGTGATGCATTTGTAGGTAAAAGATATAATTGTAGACAAACCGAAATTTTTTGTTTTTAATTATATTTCATTTCACTTTATTTTATGTTTTTTATATGTCATCTATTTAAGGCAAGACTACCACATCATTACTAAACTTAGATTCTAATTATTTTATGATCACATGCAATCTTCTCTAATATTCAAATTTTTTCCCAGGTGATTCGTGTTGATGGAACAGCTGACAACACCCCATGTCTGAAAGTCACACAGAGGTTTTTTGGGGAGCAGGAAAGGGGCACGAGCGATGTTGGATTTTACCGTCTGAGCATGCCAATCGAGTGTGCACAGGTTTTCTCTAGCCCCGGTGAGGTCAATGTGCCACCCAGCAGCAGTGTGGCATGCCACCTCAGAGATTCAGAGGAAAGAGAAGCAGATTCTGACTTTGAGTTATTGATGAAAGCTCACAGATACGCAGGATCAAGAGATGAACTCAATAATCACAAGGACCACAGTCAGGAAAAGCCATCTAGACTCAAACAGCGGTAAGTTCACTCCAGCACCAAACACATTTGGACTAACATGAATAACTACTTTATTACATACCTGTATCAATTGGTGGCTGTAGGTTTCTGATGAAGAAGAAACCAGAGTTAAACACCAGCCACTCATCAGCACGTCTGTTGGAGGAAGTCCTGGCCATTGAGAAAGATGAAGACAACCGCCTAGTTCATTGCACTATGGTAGTCAATAATCCTTTTATTATGCATCCATACTGGATCACTGAATGGCACAAGTAGTTTTGGTTTGACTGAGTTTAACATAATCTCATCTCTCTTTTTCCGTCTTTCTCACTGCAGTATTATTACTCTGTGAGAATACCCTTTAGTCAGGAGCCCTCCTACGTTTGGGTCGGGTGGGTAACCTCTAAGTTCCACCATCATGATGTGACCTTTGACCTGGACAGCATTTGCACCGTCACAGTCACTCTTGGGGATGAATGGGGCAAAGTTCATGAGAGGTAAGACTCACAGGGCTTCTAAGAGATGCTGTATCTTTAAACAAAGAAAAGTATCCTCTTTTCCTTTTGTTATCATATGTAAAAATACATGAAAAAGCTAATATAAATAAATAAATACTGGTGTGTGTGTATGCGTTTGTTAGTGTCAAGCGTAGCAGCTGTTACATGGTGTGTGCAGCAGAGGGCAGTAGTTTATCTCATAGTCGCAACAGCAGTGGCTTGGAGATTGGATGTCTGGTTGATACAGCATCAGGCCTTCTGACATTCACTGCTAATGGCAAGGAGCTTGCAACATACTACCAGGTAAACATCAGTCAGAAGTGGTGGCATTCCTATGCAAATATTTACCTTTGCATATTTTAACATTTATCATATAGGTTATTCATTAGTGTTTAGTAATAATCTTGGCATGTATACTGTCTCATAAAATAACCTATGCTTATAATTTGAAAAATACTTCAATTTTATTGACTATGCAGTTGCACTTTTTTTTTTTTTATTATACACTCTCCTTATTTAGTCAGTCTGACCTGCTTTTGTTTCACCTCAGCAATGTCTCTCAATTTTTAGGTGGAACCTGGAACCAAGCTTTTCCCTGCTGTATTTGCTAAAGCCACGAGTTCTAATGTTTTCCAGTTTGAGTTGGGACGTATCAAGGTAAACAAGTTCATGAGTTCTGTTTTCCATGGCCAGACCAAATAAATGTCTTAAAAAGTGCATCTTTCAGCCCAGTGGGCGTCCTTGCGAGTTTGCAAATAATATATTTCATTGCCAGCAATGTCTCCTTTGGCGCTAATAAATAATATCTTCTTAAAGTCGGTTGCAACACATCCATTTCTGGCTTGGACCAGAACAAGAGTACAAATTGTATTACATATCCTTGCATAACTTATATATTATTATATTTTCATAAACACATTTATGAGCTTTTACAAAAAAAGCATTTCTGCACTCAAGATGCAAACTTCAAATGACTTTGTTTCTATATAGTTTTCTTTATAATGTTTGCTGCAGGTTATGGATTTGTATTGTTGCCCACAGAACGTGATGCCATTATCAGCGGGAGTTTTTCGGAGTGAAAGAAGAAATGCAAAGCCTCAGTGCCCTCCTAGATTGTGTGTTCAACACCTAACGCCTATGCGGTGGACCCGAGTACCTGACCATGCTCAGCCTGTGGAAGTGACCCGTCTGGAGGAGAGATATGGCTGGAGAGCTCATGGCACTCAGAAACAACAGATCATGACCCTGTATATACCTGAGGAGAACAGGTCAGAGGTCACACTGGACATGTCAAGTGACTTCTTGTATATCATGATATATACCATATACAAATGTTATACATTATACAAATTAAACTTTAAGCAAAACTCTAAAACATGTAATACACTTTTCAACATTTTTGTTATTTTTATCTATGGAGCTAGAAAAAAAAATACTAAAAAGATTTAAATTAGATTTTTTAAAATGTGACGATTAACAAAATTGAAATATCTGTTTTATAGTTTTGAAATTTAAAACCTGACAGTTAGCAAAATTACATTTTTTTTGTAGTGTATTTTATAGATTTTTATTTTTAAGATCAGATATAAGATTTGTAAGACTTTTTTTTCTCGCAGTTGCAAATTCATATCTCACATTTTTGACTTTTTTCAGAATTGTGAGAAATAAAATCAGAATTGCGTGATATAAAGTCAGAATTGCAGGATATAAACTTGCAATTGTGATAAAGTCAGATATAAATTGTGAGATATAAATGTTTGTATCTCGCAATTCTGATTTTTCTTGTAACTGTGAGTTTAAATCTGTTTTTAAGATTTTTATTACATCATTTTTTTTACTATTTTTATTTTTAATTATTTCTGATAACTTTTCCCTGGTTGACCTTTGGGTCTATTTTGTATGTGATTTTGTGAATACATTTTTGTAGATATTTAAAGCTGTTTTCTATGAAAGCCAGTTTCTGCCACAGAATTTAAAAAAAAAAAAATTAAGGTAATTGCAACTTTTTATCTTACAATTCGGACTTTTTTTTTTTTTTGCAATTGCAAGTTCACATCTCACATGTGATACAATCTCGCAATTCTGACATTTTTTCTCAGAATTGTGAGATATAAAGTCAGAATTGTGTGATATAAACTTGCATTTACGAGTTATAAAGTCAGAATTGTGAGATATAAACTCACAATTCTGACTTTTTTCTCAAAATTGGAGATATAGTCAGAATTGCAGGACATACACTCGAAATTTTCCAGAAATAAAATTAGAATTCTGATATATAAACTTGCAGTTCTGACCTTTTTTCTCAGAATTGCAAGTTTGTATCTCGCAATTCTGACTTTTTTTTCGTAATTGCGTTTATATCTTGCAATTCTGAATTTTCTTCTCAGAATTGTGATATAAACTCGCAATTGTGAGTTATAAAGTCCAGTTCAGTGGGGGAAAAAAAAAAATTTTCTCAGAATTCTGAGTAAATTTTTTGCAATCGAGTGTTCTAAAGTCAGAATTGCGAGACATAAACTCGAAGTTATGAGTTATAAAGTCAGGATTCAAGAAGTCAATATTATGTCACAAGAAAATTAGAAATAAAAATAAAGAACTGCAAATTTGTATCTCGCAATTTTGAGAAGAAAAGAATTGCAAGATGTAAACTCGCAAATGCAAGAAAAAAGTCAGAATTGTGAGATAAAAAGTCGCAATTACCTTTTTTCATTTTTTTATGCAGTGGCGGAAACGGGCTTCTGTAATCCAAACCCAAACTGTTTAAAAATACAAATCTATTAAAAAATGTGTTAAATGAAAAAAAAAAAATGTCTAAACTATAAAATACAGTTGTTGCTTTTTTCCTAGTTCCATGGTTATCCTCTTCTCCCTCTTTCAGGTGTGTGGACATTCTGGAACTGTCCGAACTGTGTGATCTCCTGAAGTTCCATGACCACACCCTTCGCCTCTACTCGGCCCTTTCAGCTCATGGAAACACACATGTTAGCCACGCCCTCTGTAGCCATGTGGACCAATCACAACTCTTGTTCACCTTGCAGTGTTCGAGAATGCCAGGCCACCTGCGGACAAGTTACTACAACCTTCTCATCAACACCCACCTCGGTGCCCACGCCAGTGCCAGGCAGGCAATGTCCCACGAATACATTGTGCCCATGACGGACACCTCACAGTCTGTAACGCTTTACAAAAACAATAAGAAGGTGCAGAGATTCCCAGGAAGTGACCTCAGCACTTCCTTATGGCCCAGAATGCGTTTTACATCACCTTGCTTCATCAGAGTTTCCAAAATAAACGTGATGGATGGAGATGAGGGTGGGGCTTTGTTGAGTGACAAGCACCAAGACAGCCCAGAGTTCCCATTGGATGTATTAAAGGATGTTGTAATAGCAATGCTGAAGGAGGCAGTGACAGCAGTAGGGCAGGGTGTGAGGGATCCTGCAGGGGGAAGCATAGAGCTCCTGCTGGTTCCTCTGCTCGGTTTACTTCACACTCTCCTGCTGATGGGTGTGTATCAGGGGGCAGATCTGCAGGCCGTGTTTAGTCTCATCTTGCCGGCTAGTTACATGAAAGGAACGTGTAAAAAAGAAGGGATGGATGAACTAGAAGAGAATGATGGAGAAAGAGAGGAAAAAGAGGGTAGAGATTGGGAGGATAATGTCCCTCAGCAAAGTCTTCTTCAGATGAAGCTTCCAGAAGCTGTCAAATTAAAGGTTGGTGCAATTAAAAAAAAAAAAAATTTTGTCAAACAAACTTTTTTTTTTTTCCCTGACCAGATTTCTTTACTCACCATTTTTCTTTTTCATCATCAGGTGTGCCACCTTTTGAAGTACCTGTGTGACTACCAGGTGCGTCACAGAGTAGAAGCTGTGATGTCGTTCTCAGGTGACTTCGTAGGTCGTCTTCAAGAAAACCAGCGCTTCCGTTACAATGAAGTTATGGATGCGCTTAACATGTCTGCTGCCCTCACCGCACGCAAAACTAAAGAATTCCGTTCCCCGCCTCAGGAACAGGTCAGAGGTCAAATGTTAACTGAATTGGGCTGTATGCAGAAAAAGAGAGATTTTCAAAATGTCCATAAAATGAAGGGGGTTTAGTGTTATTTTAGACCCTCTGAAACATTTTTCAAAATATTTAATTTTGTGTTTCACAGACGAAAGCTATACAGGTTTGAAACATCATTAGGGTGAATGAATGTTGACTTTCTGAGTTTTTTTTAATGAGTTATACATTTAAAGACATGATGTAATGGAAATAACAACAGATCTCCATATTCTGACACACATCTGAATGAAATCTGTTGTTCAAAAAATGAAAGTTCTGTCTTTTATTACTCACCCTCAAGTCATTCCAAACCTGTAAGACCTTCATTCATCTTCAGAACACAACTTAAGATATTTTTGATAAAATCCGAGAGCTTTTTGACCCTGCATAGACAGCAACACAACTACTACGTTCAAGGCTCAGAAACGGAGCAAGGACAATGGTAAAATAGTCCATGTCCATCAGTAGTTCAACCATAATGTTATGGAGCTATGAGAATACTTTTTGTGTGCATAGAAAATGAAAATTAACAACTTCATTCAGCAATTTCTTTATCTTCTGTCGTCTTTCATGCGTCATGGTACTGTCATGAATGCATGTCAAAGACTGACACGGAAGTGAAGAAATTGTTGAATAAAGTCAATATTTTGGTTTCTTTGTGCACAAAAAGTATTCTTATAGCTTCATGAAATTATGGTTGAACCACTGATGTCACATGGACTATTTTAACAATGTCCTTGCTACCTTTCTGGTCCTTGAACATGTCAGTTGCGTTGTTGTATATGCAGGATCAGAAAGCTCTTGAATTTCGTTAAAAATATCTCAAATTGTGTTCTGAAGATGAACGAAGGTCTTACAGGTTTGGAACGACATTATGGTGAATAATTAATGACAGAATTTTCATTTTTGAGTGAACTATCCCTTTAAAATGAATGAAAATAAAATCATTCTCAATTAAATCAATTGCACACGTTTCGAAAATAGGATGGATTTTTTCATTTCATGCAGATTGAACTTTCCCTAATGAGTTGTGCCATTTTTTTCATCTATGTCCAGATAAACATGATATTGAGCTTCCGGGAAGAGTGTCAGGAATGTCCATGTCCAGAGGACATCCAAGATTTGATGTGGGAATTCCATCAGGATCTAATGAGCCATTGTGGTAGGCAGTCAATTAGGACAACTAATGCCATAATTGTATTGCCATCAACTGGCATCATGATCTCTCATGCACATTTATTCACATCTTTTTTACTTTCTGTAATTCAGGAATTGAGATAGACAGTGATTCAGAGAATGAGGATGAGGACAACCAATCAGTCAGAAATCACCTCCAAAACCTAGTGGATAAAATAATTCATTTAAAAAGAAGATTGTCTGGCCTGCCTGAAGAAATTGTGAACAAACCTGGTAGGAAACAGTACCAGTCTTCTTTGGCTCTCAAATGAACATTTTCATTATTTTGGGATCACATTTCACTCTATTACTTGTAAATCCGTACAGGTTCTTTACATACCAGATGAGTGAAGTTAAAACAGTCCCCTCTTTTTCTAGTCTCTCTACAGCAGCTGATATCAGAAACCATGCTGCACTGGTCCCAGGAGGGGACGATAGAAAACCCAGCTCTGGTGCGTGCTGTTTTCAGCCTGCTGCATCAACAGTATGCCAGCCTGGGAGGCCAGATGTCTGCACCACTGCAGAAGGCTTACTGTATCAGCCAGACATCTGTGGAAGACACTCTGAACCTCCAGTGGGCTCTAGCATGCATTCGTTCTTTGCTCACAGCCAGGATGGGCAAAGAAGAGGAGGAACTCATGATCAGAGGACTAGGGTGAGAAAAGATGGCTGGGTTTGGAATTATTTAATCTGTTGCACAGTATACATTGTCTATGTAGTATTTTTTTTTAAATAATAAGCAAAACAAGCTAACCATTTTAAACAATGCTATGCTTTATTATTACCACATAATAATAAAGTAGCATTGTTTACATTCAGTGCCTCCAATATGGCCGAATAATGACGCGTCATGAAAACACTCCGTAGTCTTGGAAATGAATGTGGTTATTTTGCATTTTGTTTTAATCTTGTGTAAAAATTTGCTTATTATTAGTCAAGATTGAAATGTAAAAATACCAGCTGCTTACTTTAAGTGTTTTATTGCAAGATTTTAGCCAACCACAGAATCCTTTTCATTGAGTTATCCCATATTTTTGAAGGAGTACCATGTCTAAGCCAGTTCTATCCTCACTTTAAGACCCACGTCTTCTCTTGTGTAGTGACATCATGAACAATAAAGTTTTCTATCAGCATCCTAATCTGATGAGAGCTCTGGGGATGCATGAAACCGTCATGGAAGTTATGGTGAATGTCCTTGGTGCTAAAGAATCTAAGGTAATCATCATAACATCAAGTACTTGCAGTGATTATCAGCTTATGCCTTCATTATGGTTGTAAAATGTCAACTGCATAATTGAACCACTCAAATTAGAACTTAATCATTGCATTAAGTGCAGCGTTTTGATTTATTCACTCCCCTGAGGTACTCTGTTAACGCTTATCCTCTGGCCTCATTAAGGAAATCATGTTCCCTAAGATGGTTGCGCACTGCTGTCGTTTCCTTTGTTATTTCTGTCGAATCAGTCGGCATAATCAGAAGGCCATGTTTGATCATCTCAGCTACCTGCTGGACAACAGTAATGTTGGGCTTGGTATGTTTATACTAATACTGATCTGGTTTAACGCATAAATAACCTTCAACCTGAACTTTTCAAAGTAAATGTGATTTTTCTTATCAGCTTCTCCCTCAATGAGAGGTTCGACTCCTTTGGATGTGGCAGCTGCTTCTGTCATGGACAACAACGAACTGGCGCTTGCTCTTACAGAGGCGGATCTGGAGAAAGTAGGTCTCACTGACTGATTCTTTTATCTCTCTTCTGACTTTTGGTGATATTGAACTGTCTGTACCGGTTTCTTGTTTGTACAGCTGGTGCAGTATTTGGGAGGCTGTGGGTTGCGAAGTTGTGCTCTGCTGGTCTCCAAAGGATACCCAGATATTGGTTGGAATCCTGTAGAGGGAGAACGTTACCTGGACTTCCTGCGCTTTGCAGTATTTTGCAATGGTAATGAGCAGTTTTAGTCCTGAATCCTGATCTGGTGAAACCTAAGGAGAAGTTCACTTCCAGAACAAAAATTTACAGATAATTTACTCACCCCCTTGTCATCCAAGATGTTTGTGTCTTTCTCTCTTCGGTTGTAAAGAAATTGTTTCTTGAGGAAAACATTTAAGGTTTTTTCTCCATATAGTGGACTTCTATAGTGCCCGTGGGCACTATAAAATAAAAGTGATGTAGGATGATTTTGAAGTTGGAGGAGTAGGGTTTTTCGACATACCCTAACTGAATTGACCCGGATTACACATGAGTTTGCATGTGCATCGCAGAGCTAGACAAGATGAGCATTTGAGGTTGAAAAGTATATAAACTGTAAATATTTTTAGAAAATAACTGATCATTTCACTTCTTTAGCTGGGATCGTTTAGAGCTCTTTGAACCTTCATTTAAACTGCATTTTGGAAGTTCAAACTCGTGGGCACTGTAGAAGTCCACTAAATGGAGAAAAAACCTGAAATGTTTTTTAGAAAATAAATGATTGTTTCGCTACATAAGACCCTTTAGAGCCCTTTGAAGCTGCATTTAAACTGCATTTTGGAAGTTCAAACTCGCATGCCCCATAGAAATTCACTATATAGAGAACATTCCTGAACTGTTTTCCTCATGAAACATAATTTCTTTATGACTGAATTTATGAATATCTTGGATGACAAGGGGGTGAGTAAATTATCTGTAAATTTTTGTTCTGGAAGTGAACTCCTCCTTTACCACCGCTGGTTGGTTATTCTCCTACAGGTGAGAGTGTTGAGGAGAATGCCTATGTGGTAGTGAGGCTTCTGATTCGCCGACCTGAGTGCTTTGGCCCCGCCCTTCGAGGGGAGGGGGGAAATGGTCTCCTGGCAACTATGCAGGAAGCCATTCGAATTTCCCACCTGCAGGATGGAACCAGTGCAGCCAGTACACACAGTTCCAACCGGACGCTGTGAGTGTTACGTTTCGATTTTATCCTGTCTTATACGTTCTCCCTCATGCCCATGTGTCATTCTCATCTGCACTTCTAGTGACACACTTGATGATGAAGATGATGATGTCATTCACATGGGACATGCCATAATGACCTTCTACTCTGCTCTCATTGATCTGTTGGGTCGTTGCGCCCCTGAGACGCATGTAAGTGTTTTGGGAAACCCGCTGGGAAAGGTAGATAAGAGCTTCGTAATGTGTTTGAAGGATTGAGTTGGAAAAGGCTTATTGGTTTTATCTACTTTTTAAGGCACAGTCCGTTTTCATTAAAGGTTTGAAAGGGTCTTCAAGGTTTGCTAATGGGTGTCTCTGGTGTGTGTGTGTGTGTATATGGCCTGCAGCTCATTGAAGCGGGGAAAGGTGAAGCCATCCGGATCAGGGCAATCTTGAGGTCACTCGTGCCCAAAGAGGATCTGGAGGGAATCATCAATATTCCTTTTAGTTTACCAATTGTGAACACGGGTGCGTTTTGTGTGCGTCTTGTGAACTTACATAAAATATACACTACTAGTCAAAAGTTTTTGAACAGTAAGATTTTTAGTGTTTTTTTTTTTTTTTTAAAGAAGTCTTTTCTGCTCACCAAGCCTGCAATTATTTGATCCAAAATACAGCAAAAAGAGTATAATATGAAATATTTTTTTCTATTTAAAATAACTATATTCTATTTGAATATATTTTAAAATGTAATTTATTCCTGTAATCAAAGCTAAATTTTCAGCATCATTACTCCAGTCTTTAGTGTCACATGGTCCTTCAGAAATCATTCTAATATGCTGATTTGCTGTTCAAGAAACGTTATTATTATTATTATCAATATTATCAATATTTAAAACAGTTGTGTACTTTTTTTTCAGGATTTTGTTTCTGATGAATAGAACGATCCAAAGATCAGCATTTATCTGAAATATTGAACACTTTACCATTTTTTTGGAAAGAAATGAATACTTTTATTTAGCAAGGATGCTTTGAATGATAAAGACATTTATAATGTTACAAAATATTTATTTTTCAGATAAATGCTGTTCTTCTGAACTTTCTATTCATCAAAAAAACCTGAAAAAATTCTACTCAGCTGTTTTCAACATAATAATAATAATAATAATAATAATAATAATAATAATAAATATTTTTGAGATCATGTGACTGGAGTAATGATGCTAAAAATTCAGCTTTGAAATCACAGGAATAAATTACATTTGAATTACATTCAAATAGAAAAGAGTTATTTTAAATAGTCAAAATATTTCAAAATGTTACTGTTTTTGCAGGCTTGGTGAGCAGAAGAGACTTCTTTAAACATTTAAACATTAAAAATCTTGCTCTATAAAAACTTTTGACTGGTAGTGTACATTCATGATGTAAAAATCATTCTTTTCCAGACAATTGATTCATCTTTCTAAATGTATTTGAGTGTTAAAAACTGAAATCAGTGTAATAAGAGAGTCTGAGCTCAGTTTTTAAACAAACTAAGTAAATGTAGTTGCTGGCAAAGTTATGTAGTAGGGTATTTTATGTCCAAAAGTGATTAATTGGTGGTTGAAAATATTTTGTGCTTGTTATACTCAGATGATCTAGTGGTGGAGCCTGACATGTCTCGGATATTTTGTCCGGATCATAAAGCAGCCATGGTGCTGTTTTTGGACCGGGTTTATGGAGTTCAGGACCAGCAGTTCTTGCTACGTCTACTGGAAAATGGTTTCCTGCCGGACCTTCAAGCAGCTGTTAACATGGATGCTGTAAGGGGGAAGACATTAGGAAAAGTTCAGCCAAATTTTAATATTGCCATTATGTCATTTCAAACCCATATGACCTTTTTTGACCCATATGACCTTTTCTTCTGTCAAACACAAAAGGAATTTTAGCAGAATCTTTATGGTGCCTTTTTCTGTAGGGATGAAGCTCTTGAGCTCCAAAAATGTCATACAACTTCATCAAAGCAATTCAACTCATGCACTATATTCCAAGTCTTTTGAAGTTAAACAGTAGTTTTGTATGAGGAATATATCTGAAATTTAAGTAGTTTATTTACTGAAAATTTTGAGTTTATGGGTGCCAAAAAAAAGGTTAAGGGGGTCTTACAGGCTTACAGTTTTAATTTTACATATTCCAACAGCTCTTTCTGTTCTGCATGTTTCAACAGCTCTGTCTGAATGCAACATAATAAGAAAATATCATTTCAACCACTCGTAAAAACAGGCCATATCATTGACATATGGATCCTATAGTTGCAAAACTAAAGAATTTAACAAAGCACAGAACTTACACTACCATAAGTATGACGCTGAAGACTGGAGTAATGATGCTGAAATAAATAGCTTTGCTATCAAATATATAAATTATATGTTAAAATCTATTAAAATAGAATATAGTTGTTTTGAAATGAAATAATATTGTATGATTTTATGGTTTGTACCATATTTTTGATTTAAAAATGCAGCATAAGAGACTTCTTTCAAGTCTCTTGTTGAGCAAAGAGACTTCTTTATATAAATATACAGTAGTCAACATTTGAAGTGGATCAGAAAAGTTCATCAAAGTGGTCCTAAGACAAGAACAGGTATTGTTTTAGTTTTAGAACAACGTTGATGAAAAGTTTTGGTCCCCTTCAAATGTTGACTACTGTATACATATATTTTTTTCTTCTTGCAGACGGGGTTAGGTGGAACAGATATGGCACTGGCCCTCAATCGATACATATGTGTGGCTGTGCTGCCATTGCTGAGTAAGTATTCCTCTCTGCTGTGTGACTCCACTTCTCTGCGAATTGGGCTGGTGGACGGGCTCCTGCAGGGTGTCTACAGTCTCTCTAAAGCCAGCGGACTAACCAAAGCCCAGAGAGACACCATCCAGGACTGTCTACTGGCAGTGTGCGGGTGAGGATGTTAAACGTTTTTTTGTATTGATTTTCTTATACAATAAAAGGCATGGATATGATTGCTACATTTAAAATAGTGAAGGTTTTTAAGAGTTCTGCAAATAATAGGCCATTAGAGTCTGCCTCTTCTTGCTATTTTAGGACTGACTTTTAGAAGAGATATTAAAAAACAATTCCCTATTGTATAGGTCTGTTTATTTATAACCTGTTATCATTATAACAACTTTGTTCCCACAGAAAACTGAATCCCTCCATGTTGCAGTCCCTGCTGCATAATCTTGTGTTTGATGTCCCTCAACTATCAGACAACTCCAAGATGCCACTCAAGGTATAAAGAGAAAACGTTAAATTGAGAAAATAAAAAATTACATTTTCTTACAGCATTTGTACTCATCGCTGTGGTTGCTGCTTCTTCCAGCTGTTGACCAATCATTATGAGCAGAGCAGGAAGTACTACTGTCGGAATGACAGATGGGATGGCTTTGGCTCCGCCTCAGAGGAAGAACTTTGTCTGACCAGAAGGCTGTTTTGGGGGATATTCAGTGCACTTGCCAAAAAAGTGAGAAGAGACAGAGAAGTCTCCCTCATTAGAATCCATGTTGACCACACAATCCATTTCTCCAAAAGAGTGTTTAATTATTTTTATAAACTGGATAGCTATTTTTTTTGGAGGGATAGGGTGTCGGTTCTTTTTTTATGCTTTTTCTGATTTTCAACATTCAAAATGTTTTTTTATTCATGCCCACAGTCTTACGACGCAGACCTATTCAAACTGGCCCTCGGTTGTCTCAGTGCAGTTGCTGGTGCGATTCCTCCTGACCACCTTGACCCGAGCTGCACAGGAGGACGAGAGAGACGGTCGGCAATGGATTCAGAGAGACGATTTTGTCCTCGACCCCTGGACGCCTCAAAGTAAGACTTCTATGGTCCAAACTAGATTAAACAGACCTGCTTGAGCTGGATTTAATGGACTATTAGCACTGAGATCTTCTGAGATCTTAGAAGTTCATTAGAATGGCTGTTTATTCGATATGAAGTAAATAATAATCCAGTTTTTTTTATGCATTTATAGTGTGACAATCCCAGAGACGCTTGAATTTGTGGTGAACAAATACGCTGAACATACACATGAGAAATGGTCGCTGGAAAAGGTAAAAAGTTTCTTTACTTATTGCAAGTGTTTGTCTGAGAATGTAGTGGAAACCTTAGGAATTCTGTAGTTTTAAAGCCATTTGTGTATGATAATTCTTTTCTAGTTTGGTAACGGTTGGGTTTATGGAGAACAGTTTTCTGAGAGTGCTAAAGTTCATCCACTCCTAAAACCTTACAGAGCTCTGTCTGAGAAGGTAACTCTCCTCATACACATTACAAAAAAACTACACCAGATATTCAGTATTTTTCGAAGAAATTTAAAAAAGCAATATATAATCACACACTGAGGTTGCTCTGTACTTTAGGATAAAGAAGGTTATCGAGGGGTCATTAAAGAGACGGTGAAATGCATGCTGGTTTTGGGCTGGACAATTGAGAGGACCAATGATGGGGAGTCACAAGGCTTTCACAACCCAGCCAGGAGGATCTCACAGTCTGGCAAGGTAATGGACACTGAGAACTGTAAAGCTTTCTCTGTAATTTTCTATCTATTATTCCTTGGAATGTCAAATTTTAGCTTTTTGAAGTCATTACACCCATAATGAGACCATATCAATGCAGTAATTTGCAAAAAATACATTTCATTTGAAGAAGACATGATGAAATATGTGCATCTTAATGGTGCCGGTCCATTAAAAAAAAACAAGAAATCCTCTCTACAAGTCACATTCACATGCGTTTTTTTTTAATCATAAGAACAACATTAATAATAAAGTGGAATTAAATATTAATAATATGGATAATATTATAAATAATACAGCATTGATATTAAATCATGTTCTTAATTGTTTTTATTTGTGTAATTGCTTTCTGTAATGTTCACATTATCTTTGTTAACATTTCTCAAAATATGTTTTAGCATTTTAGTAGATCAATAATGTGCTGTTTTTTCCCCCCACTTTGGCCACTATGCATCAAAGCAAATTCTTTCTGCATAAATTGTACTGACAGCTGTTTTGTATTACACATGGCACAAAGCGATTGGGATTCAGAATAGACTTTTTGTGCTCGCCAAGAGTGGATTAACAGCTCTTAGGCTTTTAAAAGACATTGCTTATTCAGAGAACATGGGACGCATTCAAAACAGACTGTGCTTGGATTTAACAAATGCTCGATCAACCAGATAAATACATTGTGTTTTTATGGAGAACATAAATTGAGTTTTGTCTTTTGATAGCTGTCTTTTGAAGGAGCATCCACATTCAGTCCAAAGCCTGTGGATACCAGCAGTGTCTCTCTGACCTGGGATCAGTATGTAAGCAGCTTCAATGAATTCCATATAAATCTAATATAGTAACTTTTAGAGATAAAATAGCTTTTTGATACATTTATATACAAATAACAACATATTTCAAAAGTAATTTTAGAAATTGCCTCATATGCCGCTTATATACCGCCAGCCAGTGTTGTACATTAGCGGGATTAAAAATAACTGCACTTTCAATCTGGTGTTGAAGGCCATGGCAGAGCGGTTGGCTGAGAATTACCATCACATCTGGGCAGCCAGGAAACTGCAGGAACTGGAGAGTAAAGGTGTGTGTTACAGATGGGCCGCTGTGAGAAATGATACAGTGAATTAAATTAGGTTTCCTGCAGCCACCTGCGTATTACAGTGAAACAAAACACTGTGAAATAGGAATAGTGGCTGTGTGGTGTGTGGAAGAGGTGTGGATGTACACTGTACAGGTTGATATATACACTACCATCCAAAATTTGGAAAAAGTAATGCTTTTTTAAAAGAAATTAATATTTATACACAGCAAGGCTGTTAAATTGAATTGACAGGAAAGATATGTATAATGTTACAAAAGATTATATTATGAGTAAATGCTGTTCTTTTGATCTTTTTATTCATCATATAATCCTGAAAAAATATACCACAGATGTTTTCAACATGGATAATAAGAAAGGTTTATTGAGCAGCAAATCAGTAATGAAGATTGGAGTAATGATACTGAAAATTTGTCTTTGTCATCACAAGAATTAAGTAGTTTTTAAAACATTAAAATAGAAAAACAGTTTATGTTATAACAATATTTCACAAACTATCGTTTTACTGTATTTTTATTAAATAAATGTGATAAAAACATACAAGACTAGTGTAGGCAATCATATTTGCTGTAAGCAATTCTTAACCTTTGATATTGCAGTTTGTACTTATTTTTCAGTATTTTATAAACTAATAATATTGCAAAATAATCACCAGTGATACCCTAAAATGTTTATTTTTCTATGATTACCAGCTGATAACTATGTACACTATCCTGCTTTTTACAAAATACTGAATCATATTAATTTAACTTAAAAATCTTTTTACAAAATGAATAAATACCTATAAGGACTAATCACAGTCAACTATTGCAGAGAGCTCTGTAATAATATGCACTAGACAACAAACTAAGTGCAGGAATTAATTTAATAATCAGCAGTTTAATTAATTATATTGCATTGTTTATATATATGCTGCCAGTCAAAAGTTTTTGGACAGTAAGATTTTTTTGTGTTTTTTAAAGAAGTCTCTTCTGCTCCCCAAGCCTGTAATTATTTGATCCAAAATGCAGCAAAAGCTGTAATATTGTGAAATATTTTTACTATTTAAAATAACTGCTTTCTATATGAATATATTTTAAAATGTAATTTATTCCTGTGATCAAAGGTGAATTTTCTTTGATGAATAGAAAGATCCAAAGATCAGCATTTATCTGAAATAAGAAGCTTTTGTAACATTATACACTATCATTTAAAAGCTTGGAGTCAGTATATTTTTTGTTGGGAAAGAAATTACAGAAATTAATACTTTTATTTAGTGAGGATGCTTTAAATTGCTCTAAAGTGATGATAAAGCCATTTATAATGTTACAAAAGACTTATATTCCAGATAAATGCTGTTCATTAGATAAATTCTGAACTTACTATTTATCAAAGAAACCTGAAAAAAATCTACTCAGCTGTTTTCAACATAATAATAATAATAATAATAATAATAAATGTTTTTTGAGCAGCAAATCAGAATATTAGAATGATTTCTGAAGGATCATGTGACTGGAGTAATGATGCTAAATTATAAAAAATATTCAAATAGAAAACAGTTATTTTAAATAGTAAAAATATTTCTAAATTGTACTGTTTTTGCTGTACTTTGGATCAAATTAATGCAGGCTTGGTGAGCAGAAGAGAACCATTAAAAACCATTAAAAATCCTACTGTCCAAAAACTTTTGACTGGTAGTTTAACTCTTTTAACAATGGCAACAAAACCAGTTTGGCAGGACTAAAATCATTTGAGCTATTTATACTGATGCTGTTTTTGTCCAGGAGGGGGCAGTCACCCTTTGCTTGTGCCGTATGATGCTCTGAGTGTTAAAGACAAGAGTCGAGTCAGAGACAAAGCTCAAGATGTTCTTAAGTTCTTCCACATCAATGGGTACTCAGTGAGGAGGTAAGGATGCTTTCCTGCCAATGGATACTAGAATGAGCATCATACCTTTGAAGTGTCCATTTCATTTTCACTGACTGGATTCTCACTGCACAGGAACAGAAAGGTGGCAGATGCTGATTCCCCAGCGATTGCAAGCCGTTTCGCTTACGGCCTGCTGCAGCAAGCCCTCTGTCTCACTGAGCAAGCCCAGGAGCAATTGCTAGAGCTGGGTTAGACACACACGCACACACACACACACACACATTCGTCTGTTCTTCCACTCCACTTCTCTCCAATTATTTATTTACACATCTGTCTTTTTATATAACTTCCCTGTAATTTCAATGCCTCAATGATCTGAAAGGGGTGTTAAAAGGGTAGTTTACACAAAAATGAATTGTACTTAAATGTAATGAATTGTACTTAAAAAATGTTTTCACATAGCTCTTTTTTAAATTGAAATTGGATGTAGACAGATGCTGTCAAGCACAAAAAAAATCACCATATCAGTAGTTCAAGTCTTCTGAAGCCATATAATGGCATATAATGGTAGGACAGACCTACATTTACTGTAATTAAATCTGCTTTCAAATCTAACTAGCATTCATAGAGCAAATTTTGATATTCAAGTTGATATGTAGAAGTGTGAATCAGTGTTGTAATTTTTAACTAAAACTATTAAAAATGGTCTTTGTCAAGTTAAAGTACTAAAATTATTAAAACTAAAACTGAAAACAAATATAAAGCTAAATAGAAATAAAAAAAACAGTAAAATTGACAAAAGCTAAAAATGACTAATAATAACTAATATTACAATGAAAACTGAAAATATAAAAATAAAAAAGAATTTCAACTATTAATAAATACTATAATAGTACATGAAACTATGAAAGCCTGTTGCCGTCTCTGAAAAAAAAAAATTTTTTTTTGGAATTTTTGTTACTCAATATTGAATATATATTTTTCTGTATTCTTATTTTTGAGATATAAACTCACAATTCACAACTTACAATTTTTTTCTCATAAGTGCAAGTTTATATCTTGCAATTCTGACTTTTCTCTCGCAATTCTATTTTTCGAGTTTGTCGCTCGCAGTTTTTTTCCTTTAAAGTCTAACTTTAATTGTCAGTTTAATTGTCGTATCACGCAATTCTGAGAAAAAAAGTCACAATTGCAAGATATAAACAGAATTGTGACTTTATTTCTCAGAATTGCAATTTCATTTCTCAGAATTGCAATTGCGAGTTTATATCACACAAATCAGACTTTATAATTTGCAGTTGTGAGTTTATATTTCACAATTCTGAGAAAAAAAAGTCAGAATTGTGAGTTTGTAGCATGCAGTTCTGAGGAAGAAAAGTCAGAATTGTGAGATAAAAAGTCGCATTTCATTTTGTATTCAGTGGCGGAAACGGGCTAAATAATCGGGCTACGGGCTAAATAATCTACTAAAATAACTGGTGCAAATGAGATTTGAGATTTTCAGTGAATAAAACATTTTTTGGGGCAAACTGTCCCTCAAAATAGTCATAACTTCGGTTAAATTTAGCTGTGTGGTCTCATTTGTCCTAAGCATGTGAATGCCTTGCTTTGAAATCATTTAGTCTCTTTTAATTTATATGTGTTGTGTGTTTTGCAGAGGTTGCTCAGGCTCGAGGACAGATCAACAGGGCTGAGAAAGTTCCCCACGAACAGCAAATTCATTTCTTTATTAAGGTCAGTTATCTTTACTGCAGGTCAGACATTTGGAACAGAGGTTTACACTGAAATCCATGAGAATTCATCACAGCATAGCAGCTAACTGAGTCAGGATGACAGATTTACTTAACTCTTTAACCCTTGATCAGTCCTTGGGGTCCAGCTGACTCCGCTGGACATTTCCTTCATCTTTTAAAAATGTTCCCTTCATCTCTGGGGCATGAGACTCTGTGACTTTTCCTAAATAATCTATCTAAAAACACACAAAAAATCTGGACTTGATTTGGTTGTTCTAAAGGTGTGTAAAAAAATTTTACCGTTAAGGTCCCTCTGGGTCAGATTGACCCCACTTTGAAAATGAATGGGAAAAGTGAAAAAAATGTTTGTTTTTTTTTTGTTTTTTTTTCATTTTGTTTGTCAATAAACAGTAGTAAATCCAGTTTAAATCTGAAGCAAAATACATTTATTTAAAGGCCTGGTCCTAGAGCATGTTCTCAAAGTGGAGCAAACTTTCTCTCTCATACACACACGCGCACACACACACACACAAACACACACATGTGTGTGACTGCAACAGAGAGCCCTTCTATAGAAATTGGCATATAAAATCAACAAATCTGGCATAAATCTGAAAATTTTCACATATAAATGAAGGACTGGTACTAGAGCACAAATGCAACATGGAACAAGCATGTTCACTCACTCACTCACACACACACACACGTGCACACATGCAGGTAAAAATAAAATCAGACATAAATGCACAGCAATGTGAAGGGGTAGACATAAAAAAATTAATAAGTTGTGGAGCAGTGAATGTCCAAAAACAATTTAGATTTAATTTAGATCATCATTAAAGTGATTTTTTTTTTATTAAAAATTTATTTTTCATAAGCCAGATGATGGCGTAGTTGAGTATTTGTGCAGTAAACAGGTAAAAAAGTACCAAATATCCATGAAAACACAGCATAAATGTAAAGTTGAGAAGTAAATGAAAAAAATTATAAATAGTTTGTAATATTAAAAATGTATATTTCTTTATACAGTCGCTCTGTAAATGTTTGGGGTCTTTTATCTACCCTATAATGATAAAAATCCATGCAGTGGTTTTTAATTAATCTGTAAAAATAATATTCCCTTTTCCAAATTTTCACACGTCGTTGTGGCATCACACTGACAGAGGCCGCTCCCACAATAGTTGATTGACATGAGCGTCTTACCTCAGATCAGCTGTCACAGACAGCTTTGTTTCGATGCCGGAGCAGGGATATAAGTTAGACAAGAATATCTCAGATTGAGTGACTGAGGTGTTGTGTTGCTGGATGTAATAATGAATGTAGTGGTCGTCATTTACTCCCGACATCTGAGCCGCTGAAGATGCAGTGGATTACATTTGTGAAGGGAATGCGCCTCCCGATCTACATATATCCGTCCATGTTTATGCAAATCATTCGTGATCCAGCTTCACTTAGAGCAGAAGTGAGTATAAGGGTTTTTTATGATTCTTTGCGATCGTCTTTCCTAATAATGTGTTAGTTAGCAAGTTTAGCGGCTAAATGTGGCTAATGTAAACAGAGAGAAGAGAGGGGCGGGGCGAGCAGAGCTCGTTTGCATTTAAAGCAGCCTCGACCAGAATGAGATGATTTTTGCAGAGCTCATTTTGGCAAAGTAAAAAGGGTGTTGTTTTACACTAGCTTTGAGAATTTTTAACCAAAGTATATTATAGACTTTTCATTAAGACTCTAAAGAATCATATCAACTTGTGGAAAATGGGCATCCGATGACCCCTTTAACTGTCACTCCCATTTTTGAACACAGACATAAAAATGCACTATCCAGTCTTAAATTTTTATAATTCATGAATGAAAACATTTTGTAATATGATTTAGATGTACATTTTCCGTGGTAATGCAATGTCTGATTTTAAAATGCCTTTCAAAGGATGAATTTTGAGATTTTAAGTTTTGAACTGTTAATATAATTTCTTATATCTAAAGCGTGAAAGGGAAAAAGCAAACAAAGAAAGTGTTTTGTGACTGGTCAGAACTCATGTTATGATGTAGATTTTTTAAGTTGCACTTTTGACGTATATTATTGTATTACTTTTCCTACATAATTTGTAACACAAAAATATGGTAAAATATCTATTTAGGAGTCTTAGACCTTTCCAACAATGTATAGTTTGTCATGATTAGATTAGGATTTATTTGTAATATGGTGAAGTAAACTTAGGCGTCCCACAGAGTGGACGGTGACAGTTAAAGGGTTAAATAACTTCCTGATTTGATCTCCAAATAATTGTCCAAATTAAATGGATTCTTTTTAATACAGTGCAGATGCGTGTATTGGGATTGCATATTGTATCAAGCAAATGTCTCAGCTTGTTTAAAGCTTTGGGATAAACATTTACACGTTTTTATAATTGAACCACAGTGGTCATGGTAAATTTGTGTAGTTGCAGATAATTATGGCTCCCTACGAACATCTCTGGGGGTCATGTCACTACTGATCCCATAATTGATTAGACGTCATGTATTTGCAATCCATCCCTGTTCAGAGACAATATGCTGCCTTGGCGTTGAAAAGCCTTTCATTCCCACATGAAGATCAATAACAATGGTCAGCAGTTCCCTGACCTCCTCAACTATCAATCTCATTAATGTGCACTAAAAATCTTCAAAACCTACAAAACTACAAAATCTGAAATGAACATTTCTTCAGCCGATGCTTCTTTTTCTTTCTGTCTCAGGTTGTATTGCCACTATTAGATCAGTACTTCAAAAATCACTATGTCTACTTCCTCTCCACTGCAATGTGTTCACTTAGAGATGGCTGCCAGTCCACCAATAAAGAAAAAGAGATGGCCACAAGGTAATTTGTGATGACAGACTGCTATTACATTTGCATGTGATTATGTGGGTCAGATTCCTCTTACATAAGCCAACAGTCCTCAGTGACTACGCTGTTTTTTTGTTTATTTATTTATCTATTTTTTTAGGCCCCCTATGGAAGCTCATTTCTGCCACTGAATAAAAAATATCTCATAATTCTGCCTTTTTTTCCTAGAACTGCGTGATATAATCTCACAATTCTGATATTTTTTCACACAATTCTGACTTTTTTTTGAGATATAAACGGAATTGTGCAATTCTGACTTTATAATTTGCAATTGCAAGTTTATATAATGCAATTCTGACTCATTTCTCAAAACTGACTTTATTTCTCAAAGTTGTAATTTTTATGTTTCGTAGGTCTAAATTTATAACTCGCAATTGCGAGCGTATATTACGCAATTCTGACTTCATTTCTCAGAATAGCAACTTTATGTCTCAGAATTGCAAGTTTATATCTCAGAATTATTACTTCATTTCTCAGAATTGCAATGTTATTTTTAATTTTTTTAAAAAATAGAATTACCTTCCAAAAAATAGAAATAATAGAAATAGAGTTGCGGCTGTTTCTTAGAATTTCACATTTATATGTCACAATTCTGACTTCATTTCTCAGAATTGCAACTTTATTTTTATTTTTTTTAAATAGAATTACTTTCAATAGAATAGAAATAGAATTGCAACTATTTCTCAGAATTTCGAGTTTATGTCTTGCAGTTCTGACTTTATAACTCACAGTTGCAAGTTTATATCACACAATTCTGACTTAATTTCTCAGAATTGCAACTTTATTATTTATTATTTATTATTATTTTTTTTTTTATAGTTTGTCTTGCAATTCTGACTGTATAATTTGCAGTTGCGAGTTTATATCACACAATTCTGACCTAATTTCTCAGAATTGTGACTTTATTTTTTAGAACTGCGAGTTTATATCTCAGAATTCTGACTTCATTTCTCAGAATTGCAACGTTATTTTTTATTTTTATTTTTTTAAATAGAATTACTTTCAATAGAATGGAAATAGAATTGCAACTATTTCTCAGAATTTCGAGTTTATATCTCGCAATTCTGACTTTATAACTCGCAACTGCACACTTCACAAATTACACACTTCTACACACTTCTACTTCCAAATGGAGTTTTCTATTTAACTTTGAAAATGATCATTTATAGATTTTCTTTTCTTTTTTTTTTTTTTTTTTTTTTTTAAATATTTCAACTACTGCAGCTAAATATGCAGAGACAAAAGTAAGCTGTTCATCCCACCAATGGCCAAGTTTTGAGGAAATATTTTGGGAAACCTGTTAGAAATTGGATTTTTATTTTATTTCATTGTACTTCATTTCTCAGAATTGAAACTTTATTTTTATTTATATATTTTTTTAATAGAATTACTTTCAATAGAATAGAAATAGAATTGCAACTATTTCTCAGAATTTCAAGTTTATATCTCACAATTCTGAATTTATAACTCGCAAGTGCGAGTTTATATCACACAACTCTGACTTAATTTTTCAGAATTGCAACTTTATTATTTATTATTTTTATTTTTTATAGTTTGTCTCGCAATTCTGACTATATAATTTGCAGCTGCGAGTTTATATCACGCAATTCTGACTGAATTTCTCAGAATTGTGACTTTATTTCTTAGAATTTTGAGCTTATTTCTCACAATTCTGACTTTATAACTTGCAATTGTGAGTTTATTCCACACAATTCTGACTTCATTTCTCAGAATTATAACTTTATTTTATTTATTTTATTTTTTATAGTTATAAAAAATAATTTTTATAGTTTTATAGTTATTTTTTTATAGTTATATCACACAATTCTGACCTAATTTCTCAGAATTGCAACTTTATATCTTGCAGATCTGAATTTATAACTCACAATTGCAAGTTTATATCAAGCAATTCTGACTACATTCCTCAGAATTGCAACTTTATTTCTCAGAATTGCAAGTTTATATCACACAATTCTAAAAAAACAGAATTGTGAGATAAGTCACAATTACCTTTATTCATTTTTATTCAGTGGCGGAAACGGGCTTCCATAGTCCCCCTATGGGGGTATCCATGTTAAGATCACATGACCAGATAAATACTACTCAGTTTAACATCCATTATTGGAAAGCTTTAGCTCATGGAATAAATTATGGGTGACTAAGTACAGCCATTTAGTGTCCAGGACAGCTATCATACAGTATACTGTAAGACAGCGAAGCATATCACTTTATTGAGCACTTAATTTTTTTGCACTTTACAATACAAAGAAGATTGCTAGCATCTCAGAATGTAACCTTTTTTTGCATACACAGCAAATGAATTTCAAGTATTGAGTTAATTAATTAATTAATTTTTTTTTGTTGAAAAAATTCATTTATTACTTGAAAACATGTTACATGTGGATTGAAGAGATTTCTTTTTTTCCTTTTTTAGATAGCAAAGCATAAACATATTGTTTTTGAGTGCACCTGTAATATCTGAAAATGCAAAAATGTTTAGAAGACAGAAAATATAAATCACTCTGTAAAAACAAAAACAAAAAAACAGTTGGATTCAATGGAAAGTCCTCACCAAGATGGAGAAACGTGTACACACATATGGCTGATTGCATGTCTGCGCCTCTATGTTCACCTTCGCTATTCTGTCATTATATATTTTCAGTTCCATCTATCTTGTTTTTTTTCCCTTTCATTTCCCTCATTCCGTCTCTTACGCTCATCCTCTCTCCTATTATTTCCTAGTTTATTCTGTAAACTCGGAGCTCTAGCCAGGCGCAGAATCTCTCTGTTTGGTAAGGGTTGGTGTCTTTCTTCCTTTGTGTCTTTTTTGTTTGTAATAAAAATCTGCTTGATTATTTTCCTAGAAACGCTTTTAATTTAGAAGCACTTTGTATTCATCCCATGCACTCTCAGCATTATCCACTGCCATTGTTCACTCACCCCAGTCTTGTAGTGCTGAGGTGAATGCCTACATACCTCATTAATTTTATTAACCCACCCTCGCTTGAAAACATAAATCAGGAGCTGTTTTTTTTTTCACTGGCTGGATTTCATTGAGCTCAAAGCCATGTTTTCCTCTTAGGAAATGATGCCCTTGCTTTGGTGAGCTGCCTACAAATCCTGGCACAGTCCCTGGATGGAAGGTAGTTAATGCTCTATCGGTGCAGTGATATAGAAGAAATTATAAAATTAACTGTAGGTCCTTCACTGTGGAGGTGATCATTTGAAACTGATCATTTGAGAAATCAGTAAATGGGTAGTAAAGTTAACACATCAGTTAAACAGTAAGTTGTCAGTGCCATTCATTCCACTAATGGCAGGTTGGAGGAAATATTCCTGGACATTATTTATTTTATTTTATTTTATTTTATTTATTTATTATTTTTTTTTTTTGTCAAATTATTGTTGCAGGAATTACATACTTCTACTTCCAAATGGAGTTTTCAATTTAGCTTTGATAATTGTTACTTCCTACATTTTTTTCTAATATATTTCAACTATTCCAGCTAAATATGCAGAGAAAACGGTTATCCCACCGATGGCAGTTTGGAGGAAATATTTTGGGAAACCTGTTAAACTATTTTATTTTATTTTATTTTGTGAAAATTATTGTTTGTGAAGTCATTGTTGCAGAAATTACACTCTTCTACTTCCAAATGGAGTTTTCAGTTTAGCTTTAAAAATTAGATTTTATAGAATATAGAATTTTTCAAAAATATTTCAACTACTGCAGCTGAATATGTGGGGACAACTAGAAGTAAGCCGTTCATCCCACCGATATATTTTGGGAAACCTGTTAGAAATTGGATTTTTATTTTATTTTAATTATTTTATTTTATTATTATTATTATTATTTTTGTGAAATTATTGTTGCAGAAATTACACACTTCTACTTCCAAATGGAGTTTTCAGTTTAGCTTTAAAAATTATTATTTTTAATAAAATTAATTTTTATTTTATTTTATTTTATTTTATTTGTGAAATCATTGTTGCAGAAAATACACACTTCTACTTCCAAATGGAGCTTTCAGTTTAGCTTTGAAATTTAGATTTTATGGATTTTTTTTTCTTTTACAAAGAATCCTGAAAAAAGGTATCATGGTTTCCTAAAGTCATATTAGAATGATTTCTAAAGGATCATGTGACACTGAAGCCTGGAGTAATGATGCTGAAAATCCAGCTTTGCCATCACAGGAATAAATTACATTTTAACATATATTAAAATAGAATGTTTTAATTTGTAATAATATTTCACAATATTTCTGTTTCTACTATATTTTTAATTAAATAAATGCAGCCAAGGTGAGTGTACCAGCCTGTTTTCCAAGGTCATTCTAATTTTTTATGTACTCTCTAGGATGGTAATGAAAACCACTAGCGAATCAGTCAGGGTGTCGCTGTGGTCGTTCTTTGAAGCTGCGGCAGAAGATCTCGAGCTAACGGTAGAAAACGCAACCTGGGATGAGTACGGACTGACCCGAGCCCAGAGCAGAGGAGACAGCGAGGTCATAACATACACCATCACCGCCCTGATCCCGGTGCTCACCGCTCTATTCCAGCACGACTCCCAGACGCAGCACAGAGGGGGACTGATCGGTAAGAGAGAAGGAAAGAGGGCAGAATGGATGGAAGAAACAGCAGCAGCTAATTGGATGAATAATGAATAGATTAGTGTGTCCAGTGATGAATGAACAGATGGAGGGAAAAAAAAATGGAGGTTGTGGAAAGGCAGTGGAAAAATATTCACAAAGGTTTTGGGTTGAGCAGATCACTTTCCTTTCCAATTACCTCTGTTTTGCCAATTAGAGTGGCACTTGATTTCCTGTCTGCGCAGGATTCAGCCCTGTGGTTGACCCCTCTTATGTTTAATCATGTGTATCTGGGTGTATATTTTAATAGGGAATAGCAGTTACAGCATAAAAATTGCAAAACACCTTTAAACCAGCCTCTCTTCTGAATTGACTACTCAAAAAGGCCTCTAGGCAATGATGGCTCTCTTTAGGTTCAGCTCAAATGTGCATTTAGTACTGAGTTGCCTGTGAGAAAACATTCACTGTTTTGCAACAAGTCCAACAGCATTTGATATTCATTCACATTCTCTGTGACCAGAGAATTTTCCTCTTGAACATGACCTTATATTACTTCTATAAACAATCATCTTCACTGGCAAGAGAAAACAGTGTTTGCACCACAATGCTGCAGCAGGCTTCTCTGCGATAAGAGCACGTTTGTAGAACAGCAGCATCATGTGTTGAATCATTCATACTGTACATTTCTGCTCTGCATGAGCGGATTACCATTTCATTAGAAAGAATTTCACCCCGTTTACTCCTCTTTTGCAGTTCAACTGTATTATGAATAAATCTCACACGCAGTTGGGATGAATCGTAGAAAAAACAGTTTTTTTTATTTACATTGAACTTCAAGAATGTGCTTGACGAAGGATTTGTTTTTTAAATCTATGATTTATTTTTTCTTTCAGCGGATGAAGTACACTCCTGTTGCTACAGGATTCTCAGCTGTCTATACATTCTTGGCACCTGCAGCGGTACATGCATTGAGAGGTAACGCTCTTGTCACTTAAGGATTATTTCAAGCAAAAATGAAAATTCTGTCAGTATTTGATGTCATTTTGTTCCAAACCCATGCTGCTGTTTTTCTGAAGGAAATGTTGAAGTTAATGGAGTTTTTTTGTCTTATCTCATGCCTGTCAATTTCAAAAAGAAGCAAAAAATCCTCATAAATTCACCTTAAAAATTGCACTATATACCAAGTCTTTTGAAGTCATATGATGGCTTTGATCAAGGTATTTACACAGTTTGAGGGTCTATAAGACTTTTTAAAATATTGTTTAATAAGTCTCCTATGCTTTCCAAGCCTGGAGTTGTTTCATTAAAAAATGGTAAAAACAGTAATGGAGAACTTTATGGTGCTTTAAAAGCATAGTTCACCCAAAAAATGAAAATTCTGTCATTAATTACTTTAAAGGAGAAGTCCACTTCCAGAACAACAATTTACAAATAATTTACTCACCCCCTTGTCATCCACGATGTTCATGTCTTTCTTTCTTCAGCTGTAAAGAAATTACGTTTTTTGAGGAAAACATTTCAGCATTTTTCTCCATATAATGGACTGATATGGTGCCCCGAGTTTGAACTTCCAAAAAGCAGTTTCCAAAATGCGCCTTCAAACGATCCCAAATGCAGTTTTAAACGATCCCAGCCGAGGGAGAAGGGTCTTATCTGGCGTAACGATCGGTTGTTTTAATAAAAATAATACAATTTATATACTTTTTAATGTCAAACACTCGTCTTGTCTTACTCTGCCTGGACTGTTTTTGTTCCTGTTCATGACAGTTAGGGTATGTCGAAAAACTCCCATCACATGTTCTCCCTCAACTTCAAAATCATCCTATATCGTTGTTTTACCTTTTTTGTTAAGGGTGTTTGATCTTCTTTGCACGTTCACTTTGCAAAGACTGGGTCGGAACTTCTGCAGTGATGTAGGATGATTTTGAAATGATTTTTGAAGTTGAGGGAGAAAATACGATTGGAGTTTTTCGACATACCCTAACTGTCTTGAGCCAGAACACAAGGAGTTCAAGGACTGCAAGGCAAGATGAGCGTTTAAGAATAAAAAGTATTCAAATTGTATTTTTTTAATCGTTTTTAATCGTTTCATTAGATAAGACACTTCTTCCTCGGCTGGGATCGTTTACAACCGCATTTGGGATCATTTGAAGCCGCATTTAAACTGCATTTTGGAAGTTCAAAATCGGGGCACCGTAGCAGTCCATTATATGGGGAAAATGCTGAAATGTTTTCCTCAAAAAAACATAATTTCTTATGACTGAAGAAAGAAAGACATGAACATCATGGATGACAAGGAAGTGAGTAAATTATTTGTAAATTTTTGTTCTTAGCTTTGATAATTTATAGATTTTTTTTCTTCAACAAAGAATCCTAAGAAAAATGTATCGGTTTCCACAAAAATATTAAGAAGTTTTATTAAGAAGCTTGAGAACCAAGTCAGCATATGTGACCCTGGGCCACAAAAACAGTCATAACGGTCAATTTTTTGAAATTGAGATTCATACATCATCTGAAGGCTGAATAAATATGCTTTTCACTGATGTATGGTTTGTTAGGATAGAACAGGATAGGATATTTGGCCGAGATACAACTATTTGAAAATCTGGATTCTCTGTTACTGTTTTTCCCGTATTTTAATGAAATAATTCCAGGCTTGGAAAGCATAAGAGACTTCTTAAATTTTTTTTTTTTTTTATAGTCTTACAGACCCTCAAACTTCAGTTGTGTAAATACCTTGATTAAAGCCATCATATGACTTCAGAAGACTTGGTGTATAGTGCAAAAGCCTAGACTACTTTTAAGGTGAATGATGATTTTTGCTTGGCTTGGAATTGACAGGCATGGAATAAGACAAAAAAGCTCCGTTACCTTCAACATTTCCTTCAAAAAAAAAAAATAACAGCATGGGTTGACATCAAATATTGACAGAATAATTTTTCATACAGTAGAAGCAGAAATACTGTGTAATATTATAACAAATTAAAATGACTGTTTTCTATTTTTATATAATTTAAAATGCAATTTATTCCTGTGATGGCAAAGCTGAATTTTCAGCATCATTACTCCAGGCTTCAGCATCACATGATCCTTCAGAAATCATTCTAATATGTGACTCTGGACCACAAAACCAGTCTTAAGTAGCACGGGTATATTTGTAGCCATGGCCAAAAATACATTGTATGGTTCAAAATGATTGATTTTTCCTTTATGCCAAGAATCATTAGAATATTAAGTAATATTAAGAATATTAAGTAAAGATCATGTTTCATGAAGACATTTTGTAAGTTTCTTACCATGAATATGTCAAAACCTATTTTTTTATTAGTAATATGCATTTGGACAACTGTAAAGGCTGTTTTCTTAATATTTTGTACCCTATATTTTTTGTACCCTCAGATCTTCATTGTGCTTTAAAGCGACAGTTCACGCAAAAATTAAAATTCTGTCATTAATTACTCACTCTTAGACCTTTGTTCATATTTGGAACACAAATAAAGATCATTTTGATGAAATCTGAGAGCTTTCTGACCCTGCATAGACAGCTTTATAACATTACGGTTGAACCACTGATGTTACAAGGACTGTTTTAATGATGTCCTTACTAACTTTCCGGGCCTTGAATGTATCAGTTGCATTGCTCTCTATGCAGGGTTAGAAAGCTCTCGGATTTCATCAAAAATATCAAAATTTGTGTTCCACAGATGAACGAAGGTCTTACAGGTTTGAAACGACATGAGGGTGAGTAATCAATGACAGAATTATCATTTTTGTTGACCTTTTGTGACGCTTTTTGTGTCACTATCAGCTGTATTGAAAATAACTGTGTGAATAATGTACTAAAAACCTGTTAAGTTCTATGAAAAATAGCAGCATATAGGTTTGAACAGATATGATGACAAAGAAATTTATTTTTGGGCAACTTAAGCCAATTGTATTGATTGTCCAATTTGTGTTACTTTGGGTGTTTGGCTCTTATTATTTTATTCTGATTATGCATTATGTTATTACTTATTGTTCAGTTTGTCCTTATGAAACGTGTGCGCTCCAAAGTTATTAGCTCATGTCTAGGCTTATAGTTCTTCTGATGATCAGCCTTTATCTTTGTTTTGATAGGCAGAGGTCGGTCTTGGGGGAGTGTCTGGCTGCTTTATCTGCAGCCTTTCCTGTGTGTTTCTTGGAGCTGAGTGACCGTCATTCCCTCTCCGACACTATGAGTGATGAAGAGAGTGAAGGTAAAGGCAAGAAAAGTTCAATAGAACACAGAAATGTGAACACACTCACGTTGCCACATGCTATTATTCTTCATGGATTTTGTTGTGGTCTTTCTAGCTGGAAAAGCTTGTAGGCTCCTCCCCACTTTGCAGGAGGCTTTTTCAGAAGTCGAAGAGCTCGCAGAGGCGGGATCGGCGGCCCGTCATGCCCTTTTAACAAAGGTTACTGAGGTGACGCTTCCTCTTCTGTGTAGTTATGTCTCTCGATGGGGGGAAGCTGCGAACCAAGCTTTCCAGGAGGGCCACTTTTCTTCTGTCACACCCCAGCACGCTAATGCGCTACTGGGTCACATCCTCTCCATCATCCACGCCCACCTGGGGACCGCAGACAGTGCTTGGATGAAACGCCTTGCAGGTGAGCCGGTCCCTCTAGAGTAGTGAATTACTAGATTATGGAGATTTAAATGTGTCATTGAAGCACTTATTTTATAAATTCCAAATTAGATTGGAAAGTACAAATATAACCCCAATTGCCATAAATACCAGAGCATTTCTTTTAGTGTTTGGCCAGCCTCTCATCAGCAAGGCAGAACCTCACCTCCTAAAGAGCCACTTCCTGCCTCTGATGGAAAAGTTGAGGAAGAGGGCGGAGTCAGTGTTGCTGGAGGAGGAGCATTTGAAGACAGAGGGGCGTGGCGATGTCTCAGAGCAGGAGTTAGACATCCAGGAAAGGTTTATTGTGTTGGTCCAAGACATCTATGCGTTTTATCCTTTACTCATTCCATTTATAGACCTCCACAGGTGAGAAACAGTGCAGTATTCAACCTGTTTATCAATTAATGAAATTCACTGTTGGTTAATCTGCTTGATGTTTGGTTTCATCAGAATGAGCTGGCTGAGAGAGGTGGAGGCTGATGCTGAGAAGCTTTTCTCCCTTGTATCTGAAGTCTTCATTTTTTGGGCTAAATCTCATGTGAGCAGCTCATAGTCATATTTATGATATTTAATATTTAATGTTTACCTCGTGAATGTTTCATATCATGCAAAATTTAATTTTCTGTTCTTTTACTTTTATAAGTAAAAGAGTTTCAATTCAGTTTCTGAATTGAAAATGTCTTGTGAAATAAACAGCTTTTGAAGCTCAAATGTACAGAGCTCTGTAAATGACATGAGAAAGAAAAAAGAGATCTCATGGCCACAAATTAAGAATTTGTTCTTATGATTTATACATTTGAGGCCATGTTTTATTACTTAAAGGGATAGTTCACACAAAAATGAAAATTCTGTCATTAATTACTCACCCTCATGTCATTACAAACCTGTAAGACCTTCGTCCATCTTTGGAACATAAGTTAAGATCTTTTTGATGAAATCTGAGCGCTTTCTGACTCTCCACTGACAGAAATGCAACATTCAAGGCCCAGAAAGGTAGTAAGGACAAATTAAAAAGAGAAGTGAGTTAATCCAACATAGGTGAATGGATTGATAAAATGTGGCCGTGAAGTAATAAATTGTGGGAATGAATTTGCAGCAACATTATCTATTTTTTTTCTTAGTTTATCCATGAAAATGTCCTGTTAAAAAATCTTTGAGGTTTTGGCATCATAAATTCAGCGCAACACATGGTCACCCACATTTGAACACTAAATTACAATGAAATTGAAGTGTAGTAATAAGGATAAGAGAAAAAAGGATATTATCATTCCTTGTTTGTCAAATTAAATAATAAAAAAGATATTATCCCTTAACAGTACACACATAATTTGAATATGTCCACTTAATATGGAAGCCCTTTTCCCCCACTGAATAAAAAAATAAAAAAAGGAAATTGCGAGTTTTTATCTCACAATTTGGACTTTTTTTTTTTTTCTCACAATCAGGAATTCTGACTTTTTTCTCGGAATTGCGTGATACAAACTCACAATTCTGAGAATTAAGAATTGCAAGAAATAAAGAAAATTCGCAATTGAGAGTTATAGTCAGAATTGTGAGGTATAAACTCACAATTCCGATAAATAAAGTTGCAGTTCTGAGAAATAAAGTCAAAATTGCAAGATATAAATCCACAATTCTGACTTTTTTTCTCAGAATTGTGCATTCATATCTTGCAATAGTGACTTTTTTTCTCAGAATTGCGGGTCTGTCACTATTCTAAGAAAAAGTCACAATTGCGAGAAAAAATTTTCAGTTGTGAGATATAAACTTGGAATTTTGAGAAAAAAAGTGTGAATCGAGTTGATCTCGCAATTCTGACTTTATTTTTTGCAACTGCAAGTTTATATCCTGCTGTTCTGACTTTATAACTCACAATTGCGAGTTTATATGATGCAGTTCTGAGAAAAAAGTCGCAATTCTGACTTTACAGCAATTGTGAGTTTATATCATGTAATTCTGACTTCATTTCGTAGAGTTGCAAGTTTATATCCCGCAATTCTGACTTTATAACTCACAATTGCACAGTTTTACTACGGAATTGTAAGAAAAAATGTTTGAATTGAGAGTTTTTATTATGCAATTTTGAGAATTGCAAAAAGTCGCAGTTCTGACTTTATAACTTACAACTGCGAGTTTATATCATGCAATTAAGAGACAAAAGTCACAATTCTGACTTTATAACTTGCAATTGCAAGTTTATGTCACGTGATTCTGACTTCAGCTTGTAGAATTGCGAGTTTATATCCTGCAATTCTGACTTTATAACTCGCAATTGCGTGGTTTTATTACACAATTCTAAGTAAAAAAGTCAGAATTGAGAGTTTTTATTACACAATTTTGAGAATTGTGAGATGTAAACTCGCAATTCTAAGCACAAGTTGCAATTCTGACTTTATAACTTGCAATTATGAGTTTATATAATGTAATTCTGACTTCTTGCAAGATGTAAGCGAAAGAAACTCGCAATTCCCTTTATTTTTTTATTCAGTGGCAAAAATGGGCTTTCATACCTTAGTATCACAAATATCAATGAAAAAAAGTAAATGAAAAATTATTTATTTTAAAATAAAATTAAAAGCGAATTGTTGACATAATTTTGTACCTTTCGTTCATTTTTTTTTTTTTATAAATCTTGTACAAACTTGTTTTTCAATTGTTTTCCTATTTTCTTTAGAATTTCAAGTGGGAAGAACAAAACTTTGTTGTTCAAAATGAAATCAACAACATGACATTTCTGGTGAACAGCAGCAAAAGCACGATGGATAAGGTCTCTTTTCATTTCACTAATACTGTATTACTTCTTGTGAATACATGTTTTTCCCTTCATAAACTCATTGTAAATCATTTTTCTTTCTAGTTCCTCTCAGTCCTGACCAAGTTTGCTTTGTCCCAATTTTTTACACTATACTTTGAAAAGAAATTTGTCTTTGGCCTGTAAACTCAAAGGCCTGCTGGGAGTTAAATAAACGCCCAAGTCATTATTTAACCCAAATAAGCTGTTCAATAATATTGAACGAAACAAAATTGTATGATTTTCCATTAGGGAGGGGTGTGCAACCAGCAGAGGAGAAAAGTGAAAAGGAAGGGTGATTGTTACTCCGCACACACCTCTCTCATTGTGGCGGCACCAAAAAAGCTCCTCTCGGTTGCCTTGAATGGATGTTGCCATGGCGATCAGGGCCTGGTCACTCAAGCCAAAAGCCGTTTCTCTCAGGTACGTCTGATCAATAATGACAGTGTTTGCATAATCAATCCATCTTGAAAATAGTGTAATTCTTTTTCCTGACATTGGAAACATTCATCTGCTTCTAGAGGGACACAGAAGATGAGGTCAGAGCGTACATTCGCAGCAGCCTGCAACAGGTGAGCCAGAAGACAACTTGTGAAAGAGCCGATAAAGTCCTGTGAAAATGCTATTTGAGCCTTCTCGCCTCACTTTTCTTTTTTCTTTTTGCCAGGATCTGTGTGAAAACTCAATAGATCCCCTCAGTGTCGAAAGGATCTTAAGTATTGCTCGTGTTCTGTTCCATCTGGATCAGGTTAGACTGCATTTTTTAACAAATCTGGTGTGTGTTCTTTGCTGGTAAATGGTTTTACATAAAGTTGCGTTTCTGTCAGGTGGAGCGCCCTCAGAAGACGAAGAGGACAGTGTGGCACAAGATGTTGTCTAAGCAGAGGAAACGGGCTGTTGTTGCTTGTTTGAGAATGGTTCCTTTTTACAATCTCCCCAGGTTTGCTGCAAAGAGAGTTATAACAAGTCCAATTACTCTTCGTGCTGCATTATGAATTACCCAAGTTATAAAAGCTGAAGGCAGCAGAAATACTTGTGAATTGCAATGCTGTTTAACTAATTCAGATAAAGAGGACATTCTGTCATCTTCCTTATGTTACATTAGGCTGAAATCAATATTAATTACTAGCTTTTAACATGAGATTTGTCTTTTTCTGCAGGCACAGAGCGGTGAACCTTTTCCTGCAGGGTTATGAGAGAGTTTGGCTGAAGGCAGAGCATGACTCACCTGAGGACAGACTAATTGAGGATTTGGCTGTGAGTGTGTTTCTGATTGGCTGTGTTCCACAGTTGAGCTGTTTAATCATGACGTATGTGTAGCCCAACCACAGGTTCCCTCTGGAATTTTTTAATGGATTTTTTGAATAGCAGTTTTACATTTATGAGTACAATTAATATTACCACAATGACATGAGTATATGTACTCAACAAATTTACAAAAATAGTTGATTTCAACATTGATAGTTTCTTGAGCCACAAATCAGCATGTTAGAATGAATTCTGAAGGATCATGTGATGCTGAAAACTGGAGTGATGGCTGGTGAAAATGAAGCTTTGCATCACAGGAATGTATTACATTTGAAATTATATTAAAACAGAAAACAGTCAAAAGTTTACATACACCTTGCAGAATCTGCAAATTGTTAATTATTTTACCAAAATAAGAGGGATCATACAAAATGCATGTTATTTTTTATGTAGTACTGACCTGAATAAGATATTTCACATAAAAGATATTTACATATTGTCCACAAGAGAAAATTTATAAAAATGACCCCATTCAAAATTTTACATACGCTTGATTCTTAATACTGTGTTGTTACCTGAATGATCCGCAGCTGTGCTTTTTTGTTTAATGATATTGTTCATGAGCTCCTTGTTTGTCCTGAACAGTTAAACTGCCTGCTGTTCTTCAGAAAAATCCTTCAGGTGCCACAAAT
This sequence comes from Cirrhinus mrigala, assembly GCA_036247105.1. Taxonomy (NCBI): domain Eukaryota; kingdom Metazoa; phylum Chordata; class Actinopteri; order Cypriniformes; family Cyprinidae; genus Cirrhinus; species Cirrhinus mrigala. Next base: position 4,028,981 of record CM070023.1, on the reverse strand, counting down.
TCATTTTTGTGTATTTGAACCCTTTCCAACAATGACTGTATGATTTTGAGATCCATTTTTTGACACTGAGGACAACTGAGAGACTCATATGCAACTATTACAGAAGGTTCAAACACTCACTGAAGGTTCAGAAGGATACATTGCATTAAAGGCCAGGGGTGTAAACTTTTGAACAGAATGAGGATGTGTACATTTTTCTTATTTTGCCTGAATATCAAATGTTTTTCATTTAGTACTGCCCTTCAAAAGCTACAGAATATACTTGCATGTTTCCCAGAAGACAAAAGAAGTTAAATTTACCCTGATCTTCAAATTCAAAAAGTTTTTACCCCTTAATACATTGCGTTTCCTTCTGTATCTTGGACCTTCTGTAATAGTTGCATATGAGTCCCTCAGTTGTCCTCAGTATGAAAAGATGGATATCAAAATCATATAGTCATTGTTGGAAAAGGTTTTAATGCACAAAAATGTTGAAAAACAAAAGAATCTGTGGGACCTGACGGATTTTTATGAAGAACAGCGGACAGTTAAACTACAGGACAAACAAGGGACTCATGATCAACTATCACTAAACAAAGTTGTAGATCATTCAGGTAACAACAGTCATTTTTGAACAGGGTCATTTTTATAAATTCAACTATTATTTTCTCTTGTGGACTACTAAACATCTCTTATGTGAAATATCTTATTCAGGTCATTACTAAATAAAAAACAACATGCATTTTGTATGATTCCGCTTATTTTGGTAAAATAATTAACATGTATGTAAACTTTTGACTTCAACTGTATATTAAATAATAATACTGTTTCACAAAGTTATTGTTTTTACTATATGTTTGATCAAATAAATGCAGCATTGGTGAACTAAAGATTCTTCTTTAAAAAAGAACATCAAAAAACATTGTACAGATTTGAAACTTTTGAACAGTAGCATAACTAAAATTTATATTGTAGAACAAACAGGAACAGTCTTTTCGAGTAATGCAATCACAAATTGAAAACCACTGTTGAAAGAATCCACAGATACAACAAAATGCTATATATGAGCTTTTTTTGATTTTATAGTAATAGGAATACTTTTATACCCATCAGAAAGCAGCTCATGCAGAGATCCTGAAGGAGGGAGCCGAGCAGAGAAACAACATTGATCCACTCCGTCAGCTTATCAATCTATTCAGTCAAAGTGCCTTGACTGAGAGGAGGTTTGTATGTGTGTTTTTGAGTATGATTGATTCTTGCATTTGTTTGTGTTTGCATGTAGAACAAGGCTAACCAAAACCATTTTAAAAATGATTTCAGCAAGTTTTTCAGCCCTGTTTGAAAACCGAGGAAGATGTCTACATTTAAAAAGCAACCTGGCCAACTTGTTATTTGGCTTGCGCAGTGAATTGCAATTAAAGGGTTAGTTTAACCAAAAATGAAAATTCTGTCATTAATAACTCACCCTCACATTGTTCCAAACCAGTAAGCCCTTTGTTCATCTTCAGAAAATTAAGATATTTTTGATGAAACACAAAAAGTATTTTCGTAGCTTCATAAAATTAAGGTTGAACCACTGATTTCACATGGACTATTTGAACGATGTTCTTACTGCCTTTATGGGCCTTGAACGTGATAGTTGCGTTGCTGTCGATGCAGGGTCAGAAAGCTCTCGGATTTTATCAAAAATATCTTAATTTGTGTTCCAACAATGAAGAAAGGTCATACGGGTTTGGAACGACAGGAGGGTGAGTAATTAATGACAGAATTTTCATTTTTGGGTGAACTAACCCTTTAAACTTTGGCCTTTGCATTGGTGTCATGCCTGAAAATGAATAAAGAAGTTATGAAACTCATCTTAACTCACCTGGTTCACTCTTGTATCTATAGTAAACTTGAGGAGGATGACCTGTATATGTGCTATGCTGACATCATGACCAAGGTAAGAAGCACTACTTGGATTTTCTGAGCATGATTTTTCCCTTTTACTGCAAAACACATTTGGCATTCAAGCTGAACTGTAACTCTGCACTGTAGAGTTGCCAAAGTGAGGAAGAACTGGATGAAGATGGCCTGAAGTCATTTGAGGTAAGCAATAGAATTGAAGGGAATCTGAGTTGTTATCGATTTAATTGTAGGAGAAAAGGCTGAGGATGCTGACACAGTTATGTACTGTATTTGGGTTCATTAATTACCTAATCAATGATTGACTTCAGGAATAATAGACTGAGAAACAGTTGGTATGTTTTATTTCTTAGCGAATTGATCGAGTAACTAATTAATTGTCTTAGGAAAAAGAGATGGAAAAGCAGAGGCTGCTGTATCAGCAGGCCAGACTTCATGAACGCGGAGCTGCTGAGATGGTCTTACAGAATCTCAGCGCCAGCAGAGGTATCAGTCAGATCACATCCTTTTTTGAAATCTTCTGTTTACGAAAGGGATTTTTCTGCTGGGGTCTGAGAACCTCCAGGGGACCACAAAAAAAAAAAAAAAAAAAAAAAAAAAAAATATATATATATATATATATATATATATTTGGATGTTATCGAAATGTTTTTAGCAAAATTAATTTCATTCAGTTTCATTCTGCTTTCTAAAACTGGTCAGGAATCATGTGATTAATGAAATATTTTATTCTTCTGACAATCCTTGTTTTAAACAAAGAAAAAACAGATATAAAAAAAAAAAAATAAATAAATAGAAAGTAGAAAAAGTCAATTATAAATGAACAAAGATCAACTGTGTATTTCTCACACCATTTAAACTGATCTTTATTTATGAAAATATACTCTATATAGACTATACAGACAAGATTTGAGATTGTTTATGAAATAAGCCTATTATAAGGCTGGATTTATTTAATCAAAAATGCAGTAAAAACTGTAATATTGCAAAATATTATTACAGTTTAAAATAACTTCTATCTATTTTAAAATATTTTATTCCTGTGACAGCAAAGCTAAATTTTCAGCAGCCGTTACTGTACTTTTGAGTGTCACATGATCCTTTAGAAATTAAGCTAATATGTTGATTTGATTGAACATTTCATTTTAAGAAACATATTTTAATCAAATTTTAAAACAGTTTTCTCAGAATTCTTTGCTGAATAAACTGTTAAAAAGACAATAAGAAATTTTTGAAATAGAAATGTCTTTACTGTAATTTTTGATCAAAAAAGCAAGCAAGCAAGAAAAGCTCCCATTAAATTTTAGGAAAAGGATCCCTCACAATGGTCAGTAGTAAAAAAATATAAAATGCATTTTGTGTGAACCCTCTTATTTTGGCAAAATAATTAACATTTTGCAGATTCTGCAAGGTGTACGTAAACTTTTGACTTTAACTGTATATTTTATTGTAATACTATTTCAAGAAACATAGTTTTATCAAATTTTAAAACAGTTTTTTTTTTCAGAATTATTTGATGAATAAACTGTTAAAAAGACAATAAGACATTTTTGAAATAGAAATGTCTTTACTGTATTTTTTGATTTAAAAAAGTAAGCAAGCAAAAAAAGCTTCCATTAAATTTTACAAAAAGAGTCTCTTACAATGGTCAGTACTAAATAAAAAATAACATGCATTTTTTATTAACCCTCTTATTTTGGTAAAATAATTAACATTTTGCAAATTCTGCAAGGTGTATGTAAATTTTTGACTTCAACTGTATATTAAATTGTAATACTATTTCAAGAAACATTATATTTTTATCAAATTTGAAAACAGTTTTTTTTCTTCAGGATTCTTTGATGAATAAACTGTTAAAAAGGCAATAAGACATTTTTGAAATAGAAATGTCTTTACTGTAATTTTTGATCAAACAAAGCAAGCAAGCAAAAAAAGCTTCCATTAAATTTTAGGAAAAGGGTCTCTCACAATAGGGGCCCTTGGCATCAAAAAGATTGAAAGCCCCCGGTGTAAGACACGGGTCACCATTCATATCTTTATCCTGATATCTTGAGTCAGCTGGCTATGACTTTTATTATTGTCGGTGTTCAAATGTTATGCTGTTAAGTTGGATGTGATATTTGAACCAGGTGATATGGGGCCTATGGTAGCAGCCACATTAAAGCTGGGCATTGCAATCCTGAATGGAGGAAACACGTCTGTCCAGCAGGTAGGTTTGAAAAGGTCAGGCTGGATTACAGATATGTTTGATAACACAAAACACCAAAGTTTTGACATTTAACACCAAAACCAACTTTTATATAACAACTTCTTCATGTTCATTCTCTCTGTTGTTGAATTCTCTCTAGAAAATGCTGGATTACCTGCGACAGAAGAGAGACGTGGGATTCTTTCACAGTCTGGCCGGCCTAATGCAGTCTTGCAGGTTCAGTTGTTATTTGCTAATGCATTGTGAGATGTTTTCCAGACAGAAAGCAGCTGCTCAAAGCACCTAATAGTGCAGAAATGCTTTGTTCACTCATTTATTGCCAATCACCTTCCTTCTGCGTTCACTTTCAAAGTTGCTTGGTATAATCAAGAGAAAAGAACATCGTTTTACCTCACTTTTTTCCCTTTCAATCTGTTCCTTTGCTGTAATTGGAAGTGTCTGTTGAGTGTCTGTGTTAGTTTGTGATATAAAAAAGAAGAGGACTGTTTTTGATGTTGCTTTTGTAATTTTGTGTCACAGCGTGCTGGATTTGAACGCATTTGAGAGGCAGATCAAAGCGGAGAGTTTAGGAGTGGGTGCTGAGGACAATTCAGGTACATCACTGACATTCACAACAAAGTGTTTTGAAAAATGAATGTATCTATCAGAAGAGGCAGATATTTTCTTTTTATTGACATTGATTTGCCTATACTGCATTTTGCTTTCTCCTTCTCGCTCTTTTTCTCAGCCGATAGAGTGATGGCAGATGAACCGCTGACCTGTGATCTTTTCCGATTCCTCCAGCTTCTTTGTGAAGGCCATAATACTGGTTAGAACAAGGATTGTTCTTTTTTTCATTTAATAGTGCAAGGTTCTTTTGTACCTATGGCTGTCAATGTCAGTAGGTGAAGTGTACCCATACTGTTTTGTTAAAATACTTTCTCCTATCCCATTTTAACCGTACTACAAACACTACAAATTATTCAGACACCAGATATAAATTTTGAAATTTTTTTTTTTTTTTTTTTACTAGTGGGTGCAGGACATTATAGTTAATTTATGTAAGTGATTATAGCAAAATAAAGTAAACATATTATACCCGAAAATTCTTCATATAGTGGACTACTAGTAAAACTGATAAAAACTGTCGGCCAAAAATTATTCAGACATTTTGACCTGACCATGTTCTGCGCAAGTGTTTTTTTTTTTTTAATTGCTAATGCAACCTTTTTACACCACAGACTGAACAAAATTAAGCATTGCTTGATAATTGGTCAGTAAAGCATTGATAGTTGTGTAAATATTGTCATGCTATTTAAATATTCAATTTTGTTTGTAATCCATTATCCATGCCTTTCTATTAAAGTTATCTGACATTATCAAGATGAATTTGTTCTGACACAGTTTAATCTGAGTTCTTGTCATAGTTTATCATTTTCTAAATAGCGAATAAACTATAAAATGTGGAAGGTGTCTGAATAAATTTTGGTTTGACTGTGCATACGCCATTTAACTACAAACGCATTAAATGGATCAAAAGTGATAGTTTAGAAATGTATAATGTAACAAAATATTCAAATAATTAAAATATTCACAAAAATATTAAGCAGCATAGCTGTTAAACATTGGTAATGATGTTTCTTGAGCACCAAATTGGCATATTAGAATATTGAACAGCTGCTGAAAATTCAGTCATATTCAGTGCTATTAAATTGTAAAAATAATTTAAAAAAAAAAGATATTTTACAGTATTACTGTTTTATTATATTCTAAATCAGGATTTTGAGATGAGAAATCAAGAGTCAAGTGCTTTAAAACTTTTGACTGGCAGTGTAACCCTAGTGAAAAATAAATATACTAAAATGTATTTAAAATACATTTATTTCATGCTAAGTATACTACAAATACATTTATATATTATGTACTAAATAAAAATACCCTGCAACTGTACTTTTTGTATACCAAACTGGTATATTTACTAAATAAATATAAGTATATCTGCTAAATTAGAACAACTAATTTTGTACTTAATGCACTTTATTTGTGCAGATGTAGTGCTGAATTCCAACTAAAGATATACTAAAGTATATTCAATTGTGCTAAAGAGGAACTATTTTAAGTTTAATTTAGGTACACTTTAAATATTTTGCATTTAAAAACTGATATTATTTAAAGATCATACAATCCTCATCGATAGTGACATTAATTAATATTAAGAAATGTGCATTGTGCACAAGTAGCACTCCAAATAAAGTTTAATTACAATTTTTATATCAGTAAATCCCAAGCGATATGTTAGGAAATATGTTAATAGAATTGAACTATACTTAGTATAAAATAAATGCATTTTAAATATATTACTTTTTTATTAGGGAAATCAAATCAAGGTGAGACTTTATTGTATTCGGAACTTGACATGTTTGAAATATCACCAGTAAGCTAAAAAACACCATTGGCAGTATTGGAAACCCACTGGTGCACTACTACTGTAAGGCTAGTATTCGAAACGTTTGTTGTTTTGTTTTGTATCGTCAAGAAGGAAATGAATCCATAAAACTAAAATGGAAAAACAGTCTGTACATTCTGAATGAAAGATTAATGATGTTACCTACACATTAAATCATTAGATTGTTCATTATTGATTAGTGTTATCTATTGACAGCCCTATTTTGCACACATTAATCTTAAACAGTGTCAATATTCTGTTCTATTTTTGTAAAAACTGGAGTCTGAAAATTCCTTCACAGATTTCCAGAACTACTTGCGGACTCAAACTGGAAACAACACAACAGTCAACATCATCATCTCCACCGTGGACTATCTGCTCAGGGTCCAGGCAAGCCCACTGACTCAACCCCAAACACTAGTTTCTTACATTTTTCATTTTGCCTGTCTGTAATATACATGAAAAGGAATGAAAAATGCATGTTTGCTGCTGTAAGTGGTTTGAGAGTTTCAGCGCCAAATGGAGAAGGGCGCAAAACATTGAGACAGAGCTTATCGCCAAATAATATTTCCATAAACCATTCACCGCTGACAGCCCACCTCCATTTTGTTTGTCTGATACTGAGAATGATGGATGGTCTCATATCTACAGGAGTCCATCAGCGATTTCTACTGGTATTATTCAGGGAAGGATGTGATTGATGAGCGTGGTCAGCACAACTTCTCCAAAGCCATCAACGTGGCCAAGCAAGTGTTCAACACACTCACTGAATACATTCAGGTAACTGCACATAAGCAAATGGGTCAGCGGTGATGGGGCTTGTATGAAAAATCTGGCCAAAATGTAGAGATAATGAGTGATATTTTGATAACTGCGAGTCTTGAGATTCTATTATTGCCTCCTTTTTAATATTTTATTTTAAAAAATGCTTCTTAGAAGCCTGAGGTCAGAGGCCTTTGTATACAAAACACAGTGTGTTTTCATATTGTGAAGCAACTTGTTTAATTAATCTCGTTCGCTAACATCAATTAAAGCTTATGATTATCTAATTTAGGGTCCGTGTACAGGAAACCAGCAGAGTTTGGCCCACAGTCGCCTGTGGGATGCTGTAGTTGGCTTCCTCCATGTGTTTGCTCATATGCAAATGAAGCTTTCTCAGGTTAGCCTATAGACAAATTATTTTAAGTCTTATGTGCTAATTTATTCATTGCAAAGAAAAATGTAAGAAACTCCAGGCAATAAAAGACAGAAAATAATTGTGTTTTGTGTCTGCAGGATTCTAGCCAAATAGAGCTGCTGAAGGCTTTGTTGGACTTACAAAAAGACATGGTGGTAATGCTGCTTTCTATGCTTGAAGGTAGGAGAATCAATAAAAGTACATGGTTTTCCATGTACTTGTTCTGCTTCTTAAAAATGTGCCATTGCTGATTATCCAAATAAATGTCAGTATACTAATATCAGTCTGGTTTTGCATTTGGTTGGATTGTTTGGTTCATGTTTTTATGTTGTATTTACGGTAAAAAGTCTTTACACAAACAAAATTGCACGTTTTCATATCAACTGCGAACGCGTATTGGCATCCATATGCCATATGACTGGAAATCCACTTTTGCACCAATTAAAGGAGTAGTTCACTTCCAGAACAAAAATGTACAGATAATTTACTTACCCCCTTGTCATCCAAAATGTTCATGTCTTTCTTTCTTCAGTTGTAAAGAAATTGTTTTTTGAGGCAAACATTTCAGGATTTTTCTCCATATAGTGGACTTAAATGGTGCCCGTGAGTTTGAACTTCCAAAATGCAGCTGCAAAGGGCTCTAAATGATCCCAATGTAGGAAGATTTTGAAGTTGAAGGAGAAAATGAGATGGGAGTTTTTCGACATACCCTAACTTTCATGAACCGGAATAAACAGAGTTCAAGCAGAGCTAGACAAGACGAGCATTTGAGTTTAAGAAGTATATAAATTGTAAATTGTTTAAAAAATAACCGATCGTTTCACTAGATAAGACCCTTCTTCCTCGGCTGGGATCATTTAGAGCCCTTTGAAGCTGCATTTAAACTCCATTTTGGAAGTTCAAACTTGGGGGCACCTTAAAACTCCACTATATGGAGAACATTCCAGAATTTTTTTTTTCTCAAAAAACAATTTCTTTTTTGACTGAAGAAAGAAATACATGAACATCTTGGATGACAAGGGTGTGAGTAAATTATCTGTACATTTTTGTTCTGGAAGTGAACTTCTCCTTTAAATTCTGAAGCTCACTCCAAAACCTGTAGTGTGAAAGTCTCCAACAGTCATTTTGAGAATGTCAAGTCTTATTAAACAGGAAAGTAACAGAATCATTGATGTAAACTTTAAAAATGACGAAAATGCAAAATTCTACTCTAAAGCAGCTGTATCAAGACAATAGTGCCATTATTCCGCTCCAGTCAGTTTAATGTTGGTTCAGTTCAATAACTGTATAAAGTTCATCAATTATGAAACAAGTTCAGTTCAGCGATAAGTACCTCAACATAAATCTGACCCTGGACCACAAAACCAGTCATAAGTATACGGATATATTTGTAGCAATAGTCAACAATACATTGTATGGGTCAAAATTATTGATTTTTCTTTTATGCCAAAAATCATTAGGATATTAAGTAAAGATCATGTTCCGTGAGGATATTTTGAAAAATTTCCTACTGTATATATATCAAAACTTAATTTTAAACATTTTATAGAACTTTAAGAACTTTTAAGACAACTTTATAGGTGATTTTCTGAATATTTTGATTTTTTTTTGCACCCTCAGTTTCCAGATTTTCAAATAGTTGTATCTCGGCCAAATATTGTCATAATCCTAACAAACCATACATCAATGGAAAGCTAATCCTAACCCTATTTTTTTAGCTTTTATTTATTCAGGATGATTATGTATAAATCTCAATTTTGAAAATTGACCCTTATGACTGGTTTTGTGGATCAGGGTCACAAATATTTCTTTGTGTTTCTAGGAAATGTAGTGAATGGGACCATTGGCAAACAGATGGTAGATATGCTAGTAGAATCATCTAGCAATGTGGAGATGATCCTCAAGTTCTTTGACATGTTCCTCAAACTCAAAGACCTCACATCGTCTGAAGCCTTTCGCGAATATGATCCAGACGGCAGAGGACTCATTACCAAGAAGGACTTCTATCGAGCTATGGAAGGGTTTAAGCGCTATTCTCAATCAGAGATCGAGTTCCTGTTATCCTGTGTGGAGACGGCAGAAAGCGAGCTTCTGGATTACCCAGACTTTGTGACACGATTTCATGAACCAGCCAAAGATATCGGCTTTAACGTGGCCGTTCTTCTAACCAATCTGTCTGAGCACATGCCTAATGATGGGCGTTTGCAAAATTTCCTAGAACTGGCGGACAGTGTGCTTAAGTATTTCCATCCTCACCTGGGAAGGATCGAAATCCTGGGCAGCGGGAAACGGATCGAAAGGGTCTACTTTGAGATTAGCGAATCCAGCCGCACACAGTGGGAGAAACCACAGGTATTAAATAATCATTTGCTAAATGTACTTTTTTGGTCTACTAATGTATGTTTTATATGAATGCATGTTCTTAATGATTCAGGTGAAGGAGAGCAAACGGCAGTTCATCTTTGATGTTGTGAATAAGGGAGGAGAGAAGGAAAAGATGGAGCTATTTGTCAACTTCTGTGAGGACACCATCTTTGAAATGAAGCATGCTGCACAAATATCTGGTTCAGAGAGTGGGGAGGAACTGAAAGCGAAAGATGAAAAGGAGGAGAAAGACAAGGTGGAGAAAAATGAAAACCTTGCTGAAGACAACAGGATGACCTTTTCCATAAGGAACATCAGAAAACACTTAAAGAGGATAACCATCGGGAGTATCATGTCAGCGATCTTCTCATTCTTCCAAAATGTTCTGCTGTTTATCACTCATGCCTTTTTAGGTCTGGTTTGGTTCTGCCTTTATCTGCTCTACCACATCTTCTTGAGTGGATGGATTATTGACGTGGCTAAAGAGATGAAACTGGCCGACCTTTTAGGTGACCTCCAGGATCCTACCATGGTTGAGACCATTGGGTTCAGAGAAGGAGCGGTCAGAGAGAATAATACGTGTCATACACGTGCCTTTTCTTCTCGCGGTAGTCTTAGAGGCATGAGTCTAGATCTGTCCGTGGTGTCCAGGGACCCCCAGCTTCTCACAGATATTTTCGGCTTGTGTTTGAAGAAGGAAGGAGGAAAGTACACACTGTCGAGCAGAGACCAACATGCCAGTCTGGATGAATTTCTAAACACGTCCAAATATCAGGTCAATAGTCTTGAGTATACTATTGTCAACCTACTAAAATGTAAAAACATTTTAAATTTGAACGGAATTCTTGAAGTCATGGTATTGGTTACTAGACATTTGGTTAATTTTTGGACATTTTTGCCCATGAAGTGGATATTTGTATCCTTTAAAAAATGTTCTTCACAAAGTTGACATTTGTGTCCACACTTGTGACCACTAAATGGACATTTGTCCAATAAGTTGACATTTGTGTCCAGTAAGTGGACATTTTTGTTAGCATTTGTGACCACCATATGGACGTATGTATCCACTTTGAACATTTGTTGTCCATTTAGTTGACATTTTTGTCCACTAAATGGACATGTGTGTCCACTTTGAACATTCTTGTCCAATAAGTCGACATTTGTGTCCAATAAGTGGACATTTGTGTTAACATCTGTGACCACTAAATGGACGTTTGTGTCCACTTTGAAAATTTTTGTCCAAGAAGTTGACATTTGTTTCCAATGAGTGGACATTTGTGTTAACATCAAATGTGTGACCACTAAATGGACATTTGTGTCCACTTTGAACATGTTTGTCCAATAAGTTGACATTTGTGTTTAATAAGCAAATGTATCCACTTGCACTTGCGTCCAAATGCGTCCACATTTGTGTCCATTTATGTGCATTTACTGTATGTCTGCTTTTTTAATGTTACAAACAGGTGGAAATCTGTGAGGAGGATTTTCATGAGGCACAAGAGGAGGAGGATTCAGTGACTAAGACAGCTTTGTGAGTGCTCCAGACTGAGGAGAGATAAAACTCTAAAAACAGAAAATACTGCTGTTTTAACAAGGAACACTGCTGATTTTTAGCTTTTAAGTGTATCATTACTCTACCCCATGGGAAGCTCAGGGAACATCTGAAGAGATCTTTGAATTTTCTCGATTGTACCTTTGGGTACAATTGAGGTTCAGTCCCTGATCAATCCAAAGGGTGTGAAAATAAAATGGGAATTACTGTTACTCCCACAGAAAATGAACAAATACTTCATATTTAATAAAAACTCATTTAGTTTTATTAGCATATCAGAATGATTTCTGAAGGATAATGTGCAGCTTGTGAGTGCAATTTATAGATATTGCCTTTAAATTTTGCAGTGATGAGGATAAACATAAAGCGGAAAAGAAGCCTAAAAGGAGAGTTAGAAAGCTCAGCTCTTCAAAACCAGATGAAACTGAAATCCAGGAATCAGCTGTTTGGAAAACGATCTGCTCTCAGAAGACCAAACTGCTGGTATGTTTCTCTCTTTGTTGTTTTCCAGCTGTACAATACAAGCTACAGATGTTTAACCATATGAACATCCATATGTGATATGATGACCTGAAAGTATGTCTTTTCTCTGCAGAACTGTTTTGCAAGAAATTTCTACAACATGAGATTGTTGGCTCTGTTTCTTACCTTTGCCATCAATTTTATTCTTCTGTTCTACAAGGCGAGTATTGATTTCTCTGCTTAAAAACAACTTTAATCTTTTTGGTCAGGCTGGTCTGCTTTGATGTTTTTAGGCCACTTGGATTGAGAAACCAGCTGAAATAACTGACTACCAGCTGATCCAGCTTGGAAGTTTAGCTAGCTATTTTCCCCAGGGGGAAAATAAAAGGAGGGCAGAGTCTATAAGGCCCAGAATGAACATGATTTTGAGGGATTCCCATAGCAAAACCAGTGCAATGGGCCCAGAATTCCTAGCGACGCCACTGCACCAGTAAACTATGCAGGGTAAAAACATTTATAGAATTGTTTTGTTTAGGTTTCACTGACCATTGATGACAATGAAGATGTTGAAATCACTTTTCCTGACGACAGCACTGAGGGTTCACAGGAAGTTTATTTTGAGCTAGAAGAGAACAGTGGCTACATGAAAATGATTCTTCACAGCCTGGCTGTCCTGCACACACTCATCTCACTCGGATGTATCATCGGCTACTACTGTCTGAAGGTTATACACACCTCATACACACACCTCACGCAACACAACAGCCACTTCAGTTTTGTTCCTGTGCAAATAACCTACTATATTTCTTATGGTGAAACTAAACACAGTGGGGTCCACAAGTCTGAATCCAGTAGAGAAATACTTCTATTTCTATTTTTGTGCTGCATGAGCCTGATCATATTTTCCAGCATTATTTGAGAATATCCAGAAGAGCATCTATGGAACATCTGACCATCTTTACAGAGTCATTTGATCAGTGTCACAAATTTACTTAATAATACTTAATATAATTAATTTACTTAATTTACTTAATACTTAATATAAGTGACCTAGAAATAGGTCAGAATCAGAATACATCAAAAGACATAGATCATTCTTCCTTAGTTTTTAATTTGTCAAATTCAGGATTTCCAGGCTTAAAAATCCTTTAAATATGGTCTCATCCAACTAACTTTATCACCATCTGACAGGTTCCTTTAGTCATTTTTAAGCGAGAAAAGGAGCTGGCTCGTAAACTGGAGTTTGATGGACTCTACATCACAGAGCAACCTTCTGAAGATGACATTAAAGGCCAGTGGGACAGAATGGTCATCAATACACCGTAAGAGCTGTGTGACTTTATGTCTCATAAAGGCTCATATAAGCATTTGAACAGTGCCGATCTTAAATATAAATTTCTGAACATTAACAGTGATTGTCTGTCACAACTACACATTGCAAATTTTACACCTCTTCAGTGCAATTTTCTGTTTTCTTTGCTGTTTTTCAGATCATACCCAAGTAATTATTGGGATAAATTTGTGAAAAGAAAGGTAAGATGAACAATTTAAACATTTGTTCTGAAAATTTAGTTTCAAAACTGTAGCTCACAACTCAAACATTGTAACTCTTGCAGTATTTACAATGGCATGCGAATGTTTGGGAACTCCTTGCAGAATATTTTAACAAAATAAGAGAGATAATACAAAATGCATCTTATTTATTTAGTACTGTCCTGAGTAAGATATTTTACATAAATGATGTTTACATATAGTCCACAAGACAAATAAATAGTTGAAATGATTAAAATAACCCACTTCAAAAGTTTGGGAACCCTTGGTTCTTAATACTGTGTGTGGTTACCTGGATGATCTACGACTGTTTTTTTGTTTTGTGATAGTTGTTCATGAGTCCCTTGTTTGTTCTGAACAGTTAAACTGAGCACTGTTCTTCAGAAAACTCCTCCAGGTCCTGCAGATACTTCAGTTTTCCAGCATTTTTTTGATATCCATCTTTTCCCACTGAGGACAATTGAGGGACTCAAACAAAACTATTAAAAAAGGTTCAAACAGTCACTGATGCTCCAGAAGGGGGGTGAAAAATTTTGAACAGGATGAAGATGTCCAAATTTTTCTTATTTTGTTAAAATATATTTTTTTGTACTGACCTTCGAAAGCAACAAAAGCATGTTTTTTGCATGTTAAAGACAAATTAAGTACAATTTACCTTGCTCTTCAAATTCAAAAAGTTTTCACCCCCTATGTGTTTATGTTTAATGTGTTGTGTTTCCTTCTGGATCATCAGTGAATGTTTGAACCTTTTTAATAGTTGTTTTGAGTCCCTCAATTGTCCTCTGTGTGAAAATATGGATCTCAAAACCATACAGTCACTGCTGGAAAGGGTTTAAATATGCAAAAGATACTGGAAAACTAAAGAATATGCAGGACCTGGAGGATTTTTTCTGAAGAACAGTGCTCAGTTTAACTGTTTAGAACAAACAAGGGACTCATGAACAACTATCACAAAAAAAAAAAATAAAATAAATAAATAAATTGTAGATCATCCAGGTAACCACACACAGTTTTAAGAACCAAGGGTTCCCAAATTTTTGAAAGGGGTTATTTTAATAATTTCAGCGATTTATTTGTCTTGTGGACTATATGTAAACATTTTTATGTAAATATCTTACTCAGGACAGTACTAAATAAAAAGTAACATGCATTTTGTATGATCTCTCATATTTTGTTAAAACTATTCACATTTTCACAGATTCTGCAAGGGTTCCCAAACTTTCGCATGTCACTGCATATTCATTTTTAGTAACATCTGTGACTCTTTTAGTCTTAATCTTAATTTTAAGATTAAATTAAAATTACTCCTGGTCTAAATTTGTCTAATCTTAATATTTTAAATAATAAAAAGATTACTTTTTATATTTTTTAATATTAATATAATTTTAACATTCTTTTATATTTATGTTTCCTTTTTTAATTACTGTTTTATATTGAATTTTAACAGATTTCTACACATTTAGATGAAAAAATGACATGTCAGCTCACCGTCATGAAGGAAGGGTGTTGTGGGTGATTGCCAGAGTGTTGCTATGCAGTTGCTAGGGTGTTCTGATTGGTTTCTTTTGGTTATTTACTGGCTCACCCCCAAGCATCTCTGAAATTCAGTCTCAGGTCCCTCTTTCAGTGTCAGACTATGGGATGCTTTTTATTTATCATCTGCCAGGTGAAAAATTGTAAATCTAGTGTCTAGACCTCTCCACAATAGGAAACATGCTTTGAGATATCATTCATTTCTGTAGCATGAACGGTGCGTGCTGAATTTAATACTTAGGTTCAGTACAACTAACAATGCTCTACTCCCTGGATGTGGTACAGTAAGCTGTGTGATTTAAGCTGAAGGTTTAAGTGGTTTTTCTGTGATGCTTTCCATGCTGCAGGTGATGGCGAAATATGGAGAGCTGTATGGATCGGCACGTGTCAGTGAACTGCTGGGTTTGGATAAAGCCGCTCTGGACTTCAGCTCAGAGGCTCAGGAGAGCAAGAGACCTGTACAAAAGGTTGCCCTGTGAGTTACGACCCTCTGACCCTGTCTTTCCTATTTACCATATTTTTTTAATCAACCAAAACAGCCAAAGCAGTTCATCTGCACAGACTGACAATAAGAAAAAGGTTTCAGTGTGTGCCAGATGATGGCAGCAGTGTTCAATACGATAGGCTTAAAAGAAATCAAATAAATCATTCTCATGTTTTCACAGCTTCAGATTAAACACCATTGATGTGAAGTATCAGATATGGAAGCTGGGAGTGGTTTTCACTGACAATGTAAGATCTTTGACTCTTTGAACATGCAACATGTTATACCCGAATGAGTCAAATCTAAAATGAAATTGTGTTTTTTTTTTCTCTCAGTCCTTCCTTTACCTGGCATGGTATATGTTTGTGTCAGTTCTGGGTCATTATAACAATTTCTTCTTCGCTGCCCACCTGCTAGACATCGCCATGGGCTTCAAAACACTGCGCACCATACTGTCATCTGTTACACATAATGGCAAACAGGTACTACATTTAGTGTGTGTTTGTTTGTGTATATATAGTGGCCCCAGAATGTATTTAAACCCTCAAGTCACACTTTAAAAATATGAATGTCATTATACTGTCATTATGGTTTCGTCTGGCAAGAGGAAAACTGGCCCCCTGACTGAGCCTGGCTTCTCCCAAGGTCTTTTTCTCCATTTCTTTCACCGATGGAGTTTTGTTTCCTTGCCATTGTCGCCTTTGGCTTGCTTAGTTGGGGACACTTCATTTCTGGCGATATTATCAACTTTATTGCACAGACACTATTTGAAGAGAACTGAACTTTGCTGGACTTACTTTTTAAAACTTACTTTTTAAAACTGAGTGTTTACTATTGTCCTCTTTTATTATCGACACACTATTTTCCTGTTTTACACTGTAAAGCTGCTTTGACACAATCTGTGTTGTATGAAGTGCTATATAAATAAAGGTGACCTGACTTAACTTAATTATAACGTAGGGCCCTATGAAATCTGTTTTATTTTTTTCCAAATTCATTTTTTTTTTTTTATATATTTTAATTTTCCTAGACTCTGTTTTAATGATTAAATTAAACAATATTAACCAAAAAACATGTCATGAAATTTATACAATTTAACAGCAAATTTATTGGAAGTTTTACAAAAATTACATTTTAAAAAAATTACATGTTTTTTACTCAAATTCAGTTTTATTTTTACCAAATTCTGTTTTCCATTAATATTCTGGATTCCATTTTAATGGTTTCATTGAATTTGAATGATCAAAAGCTAATTAAAAGCCATCTCTAATTAACTGAAATAATTTATTTCTTTCTTTTTATTAGAGATACTGTGTTGTGTATTTACATTTTTCTGGTAAATAAATTCTGGTAAATATTCCTTAAAAATAATGTTTTAATAATAATTTTATTAGTGGTAGTACAATCATTACAGTAAGTAATTTTGTCACAGTTTCTTCAAGTTAAACAGAACTTTTAATTTGAAGGGTTGCTGTGAAGACCTTCAGGTTTCTGTTTGTATATGATATGACAATAGTTTTTCTCAAAAGAAACGGTAAAATATTTATGAAGTGGCTTCTCAGAGCGGTTCTAGAGGTTGTGTTTATGTGTTCATGTACTTGTATATTGAGGTGGCAGAGGCTAAAAACCGCAAGTGTCACGCATGTTTCAGTATGTGTGCAGTAAATAAATACTGTATGGAAGGCCAAATGGTTCATGCGTAAACAACATATAGTTGCATATAGTTGCTAAGAACTTCATTTGGACAACTTTAAAGCTGATTTTCTCAGTATTTTTATTTATTTATTTTTTTTTTTTGCACCCTCAGATTCCAGATTTTCAGATAGTTGTATCTCGGCCAAATGTTGTCATATCCTATCAAACCATATGTCCATGGAAAGCTTATTTATTCAGCTTTTAGATTATGTATAAATCTCAATTTTAAAAAATTGACTCTTATGACTGGTTTTGTGGTCCTGGGTCATATATGCGTTTAACACGCATATTTTATGTTTTGCTGACGTATTAAAATTCACACTTTTGAAACATTTGGCCTTCCATAATCGAAACCGCACGTCCGTGCCATCCATTCACACAGAGACAAGCAGAACATGCAGGATTCATATTTAAATAGTATTTTTGCGGCTTAATATTCACAGACACTAGTCCATATCTTGTTTTTATTGAAGTCTACTGGCCTACTTTTGATTCATTCATTCACACTAAACATTTGAACAATAGTGTATGTTTTTGGTTGATATTCTAGTGCCATATTTAAAGAGCAGTGCCAGTTGGTTTCTCATTTTGTTGTCGTCATCTAATGCAACAACATTCATAGATTTTTTTTTTTTTGTGTGTGACACTGTGTACATTTTTGGGTCACTGTCTATGTGAGAAGGTGAGATGAAAGGCTGTTATCTGTGTTTCAGCTGGTTTTGACAGTGGGACTGTTGGCCGTGGTTGTCTATCTCTACACTGTGGTTGCCTTTAACTTCTTCCGCAAATTTTACAACAAAAGCGAAGATGGCGAACCAGTGGACATGAAATGTGATGATATGCTCACAGTGAGTATCCCTTATTTATCTTTTACCAATAACTTAAATTGATGTTCAAAGGTTTAAGGGTTTTTTTTTGGAAGAAGTCCTTATGCTCACCAAGGCTGCATTTGATCAAAAATACGATAAAAATAGTAATACTGTAAAATATTATTTTAATTTAAAAGATTATTTATTCCTTTAATGGTAAAGCTGAATTTTCAGCAGCCATTTCTTCAGTCTTCACTGTCATGTGATCCTTCAGAAATCATTCTAATATGCTGATTTGTTGCTTAAGAACATTTACTATTATCAGTGTTGGAATAATATTTTTGGTGGAAACTGTGGTACATTTTTTTCATGATTCTTTGATTAATGAAAGGTACAGCACTCATTCGAAATAGGAATCTTTTGTAACATTGTAAATGCCTTTGCTGTCACTTTTGATTAATTTTGTCATTATTTTGATGATGTAAAATGGTTGCACTCTGAGCTACCGGGGCTACCCTTTGGTGTTTTTACCCAACACAACTCAGAGTACACAACTTGTAAAATAAAATACTGATGCCACACTGTGCGGCTTTTGGTTGTAATTTTCAGTGGAAGGGCAACAAGAGAAGTGATACAAGTCTTCAGTGCTTTTCCTAAGGAGAAAAGAATGGGAAGATACCTGTAGACAAATATAACTTCCTAGAGACCCACGTCTTTGTTCTCTCCACTTTAGCCCTGATGCCTTTGAGGCTTTTAGTAGACCACAGCTACTGAAAGAGCTTACAAACGGCAGAGACAAGAAATGCTAGATGCCATCCTGGCAGGATGTAAACATGCTGACGCTTGTCATGACGACGCATCCACTGAAGGAGTTTCTCAGTGCGGATTTCACTCGATATCAGGGGCGTTAAGATTCCTTGTGGGTACCTCGAATACAAAAAATCATCGAGGCAAATCAGTCCATTTACTGTAACTACACACGGAATACTGTGTTTCCCCACGGACTATTATTACTGACGCACAAACCGATAAATGCTGGACATATTTAAGACCGTAAATTAATGGTGGTTAATTATGATGTCCCTAAGTTAGCTATGTTTTGTGAAAGACTAAGTGCTATTTATTGTCTCATTCTCTCGCTGTGACGCACAGAAGGTGCCTCAGCATGATTACAAATGTGATACTGATTTTATGCAACACTTCCTCAATAAACAAGAAGTTAATATTAAGAGACTTACATTTTAGACAGCATATTGCCTGTTTTTGCTCTCTTTCGCCAACAAATAACCATTCCAAACACAGCCACAGCACTGTTTTGCATCTTTGAGCAATATGACGGTGTTTCGTTCTTGAATGAATCACCCGTTAAATGATTCAGTTCAATCGTAATGACTCTTAGTTAACAGTGACTTGCTGCCACCTGTTGGCGGTATTGATTTCACATTGAAAGTATCTTCCTTTTAAAAATACATGTAAATATCAGTTTTCAATGTTTTGTTTAAAATAACAAAATATTATTTATGCATATGTAACTGCAAGTTAAATGCGTTCTTGTCCCCCTTTATGCCTTTAGGTTGTAATGTTTACCTTTTTCTAAAGTAGTGTGAAATCGATTTTTGAATTTTTATTCATGTATATTTTCATATATATATATATATATATATATATATATATATATTTGTATTTGCATTTTGAATGTAATTCGGCAAAAAAAATTTATTAAATGGGTTTAGTTTTCATGGTTATTAATGTATGCAATTTCAGCAATAAAAATGTTAATTTTTCTAAAAAGGAAACAAATTAGTTGTTCGTTTTAAGAAACCTATCTTATTTTCTCTTGTATATTCAGTATTGCTCTTTATAAAGAAAAATGACTTCTTATCCGATTACTCGATTAATCGATAGAATAATCAGTAGAATACTGGATTGCTAAAATAATGGATGGCTACAGCCCTAAAACTAAGCTTATATCCATCACCACCTGTAAGCTCTTTCAGTAGCTGTGGTCATCGCATCAGTGTTTTATTCTCCGAGTTGTGTTGCGGTGAAGTAGCTCAATTATTCCACGTCATAATGGTGCACCCCATAGTCCAAAATATGTATAAAACAATGTCGATTTTTTTAAATAGTGTAAGTCTTTCATGAGTTTTCTACTACATATTTTAGTAAGAGACATCATTTATGTTATATTAAGCCATACTAGTCTTAATACCAGGGGTTCCCTTTGAAAATAGGTAGTGAAAAATGACTGAATAAAACTAAATTATGACTCTTGTGGTGCAGGAATACATAAAAGAGTGAATTAATCTGTAAATATAAATTGTGCACAGTGTTACATGTTCCACATGTATGTTGGTGTGCGAGCCGGAGGAGGGATTGGAGATGAAATCGAAGACCCAGCTGGTGACGAGTTTGAGTTCTACCGCATCATCTTCGACATCACTTTCTTCTTTTTCGTCATCGTCATCCTTCTTGCCATCATTCAGGGTAAGAGACAGAGTGATTGTGAGTGCTGTTTATTGAAATAGTGAAAGACATGAAATAAATGACGTGTATAGTAAATTTCAATAAGGACAATGAGCCTAAGTGTTCGGTTTTAATTATTTAGTTTGTCCTCTAACTCGAGTCATGCTGAGCAGCACTGGAGAGCTTCATTAAAACATCACGCTCTCACATGCTGAGAGGCGTTTATGAGAAGAGATCTGAGGACTGTATGATGCTAAAGGAGTGTGGAATAATACTCATGACTCAAATGTTTGGCATAAACTTAATTGTGTTTGTGACTGGTAAATTGCTCTGAAAAGGTCTGATCATTGATGCGTTTGGCGAGTTGAGAGACCAGCAGGAGCAGGTTAAAGAGGACATGGAGGTGAGTTTTCACATTAAAATTCACATTTACCACCACGCTACATCATGAATCCATTCAGATTTATGACAACTGTCATCTTGTGTTCCAATTAACACACTGAATTAATTTATCGAGAACTAAACATTTCTTTAATTATTAAATCAGAGCTACACTGCACTTGTAAATTAATATTTTATTTCTCTGTGAGTAAATACGTCATTAATCTATGTCAGCCGCTCTTCGGTGTAGCTGTGGGTTTTATGCTAATTGAGCATGTATAATTAAACACGGAATGTGGCGTCTGATTTTTTTTTTCTGCAGACTAAGTGTTTTATCTGTGGCATTGGGAGCGAGTATTTTGATACGGTACCCCATGGCTTCGAGTCACACACCTTGCAAGAGCACAACCTGGCCAACTATCTGTGAGTACGAAAGACCTGCAAAACAGATTTGAGATCAGTCGCAATTTTAAAGGCAGTTCTGAGATTAGTATTCTGGTGGAAAATGAGTCTGTTGTGCAGCTGGTCAGGATAGAGAGCTGGTCTCACATAGCCAGACCTTCAGACCGAGGGCAGAAGGTCTGGACTCCATCCCATCTTTTATAGTCCAAGGACCGCCCAAGAGGCCATCTGATTGACATGTAGACCAACCAGTCACAGTTGGTTTTGTTTAGTGTCTTGTAGTGTTGTCACGATACCAAAATTTTGACTTCAATACGATACCGGACTAAAATATCACTAAAAAATACTACTACTGAACCGATACTATAAAAAAAAAACATAGAACAACAGGAAAAGTAATTGAATAATAGATAATCCAAATGGAGATCATGTTTTTTTTAATCTATTAAAACAAAGCATTTCATCCCCCCTTTTAAAAAAATAAAAATAAATAAATAATAATAATAATCACATGCCAGTGACACTACACAGGATTATGGTGAATAACTACCGAGCCTACAGGTATGTAGAGATCTTTGCTATATTGGTAAGTTATCTTAAAGGATAAAGCCAAATCTTATTTCATGATATAGTAATTTTATTTCACAACAACAATTTATATGACATAGTCATTTGTTGTTATTTTATCTTTGTTATTAATAATAAGAACCTAGATGCAAGTAACAAATTAAAGGACAGCTACAATAAAATAAAGACACAAATGAAATAAAGAGGGCCCTGTGAAATCTGTTTTATTTTTTTTCAAATTCCATTTTAATTTTTCTAGACTCTATTTTAATGGTTACATAAAAAACGTTATCAAAAAGCATGTCTAATTACTTGAAATCACGAAACTTGCAGAATTTAACAGCAATTTATTAAAAGTTAAAAAAAAAATGACTTGTTTTTAAGGCCCTGTGAAATACGTTTTATTATTTTTCTCAAATTCAGTTTTGTTTGTGAATCTCTGTTTTCCATTAATTTTCTGGATTCTATTTTAATCGCATGTCTAATGAATTTATAAAGGATGATTCGATTTGATAAAGAATTAATTTATTATAGGATATTTCTTTCTTTTTTTTTTACAGAAACACTGTGTTGCGTATTTACAATTTTCTGGTAAATATTGTTTTACTGGTAAATATTCCTTAAACATTGTTTTAATAATATTTTTATTATTAGTAGTAGTATTATCTTTACATTAAGCAGTACATTAATATATTTCTGACTGTCAAGTTAAACCAAACTTTTATTTTGACGAGATGCTGTGAAGACCTTTAGGATCTTCATTGTATGACGATAGTCCGCAAAAGAAACGGTAAAATGCTCATTAAGTGACTCTCAGAGGAGTTCTAGAGATTATGTTCATGTGTTTATGTACTCATATTTTGTGGCGGCAGAGGCTGAAAACACTGCGAGCGTCACGCGTATGTATGTAACGTTAGTAAACAAAACTAACACAGACACGCAGAAATACGGCTCTTATTAAAATACTTTCTTAAAGTACCGGTACTAGTAAAATGCAGAATCGAATCGTTTTTAAAAGCAGGGTATTGTGATACTTTTTAAGTATGGGTATATTGTGCAACATTAGTGTCATGTTTAGGGATGTGAAAATGTAAAGTCGATGTACCTGCAAGTACAGGCTGGATTGTAACAGTGGTGCTGAGAACTTCACATACATTTGAAAATCCAGCATCTTGGTCCTGATAAGCGATCATAGTCACAGACGTCACATTGGCCATGTTTCCAGATGGACCTTTAAAGGGTTCATTCATCCAAAAATAAAAATTCTGTCATTAATTACTCACCCTCATGTCGTTCCAAACTCGTAAGATCTTCGGAACACAAATTAAGATATTTTAGATGAAATCCGAGAACTTTCTGAGCTTGCATAGACAGCAGTGCAACTGACACCTTCAAGGCCCAGAAAGGTAGTAAGGACATTGTTAAAATAGTCCATTGGACTAACAGTCAGTGGACTATTAGACTAATAGTCAGTGGACTAACCTTAAATTTATGAAGCTATGAGAATACTCGTAGAATATTGAATTACTGTAAAACTGTATCCACAAAACATGAAAATACTGTTATGTCAATCAAATTTTGGCCTAAAGTTGTAGAAGCAATGCTTGGTTTAGTTCGGGTAAAATGGAGGACTTGTTTTCTTTGTTTCTCATTTGTTTTGTTTGCCTTAGGTTCTTTCTGATGTATCTCATCAATAAGGATGTCACAGAACACACTGGACAGGTAAAGTTTGCCATGAATCTTTATTGAAAAAGATATTTGGACAGTTTCAGAGTGAAGGATGTGTACTTAATAATACATTACAATATATAACAACTGATCCTTGAGATACATTATAACTAAAGTGACTTGTGAGTGCTGCACTCTTTATCTCGACAGGAATCATATGTGTGGAAGATGTTTCAAGAACGCTGCTGGGAGTTCTTTCCTGTTGGAGACTGTTTCCGTAAACAGTATGAGGATCAGCTCAGCTGAAGTGTTCCAGTTGAATTTATATACTTCATTTGGTAAATACTTATGAAGTATGTCTGTAATGTTCCTCTGATAAGCTGCTGTGTGACTCAGTACTGTTTTAAGTGCTTGTTAGGAGCTTCAAATTTATTCCACATTACATAATTATTTTAATATATTGTATAGTTGAATTAATAGAGTTTATGCTGCACTTTTTGGGCACATGGGAGTGCAATTCTATCTAACCTGTCACTTACGGAAGCACGTTTCTGCCACTGAATAAAAAATAAAAGGTTATTACCACTTTTTTTTTCCTCACAGTTCTGACATTTTTTCTCACAAGTGCAAGTTTACATCTCGCAATTCTGACTTAAACTCGCAATTGCATGTTATGAAGTCAGAATTTTCTCTGATATAAACACACAAATGCAAGATATGAAGTCAAAATTGCAAGCTAACTTGCAATACTGATTTTTTTCTGACTTTTTTCTCAAAATATTTCTGAGAAATAGTCACAGTTGCTTAAACTTGCTCAGACTTAAACTTGCAATTGCGAGTTATAAAGTCAGAATTGCAATTTATAAACTCACAATTGCAAGAAATGTGAGATAAAATTTGCAATTCTGACTTTTTTCCCTGGTAAATGTAAGTTTGTATCTTGGAATTGCGACTTTATATCTTCATTTCTGAGAATTGCGAGATTTTATCTCACAACTCTGACTTTATAATTCCCAATTGTGAGTTTATACCTCAATTCTGAGAAAAAAAGTCAGAAATACAAGATATAAACTCGTAATTGCGAGTTATGAAGTCAGAATTTTTCTCAGAATTTTCTCAGAATTGCATGATATAAAGGTAACTTGCAATTTTGACTTTTTTTCTCGCAAAATAGTGAGATATAAACCCGCAATTCTGAGAAATAGTCACAGTTGCGAGTTTATATCTTGCAATTCTGACTTTATAACTCTCAATTGCGGGTTTATATTTCGCAATTCTGACTTTATTTCTCAGAATCGCTTGTGAGCTTATATCTCAGTTTTGAGAAAAAAACTCTGAATTGCAAATATTGTATTAAGCAATTCGGAGAAAAAAAACCATCAGAAATGCAAAAAAAAAAAAAAAACATCAGAAATTGTGAGGAAAAAAATTGTTTTTTTTTTTTTTTACATTTTTTATTCACTTCCAATACTTTGGATTAAATGCAAGTGGTATAAATTAAAATGTGGCATTTCATAGCCTAAAACTTTACAGAACCCATGTCATGTTCACAGTTAAATATTTCTAAATTACTACAGTTTTACATTTTTGTTAGAAAAAATGAGTGGTGCTTACTCGTGTATTAATATATCATTCACGCCTGTAGCACAAACAGTGCAGGACGATTAGTTTAATAAAGTTTAAAAATACGTTTTCTGGATTTATTTTAGCTCCTCCAAGATCTTTGGTTTCTGATATTATTAATTTATGGAGAGTCTCACTCCCTTAGTTGCACTTCATTTATTTTCTTGGTCAGTAATCTTGTTTTCCAGTAAAAAGTATTTATTTGATTCCTTCAGTTACTTTAAGTGTATTTATTTGTTAGCCTCTTATTATACCAATCTTTTTTCCTATCTCTTTCTCTTACTTACTTATCTTTTCATTCACTGTCAGCCTTCTCCCATTCATCACCTTATTTTCAACAACCACTCCATCCTCTCTGCTTCTCATCTCTCACTTCTGTCTGTCTCTGTGTGTGTGAGAGGCAGCACTCAGATCCTAAGCGTGAAATTAAACGGCAGCCCACATCACATGCGACTGGTCGAGTTGTTGCCGCTGCAGGGCATGACGCATTGATCTCCAGCCATTCCAGAGGTGCTGTTAAAGTGTTAACCCCCCTCTATGAGAACGTGGCACAATCCTGCTGCTGTCAGCCTTATTACAAAGACAAAGGACAGAACTGGTTTTCATTATCTGTATAATAGAAAAGGGAAAACTGAGAGAAAAAACATCAGCAATACTGCAATAACTTGACCTTTTTGAGAATATGGATTAAGCACTTGTGCTTAAATCATAAAATATCAGATCAAACACACATTTGTTTGTCATTTTTGGAAAGGATGGCCTGTTGGTGGTTGACTGTGGTGGCCATCCAGGAATGTGCAGGAGTGAATAGAGGTACTGATGATGGATGGTAGAGTCAGGGCTCTAGTGTAATGTACCCAGCCTGTGGTCTGCTTACTGCTCAGCTCTGACCGCACTGTAATCTAGAGGATGTTGGTGGTTTTAATTGAGAGTAATGGTGGAGAGAAGGTTGACTGAATAGGGTAGGTTGAGGACAATGGACACAGAGCTGGACTCTGGTACCATCTATTCCGTTTCCATCAGCAGGGTGCAAATTTACCACATTTTGTATATTTTCATTTAATAAAAAGCACTTCTGGGCCAGTAAAATTGCCTGTTGGGGAAATTAAAAGCAGGGTATTCCTTCTCAGATTCTACTGTCATGACCTTTTGGATAAAACAACCTTCCCTTTTGAGAACTGCTGAATCCTCTGGGTATTGAATGTTGGGCTGAAAGGTCAATAGATTTGTGTCTCGGATTGTGATGCTGCAGAGAACTGTAATTCATCATGTTTTAAATGAGACATATAATAGATAATATGTAATAATGTATATATATATATATATATATGTATATATATATATATATATATATATATATATATATATATATATATATATAATTTTATTTTATTATAGTTATAGAGTGTGTGTGTATATATAATATCCATGCCTAAAATTATAAACACAACACTTTTGTTTTTGCCCCCATTTTTCAGGAGCTGAACTCAAAGAACTAAGACTTTTTCTATGTACACAAAAGGCCTATTTCTCTCAAATATTGTTCTCAGTCTGGATCCATAACACTTAAGAAGAGATGATGCCAACCCCTCAGAGGATTTTGCTACTAATTTATAGTGTTCTTTGTCTGTTTGATTACATCATTAATTGATCTTTACCATACATCTCTGCCATATGTACATCAACTTGACATAGTCACCACTAGTAAGCTACTACTAAATATATTGCCACTCTAAAATGTGTAGTTTTATCACACAGCACAGATGTCGCAAGTTTTGAGGGAGCGTGCAATTGTCACGCTGACTGCAGTAATGTCCACCAGAGCTGTTGCCCATGAATTGAATGTTCATTTCTCTACCATAAGCCGTCTCCAAAGGCATTTCAGAGAATTTGGCAGCACATCCAACCGGCCTCACAACCACGGACCACGTGTAACCACACCAGCCCAGACCTCCACATGCAGCATCTTCACCTCCAAGATCGTCTGAGACCAGACACCTGGACAGCTGCTGCAACAATCGGTTTGCATAACCAAAGAATTTCTGCACAAACTGTCAGAAACCGTCTCAGGGAAGCTCATCTGCATGCTCGTCATCCTTATCGGGGTCTTGACCTGACTGCAGTTTGTCATCGTAACTGACTTGAGTGGGCAACTGCTCACATTCGATGGTGTCTGGCACTTCGGAGAGGTGTTCTCTTCACAGATGAATCCCAGTTTTCACTGTACAGGGCAGATGGCAGACAGCGTGTATGGCGTCGAGTGGGTGAGCGGTTTGCTGATGTCAACGTTGTGGGCCCATGGTGGCGGTGAGGTTATGGTATGGGCAGGCGTATGTTATGGACAACGAACACAGGTGCATTTTATTGATGGCATTTTGAATGCACAGAGATACCGTGACGAGATCCTGAGGCCCATTGTTGTGCCATTCATCCACGACCATCACCTCATGTTGCAGCATGAATATGCACAGCCCTATGTTGCAAGGATCTGTACACAATTCCTGGAAGCTGGAAACATCCCAGTTCTTGCATGGCCAGCATACTCACCAGACATGTCACCCACTGAGCATGTTTGGGATGCTCTGGATCGGCCCCCCGGACCCCCCAATACAGTAAAACTGCACATTTTAGAGTGGCCTTTTATTGTGGCCTAAGGCACACCTGTGCAATAATCATCATCTTGATATGCCACACCTGTGAGGTGGATGGATTATCTCGGCAAAGGAGAAGTGCTCACTAACACAGATTTAGACAGATTTGTGAACAATATTTGAGAGAAATAGGCCTTTTGTGTACATAGAAAAAGTCTTAGATCTTTGAGTTCAGCTCATGAAAAATGGGGGCAAAAACAAATATATATATACAAGTGTGTGACATGGCATAATATAGCAAAATATGTAACCAAGTGGCAGAAATTCTACAGACATATAGCACAGATACTAAGCTAATTTAGATTATAAGCATAAAAATGTAAAATATATAGTTTAGAATATAATAATATGTATTAAAATATTACATATAGTTAAAAATTCCCAAACAGCAAATTCACATGCGGCAATGTATGAATATACAATATGTATTTTTCTCTGTTTTTTGAAAGTATATTTTAAACTATACACACTATATATCCATATTAATTATTTTCATTCCAAGAAAATACACTCGCGTCACATTTGAAGAAAAACGTATTTGTCTATAACGTGTAAACATATAACACATTTGAAAATGTAACTTAAGTTCAACATTAGCAAATCTAGTTTTGATCTGTAGTAGGTGATTCCATCCACGTACAATGAAAAGTTTTTGGACAGTAAGATTTTGAATGTTTTTAGTCTCTTCTGCTCACAAAGCCACTGTTTGATCCAAAATACAGCAAAAAGCAGGCTTGGAGAGCAGAAGAGAATTTAAAAAACATCTTACCGTCCAAACACTTTTGACCGGTAATGTATGCGTTTAGACTAATTGTAGGCTACTGTACTCTTGCCTCTGAAATACATTTGAAATATATTTTGGTATATGAAGGTTGAAATTAAATGTATTTTAAAGTTCAATATTTTTTCAATATTTTTTATTGAAATATATATTGACCAGAAAAATACAAACAAACAAAGAAAAACTACTTTTTTTGGAGCCACTGAATATACAAATGCAGAGTTGAAATGAAACTTTTGGGAAAACTCGTACGTTCATCTTCTATTTCATCACTGCAGCTCGCATCTCAAGCAAGTGCGTTATTTGCAAACTCTTATGAGAGTTTGAAGAACTTTCTAAAGAACTAACAATCAGTTGTGCAGTTCTCCAGCAGAATGAAGAGTCTTCAGTGTTGGCTTCATTTATGTCAAACTCAAGCACGTCATTACGATTCCTGACACTCGAGCTGGTTTGTAAACACTTCATAAGCCACTCGCTATTTCACAAATCATGTTTGTTCTGTGACCTACCCTAGTAAGAATTATTTTTGCACTTTGCTTTATCAGAGCAGCAGCATGTGTCTAGGTTAAGAGGACCATGGCGTATTTGGGCTCATTATGAATTCTTCACATGGGCAAATTAATTACTGAGGGAATTACGAAGTCGACCGTAGTGGTAGTTTATCAAAAGACACTTCACATGAAATCAATTACTGCGTGTTTGTGTGTGTTTGCGTATTTGCCTTGGGCACCGGAAATCAGAAGTCCTAAAGGAGACTCACTACTTTCATGTCTCGCTTCTCATTTTTTCCTTTTTCTCAGTCTCTTTTGTGTCAGTCTCCTGAGTTTTCTTTATTCCTCTCAGGATCCATCATCTCAAAAAAATCTTTCGTCAGTCTGCAGAGCTGACCAGAGAGAATACAGAAGGAATATACAAATGCACTGAATACAAACATATAGAACCAGTAACACATCACAGACTGGCGAAGGAGTTATGAGGACTAAATGTCAAGGACGTGAGCAGTCACAGAGACTGGGAGAGAGAGAGAGAAAAAAGTTCCTGTTTTCAAATGAAATAAAAGTCTTGTTGTGAGTGCTTGTGATAGAGAAAGATGCATGTTTTTCAAACGCACTTACTAAGCACCAACTGTAAAACAAAATGACTTTTTACGACTTTTATACAGTCTAAAAGTTCTCTTTCTGTTCCACTTCTGCTGTAGTGTGTTTACTAATGTAGTTTATACTAAACTTGGCATTGTGTAATAGGAATATTGTTGGCTCTATGACAAACTGCTTGTGATGTTCCTCATTTAGAAGTGACTCGGGATAAAAGCATCTGCTAAATGAACAAATGTAAATGTATTAATGTAGACAGAGAAGGGAGAGTTGGTGGAAATATTCAGGTTACATTTCACCCCCGATCTAAAAATGTATATATTTGTGATATTAATTTGCTTAAAGATCTCAAAATCAAATTGCTGAATTGCTTTGCACAAAAAAAGTAAAAAGCAAGATTTATTATTGTTATGCTTGGAAGATTTACCCTGGATAAAATCAGAACGTGCTGGATTATAATTTTTTTTTTCATGTTTACTTTATTAAAGCCTTTTTAAAGCCTTTTTTTCATTTTATTTTATTTTATTTTAGGATAGGTTTTATCACCAACTAGAAGTGTTCCTCTGTGCTGTTTTATCAGCAAAAAAATCACTTTTTTATTTTATTTTATTTTATTTTATTTTATTTTATTTTTTATTTTATTTTTTGCAGGTTTTATCACCAACTAGAAGTGTTCCTCTGTGCTGTTTTATCAGCAAAAAAATCACTTTTTTTATTTTATTTTATTTTATTTTTATTTTTATTTTTATTTTTATTTTACCGCTCTAGGAATTATGTTTTTGTTTTGACAGGTTTTATTGCTCACTATACGGATTATCACTTTGTAATTATATATATATATAATTTCTTTACCTTTTTAAAAGGTATTTTAAAATGTTTCAAAATTATTTCTTGATTTCTTTTTTAATTTAATTTAATTTTTTTTCATCAGGTTTCATCACTCACTAGAATTGTTCCTTTGTGCTGTTCTGTCATCTGAAAAATTTATGAGTGAAATTTAAGATGACAGCATTACAAAAAGGCTCCTGCGATCCTTAATGACAAATGCACCCCTTAACAACACCCCTCTGGCTCCATATATTTATTTCTCTATAACATCTGTTATGTTGTACCGAGTTTATGTATGACTCTAGCAGAACAGAATTTGTTCCTGAAGCTGGCTCTGAGGCCTTATCCGCCCTCATGTTTAATATGCCATCGAATTGACTTTTCATGCTCCTTTGCTGCTTAATATGGCTCTCTGCTCTCCGTTTGCCACTGAAGCGGGGGAATTTAACTGTCACTTCGAGCTTGACAGTTAAATGGCACCACAAGTTGAAAAAAATGTACGATTTCGATTTAGTCGTTTTGCAGATATCCTTGCTCAAAGTAACATTTAAAAAGTTGATACTGGTAATGGGATGTCAGATGCATTACGGATGAGCTATGTGGCATCCAAGGTCACATCCGCCTGGCATATTATCACAAAATAAGCACTGAAAAATGAAGCGTTGAATATAACGGACAACTGATGACAAAACTCATTCAATCCAAGGAGAAGGACACCGCCTCAGCCCTTTCATTTTTCAACATAGGCAACAGAGAGCATTTAAAGTATGTCCACTTGACCTTCCTGTTGAGACCTGTCACCAGTTTTCAACAAAGACTAATTTAAACATAAGCCCTACATGGCCCGAAAACACAAAGTGACATTTTGGATTCATTGGGTTCATTGAAAGAGCCTCCAAGGTCAGTGCCATATGTGAAGCTGAAATGAATTGATTAGACTTAGACTTGGACATTTGGACATTTTTCAAACATATTTTCTTCTGGTCCATGCAGGTTTGGAATGGCAATAGTACTTTATTATTCTGTTTTATTCTATTCAATTCTTTTCTTTTAAAAAGGCACAGCATGCATCCAGCAGCCCTTTCTTCACACTCCCACTCACCTGAATGCAGTTACAATGGTTGTCTTGCCAACTTGAAGTTGTAAAGCACGCAGTCGACGGCCCTCCGCACCTTCATGTCGAATAGAGAGTTCCCCATATTACCATTTAGATTACAAATGCTGATGCCAACAGCAGACCAATCAGCCCAGTCAACACACACCTTCTGTTAGGAACACGCTTTTACTTTATAGATCTGAATGCAGATTGTTCACTCTCATAAACTGCTGATGAAATAAAGGAATGCTGTTCTCCATAAATCAACCCAGGACTGTCGCTAAATAAATGTTTTTAGCAGGGGACTCAGTTCAAACTTCCAGATCTCACCCCCAAGTGACTTTAAAAGTGCTGAGATAAGCATTGAAAGGAGATTTAGTAACCAATCCTTGTGGAATCTGGCTATTTGTAGCAGTTGGAATATGCCCATGTTTAAAACCATTTCAAATGTTTCCAAACGTTCTAATCTAGATCTTTTAAATCCGTCCCAGATTTCCTGAAACCCTCTTTAAAAACCAGTGTGAATGAGGCTAATCTTCCTGACTTGAAAAGCAAATGATAAGAAACTGTGATCGTATGTGTCAAGCATCCACCTGATCAAACCGTCCCTGGATACTTCTGTATGGTCGCCTGTGTGTACAGCATGAGTCCGGTATTGCAGGAATGCAGACACAACGGCGGCCTAATGTAGTGTATGAGGATTGCGCCAACACCCACATTCCCTCCTCCCTCGCTTTGCTTTTCTCTCATCCTCTTTGTATTTATGTTAAATCTGCTTGGGGGAAACTTTTGTCCTCACAGGAAATTACTGCCAGTGTAAATTCGTATTGAAATGACTGGGTTTTGCCAGAGAAAATTGGCCATATGACACCTTAAAGAGACAGTTTACCCAAAAGTTAAGATTCTGTTATTATTTTCTCACTTTCATTTTGTTCCAAACCTGTATGAATTTCTTTCTTCTGCTGAGCACAAAAGAAGATATTTTGAAGAATGTTAGTAATCAAACAGATGAGTAGCCATTAACTTACATAATATTTTTTTTTCATACACTAAAAACAACCACTTCTGGGTTATTTGGCAACCCAACTGGATAGAACACATGCTGGGTTATTTTGGGTATACATTAACTTATTTGCTGGGTTGCTTTTTGACATAATGCTGGGTCAGTCAACCTATTGAGTTTTTTTTTTTTTTTTTTTTTTTTAAATAATAACAATGCACTCTAAAATTTACAACCTTTACAGGATGTGATAGGAGCAGCAAGAGCAGCCAGTGGGAATCTGGAAGAAGAAAACTGCTATCAGTAGGCTGTTCCAGTTTATTAAATGACTTGCAGTATATTCATGATTGAAAAATTACTTCAAAAACAGCTTTACCTCATGCCATCTTGTTTGTCTGGCATTTAGGTTCCAACCCATCAAATGCACAGCTGCAACAATGGTGCGCTATCAATAGCGCTCCTATAGAGGGTTTGCACGTGCATCACAATTTGATCAGTTACCCAGATGTGTGGCCATATTTGTGATGTAAACAACAGCATGGATTGCATGGTTAATGTACTACTGAATACATTGTTCTGCTAATTTATGCTGTCTAAACCACAGAAAAAAACGTGTGGAAGCTGCTAAATCATATAGAGAATGACTTAGTAAGCAGGAAAGGCGCAATATTTTGACAAACTCATGTTAATAGGTGGTGAAGATGCGTACGAGCGGTATTAATTAAGATATTAGCCTAATATTTCACCTACCTGACAGGAAATGATAAGAACAAACATGAATGTCAAGAATCTTGCCCTGGAAATCCTGGTTGTCCTGGTTAACCACAAACGCCTTTTGTTCTTCAGGCAGTTTTTGTACTCTTCTCCTTGATTTGTTATAACTTTTGGCAGTCTGTAGCACTCCAAATGTTTTTCCCAGTTCGACCAATTAGTACAGCCCAAAATATGACAACAGTTGACCATTTTCAGCAGAAATAATCAGCAAAATATGCAAGTTTCATTTGGTTCAGTGGCATTGTTTACATTTAGTGCTGCCAATATGACCGATTGATGACGTATCGTGAAAACACTTTGTAGTCAGTGAAGCGCACAGAAACTTTGCTACATATAACAGCAAAGTCGCGTTGTGTTTCAGCCCTGGTTGAGCATTCCTTTGGCACCGGTGTGTTGTTCGCTTTGAGTGTAGATTCAGTGAATGCTGCATTTGTAGAAGGCTGAAGTTCCAAGCAGACATTAGCTGTGATATACATTTAAACGAAAAAGTAAAATGTGAGACTAATAACATTTTCCTATGTATACTAATTTGATAGGAATACAATGTAATACATAGCTTAATTTCATTCAGGAAGTTTCCCGTCAGTCAGTTTTCTCTTAGGACAGAACACAAAATAACCGCTGACAAATATAACCAGTTTTAACTGGTTTGGCACAGACTACCCAACATTGGGTTACACTGACCCAGCGCTGGGTAGGTATGTGAGGGGGTTCATCACTTGTTTTGACAGTAAAAATGACAAAAAAAAACAAAAAAAACAACTCCCCAGTATTCAGAGTGTAATATGGAAGTCAGTGGCTACTGTCAACTGTGTGGTTGCCCACATTCTTCAGAAGAAAATAGAAAGTTAGGTTTGGAATGGCAAGAGGGCGAGAAAATAATGACAGAACTTTAATATTTGGGTTACTGTCCCTTTAAGGCTGTGAGTCAGATGCTTGCCAGCCTAAATGATGTCATAAATACTGTTTGGAATGTTTGGTCTTGACACATTCTAAATAACTGCTCATTAGATCAGCTGCAGAAATCCTATGTAATCCAGTAAGATATTGTGGTTTACTGACTGACCGGCACATTACGATTGTAAATTTGATCGTAAAGTACTGTAAGTTTTAAGGCCCCCCTGCAGGGTTGTGGTGGGTGATGCAGGGGGGAGCCTATAGAGTGGTAAATGGCGGGTGCGGTGTAGTGTGTTGTGTGTGGTGGTGGGGGGTGTGACACAGTGATTGACAAAAGGAGGACTGGGGTAGTTAGTCTCTCTATCAAATCAATCTTACTGGTTTATGGCAACCCCACCCGACCCCGTCCTCCGTTTAATACTTGTTAAATCACTGTTAACACCTGCTATAAACCTCAATCAGTGACGTGTAATAAACTCATACAATTATATGATCCCTGTGTTGTTGTCTTGTTGTCATGTAATCTATGTATTTTTATTTTTTTTTAATAAATCCAAAATCAAGACGTGAAAAAAATATAGGGAGTTGAAATGGCAACTCCATAGTGATCCTCTGCCGCAATCTACTGGTTATAATGGCAATTTCATGTCAGTTTCATCTTAAAATTCTTTGTTTTTCCATTAGGAGACATTTTTGGCACATTTTTTTGTCATCTTAATGAATGAAAAGTGAATCTTTCAAGTGAATTTCACTACACAGCTGAAGAGTTGAGAAATAATAAAGGCTTGAAAGGGATGTTCATCCAAAAATGAAAATTGGCCCATTATTTACTCACCTTCCAGGCAGGTGTATATGATTTCCTTCTTTCAGTTGAGGTCAAAAGTTTACATACACCTTGCAGAATCTGCAAAATATTAAGTGTTTTACCAAAATTCATTCATTTTATACAAAATGCATGTTGTTTTATTTAGTACTGAACTGAATAAGATATTTCACATAAAATATGTTTACTTATAGTCCACATGCAAGTATCTTCTGTATCTTCCGAAGGGCAGTACTAAATGGAAAAAAACAAAAAAAACATGATATTTAGGCAAAACAAGAAAATGTACTTCATTCTGTTCAAAAGTTTTCACCCCCGGCTCTTAATGCATAATTTTTCGTTCTGAAGCATCAGTGAGCGTTTGAATAGTTGCATATGAGTCTCTCAGTTGTCCTCAATGTAAAAAGATGGATCTCAAAATCATACAGTCATTGCTGGAAAAAAAAATGCTGAAAAACCAAAGAATTTGTGGGACCTGAAGGATTTTTCTGAAGAACAGCAGGCAATTTAACTGTTCAGGACAAACAAGGAACTCACATTAACAACAACAAAAAAAAAAAAACAGCTGTGGATCATTCAGATAACAACACAGTATTAAGAATCAAGTGTATGTAAATTTTTGAACAGGGTCATTTTTATAAATTCAACTATTATTTTTCTTGTTGACTATATGTAAATGTCTTTTATGTGAAATATCTTAATTCAGGTCAGTACTAAAAAAAAAAATAATAAATAACATGCATTCTGTATGATCCCTTTTATTTTGGTAAAATAATTAACATTTTGCAAGGTGTATGTAAACTTCTGACTTCAACTGCATAAACCACAACATCAACTGACCTTTCACGTTAAACCTCGATCAATATCTATTCCCAGATACACACCATACTGTAAAACATGTGCAGTTCATTTTGATTCTGTGTTGGGTCATCAGTGGATAATATCCAAAAGAAAAATCTGTATTGTGAAGCACAATGATAAACATTTCAAACAGAGGTGCTGCAGTAGTCTTGTATTTTGGTTCCTCAAAAGAGCCGTGTGTGGATGTCACTCGAGCTCCAGCATTAAGGAACTAAAGCCTAATCGATAAAGCGAGATGCGATCTTATATGTCAGCGGGATTAACTCGCTGCGGCGAAGCAGAAGACAGCAAGCAGGAGGAGATGTCGTGAGTCTATTACAAAACAGACAATGACGACGATCGCAATCTTGACAATAATGCTAATGATGATGGGTATTTTCCTGCCTCCCGCTGGTCCTCTATCATTTTCAAGACGCTACCACATTAATCTCCATATGAGTCACGTTTCCGTAAGTGTGTCAAGCGTTTGTTTCGAGGGACTTAATCTTACCATTATTTCTTAGTCACTTGCAGGAGAGTAACGTTAAGGAATGCTGATGTGCTTTGTAACTTCCGTGACGCGACTCCCAGGAGCTCTGAGGCAGAGCTATATGAGAGATGCTAAATGACAGGAGCAAGTGCTTGTGTGTGTGTTCAAATGGCTAGGCTCTATAGTTAACGCTATGCCAAACAGATAGAGGCCTGACAGAGGGAGATAAGCAGTCTGAGTGTGAATGCTCCGGTCAGGATGGGTCGACTGCGCACCACCTTTTGTTGATTTTCACACTGCTCCAATGACCTCAGAGGTGAGTATGTTTACTGCGGCCCAGTCTCAATCTCCCTCAAACAGACTCACCGGTGACCTTCAGCAGCCCTGAGGTGTGTATCTCCAAGTCCCATTTTTTCGTTTCCCCTAGCTTATCTACTACTTAAAAAAGAACTTTCTCTTTCATAGTTTTTTAAGTGGTTTTAAAGTTACTTAAAAAGGGACAGAAACAATCTATGCAAGTAAACAAAAACACTTGCAAATAATTGGCTAACAGATTGAGTTTTTTTTTTCTGTTAATTAGAGTAAACTGGAAGCTAGCTGGCTAACTAGCTCATTATCTTAACAAAAACTTTGTTTCAACATTGATTACACTCACTTAACTACTGTATAGTAGCTGAAAACAGTATGTGAAAAGAGTTTTATGACTGAATGTGCAGTATTCATAAAACGGTAGCCAAAAAGGATAACCTAATACTTGTGGCGAGGTACTGTGTGCATCCAATGGACACTTTACTATCCCATTTTAGTGATGGTTCGTTCTTGAACGATTCGTTCATTTTGAACGAATCTTTAATGTGACTCGGGACGAACGAGTCGTCTTGGGGAGTGATTCGTTCAGTCGCGCATGTGCAACATCCTATTAGGTTCTGTACTGGAATTAGTTCACCTGTTTCGAGTCTTCGGGTTTTTGGAGTCGTTCGTTCATCTTGTGGGGCTGTCACGTGATGAACGAACGACTCGAACCCGAAGACTCAAGAGATGAACTAATCAATTCTCTTTCCGGCTCAAACTGCATAGGTTAAGCTTATGGGGCTGTCACGTGATGAACGAACGACTCAAACCCGAAGACTCGAAAAATGAACTAATCAATTCTCTTTCCGGCTCACACTGCATTGGTTAAGCTTATTGGGCTGTCACGTGATGAACCAACGACTCAAACCCGAAAACTTGTCAGAGAAGAGGCGAGGTGAGCTAATCATAGACGAAAGACCCAGGTAAACAATGAATTGATCTTTTCTGTTTCTTATAGCATTATAGTTTTGTCTTGTTTGTAGTGTGATCAACGTTTGTGTAAGCAGTAGATGTGTTAGGGAGGCAACAACACGTAACATTTAAATTATGTTTTGCTAAAATTAACGAAATGACTCGAAAAAAAGATTCGTTCATTTTGCTTAACGAGACTCAAAGGTCCGAGTCGGTAAAATGATTTCGTAAGCAGCCGCGTTTCAGAATGTAACAACACAATAAATCAATAGTAACTGTAGCATTTGTTTTACATATATTTGCATAAAGTAGCTTATGTTTTAGTGCTATGTGTCTACTGAAAGATTTAACAAATTTATATGCTGACATTTTCTCATTAAAATAATATTGATTAAAAATGCAAAAGCCTGTAAAACTCCTAATTATACTGTCATTCCATATATGAATTTCAAAATAAAGTGCAAATTCTTCTCTGTTAGATATATCCTATAGTATATTATTATGCTTTCTTTTTTCTTTACAGGCAACCTGTTGAACCTTTTCTGGCTTCTATTTTGTGTGTTGTGCAGTCTTTTTCAACTCTCTTCCTGTCATGCCTTTCATTCCCTGGCTGACTGCTCAGGATTCCTGACATGCCTGTTTAGTGGGCATCCTGAACTCCTGAAGAACCATTTAGGATTAGAGGTGAGTAGTCCACCCAGGTGATTTGTGAATGAAAACAAAAATAACAGATGATATACAGGTAGACTTTTATCTTTGTGAGTGGCTAATACCACCTCAGCCAAGAGAATCAGCCGCTTAATTCACTGTAAGCTGTGAAAACATGCACAGATGGGAACATTTGTGAAACTCAAGAGCAGTCGGCAGATTCTCAGTAGCGTTATGTGACTGAAATAATTAAATCATATCAAGTCAATCTTGGGTAGCTTTCAAAGAAAGCCTGAATAAACTAATGAAACAAATTGGCAGGCTACAAAATAGTGAATAATGATACAGAAGCTCTGGTTCAAACCATACACCAAGTTTATAAGATGGTACCTTGTTTTTGCCAGTTTTTATCTACATAAAATAACAGTGAAATATCTAGATAAAATAACTGAAATGATAAACATAATGTGACATAAATATTAGGGGAGATCAGAGAGTGTTGTAACACAGGGTGAAATGTGACATCATCAGTTTAATCAGTTGTACTGTAAATTATTATTATTATATATGACCACCACCTCCTACAGTGACAGAAGTAGTTACTAACAAAAAGTAGCTAGTTTAAAATGAAAGTCTAATTGCACCAGAGGTCACGTTAACGTATTTTGAGATGAGGGTGATCTATTGTAACTTAACTGTAATTCCCACCCCTGTCCAGTTGGTGGCGCTTTTGTGTGGCAGCAGAGCAGGGGATCCAGAACAAA
The DNA here is from genome assembly GCA_036247105.1 of Cirrhinus mrigala. Lineage (NCBI taxonomy): Eukaryota > Metazoa > Chordata > Actinopteri > Cypriniformes > Cyprinidae > Cirrhinus > Cirrhinus mrigala. The sequence goes on along the minus strand of CM070023.1, from coordinate 3,989,780 downwards.
AACGAAACTGGCACGAATGTTTTAAAGAGCGCCAAAACGGTATTTATTGTTTGAATTTCCTTATGAAATGGACAGAATTTGAAATCTGAGACTTTGTTTCATATCAAAAGTAACACAAAGCTTAGCCTATTGCGATTTATTGGATGGGAGGCGCATTAGTACTGTTCAATACATCAACTGAAAACAGCATAGACCAAAAGATCAATAGGGGCTTATGAATCTATATTGGTTCATAAAAATGAGAGCATATTAAAATCGCTGGCAGGGTGTGGTGTTGAACATGAAAAGTTACGCAGTCTCATCTGTTCATCTGTTCTCTTTAAAATAAATGCATGAGCATTTATCGTTCCGTAGGTTCATTATTAAAATGAAAATGTGGACAAAAATAAAAGCTATTAAATGTATTATTATAATTAAAATATGAAAATTAAAATGATGGGTATTAATAGATTATGACAGAATACCCTGAATTACCCTGTCCGTTGACGGACAATGTTAAAGTCTAACGCAGCCTCTGAATTGCACTGAAGCTACGTAAGGGTACAATATCTGTTTTTAATATAATTTTTAAAAGCATATTTTTCTCAATAAAATTGGGGTGACAACATCAACTAATTAATTTACACTAAATAATTAACTCCCTAAATAACAATGTTGAACGCATACTGCTGAACTAAAGTTTCAGATATACAAGAAATTCTATAAAATGTCATGAAGGCACTCAACTCAGTGAAATTTTTTTTGTTTAATTACGAAATCATCATCATCAATCGGCCATATTAGCTGCACTGAACATAAACAATGCCGCTAAATTGAATGGAACTTGCAAATCATTATTGCTGCTGAAAATTGTCAGTTACTGTCATGTTTTGAGCTGTGCTAATCGGACTGGAAAAAACATTTGGAGTACTACAGACTGCCAAAAGATATAACAAATCAAGGAAAAAAAAAACCTGTCAAAATGCGTCTGTGGTTGGCCAAACTGAACCTGGATTTCCAGGGCAAGAATCTTGACAACATTCATGTTTGTTCTTATCATTTCCAGTCAGGTATCTTAATTAATACAGCTTGTATGTATCTTTACCACCTATTAACTTTAGCTTGTCAAAATATTTGTCCTTTCCTGTTTACTGAGACCTTCTCTGTATGATTTAGCAGCTTCCACGTGGTTTTCCGTTGTTTATACAGCATAAATTAAGCAATCCATGCCATTGTTTACATCCGAGTATCGGACCAAATCGTAAGTGCAAACCCTTATAAAAGAACAGTTTGTATAAACTTCAGTAAAATGAACAGGACTATCCAGCAATGCACAGAAGAGTCAGGATTGTTTAGGAAGATTCACTAAAATGAATCAAACTTTCCAACCCAACGTATGAGCATTATTTAGGACCGATTCACTAAAATGAGTCAGTCCTGCGTTATATACGAGACAGAGTTTAGGAGCATTTAGGAGGATCACCGAGTAAATTATCTCAGCTCGCTTGCGTGTGCAACACAACATAATTTAAAAGTAGCGGTATTGCTGAACACTGAGCTGAAAAATGTAGCTGAGTTTTTCAAATGCAGTAAAACTAGCATAAGACTGGAATAGTTGCACAGATTTTTCTTTTTCCCCGATTTGCAGACCAGTCAAGACGGCACTGGTTGCCAAAAGTCAGAGCCAGTGAGTCAGAGTTGTGCAGAATTATTTTTTTTTTTTGCTTCAGACTGTGATTCCATCAAGTCTGAGGCATATTTGATATTTTGAGCCAATTTTCATTTGTCATGCATTCATTTGTTATTAAGTTTTCTTATGTTTCACATTATTATTGGCTGCTTTAGTAATGTAATTATTGCATGATTACGTCAATGAACCAGTGAACTGAACCAGTTCATTGAACAAACTATCTGAGGCTATGGATTACAGGTAATAATGTTGTAAATAGTGTTGAGTTTCTTACACAGGCCACTTGTTTTACTTTATAGCAACTCTGTATATCACCAGGAGCCACGGGTAGTAATTTTGTGTTCTTTGATATGCTTTTTTTTTCACTCTCAAAGACAGGCAACCGCTGACTTGCATTTTATGAGTCACCAAGGACCGCGGTTTCAGCTAAAAATCCTCTTTACTGTTCTGCTAAAGAAAGTCACCTACATATTGGACGGTCTAAGGGTGAGTAAATTAACAGCAAATTTTCATTTTTGGGTGAACTATCTTTTAAGTTGCATGTATAAATTAATATTATAAATAATATTATGAATTGTTATACTTGTATATCATTATATACTTCAGTTTATAGCAACACCATAAACCGAATAAGAACAATAGCAAAAAAGCACAGTGCACATACTTTTTTGGAAACACTGATAGCACACACACATCTGGGAGACGTCTATTTGACGTTTTGCATTTACATCTGGAAGACGTAATTTTTAGAGTGTTTGCTTATTTGCAATACGTCTATACCCTGATAGCACACGTGCATCACGGAGACGTCTATTTGACCTCTGCATGTACATCTGCAAGATTTTTTAAGAGTGTTTGCACATCTGCAATATGTCTATTGGATGTTACCTATCAGATGTCAAATAGACATCTATTTGTTGCCTTTAAGATGTTTATGATTAAGAAGGTATGTAAAACTGACATCTTACAGACATCTGTCGGATGTTTGTACACAGTAAATGCTTTAAAGATCAAGTGATCTTTAACAGACATCTTGCAGACGTGCATATGCTATTTGGGTAGGACGTTTCCTATCAGATGTCAAACAGATGTCTGTTAGATGTCTTTAAGATGTTTGTGATTTAGAATGTATGTAAAAATGACATCTTACAGATGTCTGACAGATGTTTGTTCACAGCAGATGCTTTCCAGATCAAGTGATCTTTAACAGACATCTTGCAGACGTACAAGTGCTATCTGGGAAGGTACATCGGTATCTTGCTCCGATCAAAATGATCTGAACGCACCTTACATTGTACTTAAGACAAAGGAGGATTTGAACACACCAGTACTCCCCAATATTCATTCACCTCCCCTACAAAACTAGCACAAAATGTGTTACAGCAGTTCATGCTCTTCTCTGCATTCTTATCAGCAATATTATACCAAATTACGAATTCCAAAGTTGTACTCATTTCCCACAACACCTCGTCTGTCTCATAGCTTCTCTTTAAAGAGCCTTAAGCTCTCCCACGCTGTCTTTACACAATCCTCTCATGTTCTCACTGAGTCTCTGTAGGCTAAAAAGCCGCTGGCCTGTTACTGATGTCTGTCTGCTGCATTAGTTGAACAGAGACAGGACACAGAGCCCGCAAATCAGATAAGAGTCCGCCATACAACGGGGAATGATATAATGAATCTTGTGGAAGCATAATATTGTGTGTGCGCATGAATTTGTGTGTCTGTTTCTGCCCAGTTGAAGCTGACTGCATTCATGGCTGAGAGGGAATCACACTTTGATGTTCACCCTGATGAGTCGATCCTAACAGGAAACCAGATTTAACACTTGATTAAACTTAGCAGAATGGTGGTGTAATGCTGATGCAAGGTAGATATAGATATTAAGAGCTGGCTTGAATGTGTATGCGTGTGCTCCAAGGTCTGCTTTTTCACAGTAAGTACTGTGAAAAGTGTGTCCCTGCAATTTCCTGTTTATGTATTCATGACATGATGAAAGAAAATTCATTTTACCACAGTAATTACAGTCTGATCTTCAAAAAGACAGAGCCGATCACTGTCACTCTCATTTCACCCATGCGCTGTCCTCTTCGATTAGCTGCGTACTACTTCTCTTTGAGCAATTACCCTCCATTCATAATTTCCCAGTAATTACTTCACAATTAAAGTTTTGAATTTAATTAAGTTTCATTTTGAACATGCCTGAACATGGTTGAAGCTATGCCTCTTAAATGTTTTTGTTTATTTGATTAACTCTCAGGGGAAAAATAAATGGTTGGGTGGTTTTGATTTATTTGGACTTAAATTTCTTCAGTGCCTTTTGATTGCTCCGTTTAATTAGCCGCAAGTAACATATAATCATATTTATGTTCTCAGCGCAAAACTTTTACCCAGACAACCCTCCGCTGGTGGAAGAGTGAAAAATGCTTGTTAATTGGAGAACACTGGCTTAATGAAACAAGCTGGCATTTGAGCTTGTAAATTTCCTGGCTGATGGAAACCAAAAACTAGGCTGAGGCTTGAGGAAGTCCAATTGGTCAAGGTTTCTTAGACCAAAAACAGTCATTTAGTTTTTCTAATCCTAATATTTAAGGATTTCTTAGGTTTCTACATTTCCGTTAATAATGCCCAGAAAATGAAAAATGGTTATTGGAAGAATACAAACTTGATTATGAAATCTAATTTAATTAAGGAATGCCAGACGGAAAAAATAAATGTAAAAAATGACCAAAATCATATATTTAGTTGTTTTAATTTTCACATAATTAATGGCAATTTTTTAAAGATCAAAATTACGTTTATGTTGTCCAAATACATTTTTGCATTTACTCATAATGTATTTTTAGGACTGGAAATGTATTTTCTTGCTGTTTGAAGTAAATTTTGTAATATATGCTGGAATTTGAAGGTTTAAACTAAATTTACTTTCTAATATACTTTAATATACTTTTACAACATTTATTTTGTATACACTACCAGTCAAGTTTTTGAACAGTAAGATTTTTTTAAAAGAAGTCTCTTCTGCCCACCAAGCCTGCATTTATTAAATCCAAAGTACAGCAAAAACAGTAAAATTTTTAAATATTTTTACTATTTAAAATAGCAGTTTTCTATTTGAATATATGTAAAAATGTAATTTATTCCTGTGATTTCAAAGCTGAATTTGTAGCATCATTACTCCAGTCACATGATCCTTCAGAAATCATTTTAATATTCTGATTTGCTGCTCAAAAAACATTTATTATTATTATGTTGAAACATACTTTTTTCAGGTTTCTGTGATTAATAGAAGGTTCAGAAGAACAGCTTTTATCTGAAATAGAACTCTTCTGTAACATTATAAATGTCTTTATCATCACTTTTGATCAATTTAAAGCATCTTTGCTAAATAAAAATATAAATTTCTATAAAAAATAAAAAATAAAATTTATACTGACTCCAAGCTTTTGAATGGTATAGTGTATAATGTTACAAAAGTTTTTTATTTCAGATAATTGCTGATCTTTGGATCAGAGAATCCCGAAAAAATGTACTTAACTGTTTTAAATATTGATAATAATAATAAATGTTTCTTGAACAGCAAATCAGCATATTAGAATGATTTCTGAAGGATCATGTGACACTGAAGACTGGAGTAATGATGCTGAAAGTTTAGCTTTAATCACAGGAATAAATTACATTTTAAAATATATTCAAATAGAAAGCAGTTATTTAAAATAGTAAAAACATTTCACAACAGTACTGCTTTTGCTGTATTTCAAATCAAATAAATGCAGACTTGGTGAGCAGAAGAGACTTTTTTTTAGAAAACATTAAAAATCTTACTGTCCAAAAACTTTTGACTGGTAATATATATTTAAAATATACTTATATTTCTGCTGTTTGGGAATGAAGTACATATATATTCAGGAGGTAATTAAACTGACATGGCTTTTAAGCTATAAAATGATGAATCACCTAAATTCAGTCAGATTTACAGTACAGGGTTCATAAAAGCCTACAGTGCAAAAGGTTATATTGATAAGCATGTTTGTTGTGCATTCTCAATAATAAACCTTTCACAAGCAGTGTGAGTCCTGTTAATAAGGGTGCTAAAATGAATACATGTACTGTAAATTACTCTGAAGTCTATATCTAGATAGCACATACAACTCAAAAGAGCAAGGAAATTGCTTCATGATGTGTTCTTTTTACAATTCTTGTTTAGGAAGATTTTTACCAAGTACGGGCCTTTAGATGACTCTCACACTACTATTGCAATACTGAAAATGTTTCATAGTGAGGTGTTCTCAGGGTTTCATTCTTACACTGATGCTTTATGAGGTCAACTGGGGGTTTTTATCCGTCTAGAGAGAGAAAAAGCCGCTATATAAGGCTTGTCGCAAGTTTTTCTTGAGAAAGAGAAAGGTTGGAGGAGACTTTATATACTGGAGGCCTGAGATAGGAGAAGGCTTTGCTGTTGTGTTACTGTAATCCTGCAGGCTCTGAGAGAATGGAAGCTGACTAGACTGAGGAAGAAAACTCTCAATAATACCCTTCCTTCAGATTCATTTCTTCAGCTTTTTCTCAGTTTTTCTTTTCTTTATGACTGCTCAATTAATTTATTTGCATAAATAGAATATATATAAAATCTCCTCTTATACCTGCTAAAAGTAGTGAGCTGGTTTGTTGTAGGTCTAAGATTGTCTGCCAACCCAAGTGTATTGTGACCATCTAGTTGTCTAATTTTCCTAGTTATTCAAAATGAATGGATGTACGAACTCTACTTTTGACCAGTTAGAAACCAGCCACCACATTACAAAAACTAGCTATCACTCTTAGCTGGGTTTAGATGGATTTTCAGCAGGGCGAATTGAGATTCAGGCCATTAGATTGCATGAGAAGTGTCTGAATACACCGCAAGCCTATTAAGCCAACATCAATGTTGGCGGGCCAATCTGCCAATGATTACCTTTATCCCTGCAGCCTAAGGAATAAGATCTGAACTGAAATGGCCTCAGGAACATCTTATGAGATCACTGAACCTGCTGATTTTTTCACATGTGAGACGCATTACATAACGTATATAATGTACATTTAAAATTTTAAATATTATGAAAAAAACATTACTGACAACTGTTGCTCATAATATTGTAGTAATGTTTATTAATGCAGATTATTAGGATACATACAAATGAATCTTTTACTTACGTTGTATCTGTGCTTTGTTGTTTATGATAAAATAAGTCGACAATGTGCAGAATTCAGTCAAAAATTTGATGACAACAAAAACTTGTGTTCAACGATGACTAAATGCCTCTGATTGGCCAATGCATTTATAAGCTCAACAGAAAAGTGTGTGATTGGTTGTGATGCACTGCTCTTGACTTAATCACCTGTGTAACTTTATATGCAAAAATTATATTTAAAGGATTACTCCACCCCAAAATGAAAATTTTGTCATTAATCACTTACCCCCATGTTGTTCCAAACCTGTAAATGCTTTGTTCGTCTTCTGAACACAATTTAAGATATTTTGGATGAAAACCGGGAGACTCGTCACTGTCCCATTGACTGGCAGGTAAATACCACTGTCAAGACCCAGAAAAGTATGAAAGACATCGCCAAAATAGTCCATCTGTCATCAGTGGTTCAAACTGAATTTTATTAAGCGTTGAGAATACTTTTTGTGCGCAAAGAAAAAAAAAAAGATTTTATTCAAACAATTCGTCTCTTTTGTGTCAGCGTAGCGCCATTTTGGAGAGTATCTGCTGGACGCAAACTGTGTAAGCAGTTCTGTGTCAGCCACACCGCACGGATACATTTTCTACGTATATTTACCCTTTTATTTGAATGAAAACAGCGTACGCAGTTTGCGTCCAGCGGATAGTCTCCAAAATGGCGCTACGCTGATGCAGAGGAGGCAAATTGTTGAATAAAATCGTTATTTTTTTTCTTTGCGTACAAAAAGTCGCTTCATAAAATTCTGATGGCAGAACCACTGATGGCAGATGGACTTTTTGATGATGTCTTTCATACATTTCTGGGTCTTGACAGTGGTGTTTACCTGGCAGTCAATAGGACAGTCACGAGCCTCCCGGTTTTCATCCAAAATATCTTAAATTGTGTTCCGAAGATGAACAAAGCTTTTACAGGTTTGGAACGACATGGGGGTAAGCGATTAATGACAAAGTTTTCATTTTGGGGTGGAGTAACCCTTCAATAGGGCTGGGTTTTAACACAGACTTCACGATTCAATTCTAATTCACAAGCTTGCCATTTGGTTTGATTTCCGATTCTATTCGATATCGATTATTTTTGATATAGGAAGAGTTCAGATGCAAAACCACCTAAAAGCCATCTCCGTCAAAAATGAGATAATGATATTGAGTGAATGCTCTCAACACATATTATACATCCATCAAATACTTTTTCTTTAAACTCGCTAAAATACCAGCCTCAGCCCAATCAGAAGTACCGGTACTTACATAGAAACCTATACATCTGAGCCTGATAAAAATGCATTTTTTAAAGAAAGACGTCAGATGGATTTAGCTGGTTTTGCATCTGAACTCTTCAATTAAGTACAGTATGGCAAATTTTCTCAAGGAAAAAAAATCTCTCTACTAATGCTGTAAAATATACATGAGAGTCAGTTAGTAGGACATTACTAATATTGAAGGTTAAAATGAACTGATTTTTATACCTTAAATATATCTTAAATATCATGCGATTTCATGTTTTCCTTTGTCTTAGGTGTGTTACAAGCTGTTTGTGCATATATAAGATCTGTAAAGTTGCAAAGATTAAAGTCTCAAACGCCTCCACAATATTACGTCACTGTGTGGGAAGATTTGGATAACACTAACTTGTTTGGCCTTCCAAATGAGTACTCAACTAGAAATCAGTGGTTAAGTTATATTTACAACACTGTTCCAGAAGAGTACAACGCAAATATTCAAGTGTGTGCAGTGCATTTTATGGAGGATTGTTTCCTGAACCTGAGAGAGTAGCTTACAATGCCAGCTGTGCACAAAAGCTGTTTCTATGAAGTAAGGCAGTTCCAACTTTGCAAGGACAGTCTAGCACTTCTGACTCACAGCCTGTAAGTACATTTTTATATTTAAAGAATTTTCTACTGACTATTCAAACGTGAGTTTTGAGCAGTGTAGAGTAGTGCTTGTTGTTTGTCATTTCTACGATCACAAATGTAGACATGGTTTTATGTTTACGCAACGCGACACAACACAACACAACACGTAAAAAGGCAGTATAAGTCATTATAATCAGTAATTATGTCTCCATTGGATGCAACAAATGCCTTATTTATAATGGGTTTTATTGTTTTTGTCTTGTCTCGCCAGAACATGGCATCACATCATAGTAAGGGGCGTAATATTTCCGTCACATGCATGAGATTTTCAGCCAATCACAACACACTGGATAGCTGGCTAATCAGAGCACACTGCGCTTTTCAGAACGATGAGCTTCGTAAAAATCAACGTATTTAAGAAAGGTGAGGCAGAAAGGAGCAATCATAATGTACAGTATGTGGAAAATAATGTGTTCTTTGAACCTTAAAGGTGCAGTGTGTAATTTTTAGCGGCATCTAGCGGTGAGGATTCGAATTTCAACCAACGGCTAAGTCACCCGCTCACCCTGCCCTTTCGAAACGCATACAGAAGCTACGGAAACTGACACAGGACAAAAATGTCGTCGTCTGTTACACCTGACAGTAGCCAATCAAGCGATGAGGTTTCTGTACAAAGGTAAGTCAAAGAATTATATTTACTTAATTATTCAGTAAACCAATATGTTATTGCGAATATTATTGTTACTCATTGATCATTGTCTCAGGTTTATTCGCTGACTTTAGTTAGATTTTTTGTATGACAGTTAGTAGGGTTGGGCGATGTCTACCAAATTGGCATCGGACGAAGTCTACAGTGAAACATCATGATGAAAAGTGAAAGTGAAATGCGATCGTGCATACGAAATCAGTTTCAATGCCATGCACATTACTAGCGGCCCCCTGATGCCCGCAATTTATATATAGTATAATTACTTAACGATATAACTGCGAGAGAAAGTAATGAAATATATATATTTTTCCATCTAATGTTTATTGCCTTTAAAACACAACTTTCTTTCCGAACACGGCATTGGGATGCGGTGGCTTGCAGGAGGGGAAAGGGAGGAGGGGGTGCGATGGGATCACGATGCCGGCTCAACAAGAAGTAGAACAACGTACTGACGAAACGCGCTCTGTAGAAGTTTGTCCGTTTAGGGCTACTATAGAAACATGGCGGCACTAAATGGCGACTTCCATGTAAGGGGACCCGCGGTGTATGTAGATATAAATTGCTCGTTCTAAGGTTATGAAATCATAACGGCTTATTATGTAAGGTCTTTACACACCTCTGAAAACATAGTTTTGTATGTTATATTGCATTTCTGCCAATAAATTCTCCTAAATATTACACACTGCACCTTTAAACCATGTAAAATTCTTGGGAGGTGTGCTACAATGTTCCGTTCGTTAACTGAAAACATGCTAGACTAATTGATTCTTGAGATTTCAATATCAATAACGTTTTGTAAAAATAAGAATGGATTAAAATAGAGAAATCAATATTTTTGACCCATTCCTAATATTTAATTTAGGCTATATGGTGAAAGGCATTTTTATACATTTAATACTTTATACATTTTACAGTATAGTATTTCTTATTCCTGGTAGATAAAGAGTGCTAATTTTTCAAAGTTTTCAGTTATGTCCATTTCATTTGTTTTTTTGTTCTATATTTTGTGCTTGTCCTACTGCTTGTAATTAGTTTCTCTCTTCTTATTTTCTCACCGTCTTTAGTAAGCTTGAGAGTTTTTAATTTTCATTGATTTTCACATATTACTTTATTTGCAACAACTGCAATAGATTTAGGTTAATTGTGCAGGGGCGTTTTTGCCCCTTTATCCTGAATTTTGGGGTCATTTTGTTCATTTTGATGGCCTTTTTTCAAAGTTCTGTTTTGCCAAGAGAGGATGAATTCCCTGTGGTGAATTCTAGTTCATCTCAAGGTTTTCCTTCTTCTTCTTCTTCACCCAAACATCCTAATGATGATTATAAAGTGGTCCAGACACGCTGCTCTTCAAAAGTCTGGCTACGCATGACAAATGGATTCTTGATCTACCTTGAGACGTTACAAATCTTTCTGGTTGCTATAAAGAACAGGTTTAACAACAGTTAAAAACAGATAGATATAGATAGATAGATATTTTCTTACGACTGCAATGTCATATAGATGGGCATATTCACATGTCAGCGCTGTGAATGGTGTGAATTGGTGAGAGGAGAGAGGCGGGTTGACAGCTTTAATTGTGATTCTAAATTTGATATGATTAACCAGGCTCGATCAAATTAACCTGATTGGCAGATGGAGAGGGGGTGGACGGAGGCGTGGAGAGGGCAAAAGGAGATTGATGTACCATGCCCTCAAAGTGCATCATCCATGTTTGTTTACACACATCTAAAGCTTTGGTTTGTTTTTTCTTCTCTTTATGAAAGCAACGTAATTGTCGCCAAAATCCTGACTTGTCTAATCTGACATTTTTTGGTGTCAGAAATGGAATATTATTTGTTTATTTGCTTCCGCTTTCCTGTTTTGTTTTTTCTTTAAATGCAGTATTTTTAGTTTTGTCCTTTGTTTGAAAGTAGGAAACTGTGAACATCCCTTCATTAAAGTCCCCAAGTAAGCCCACATGCCTTATTCCAGCTTATTATGACAACAACAAGACTCTGAATGCATCCACAAAACAATGACAATTAAAGCGGCACCAGCTATCCCCAACAAAAATGACAGTTCAAAAGCGAACCAGCGTGATGGTTGGACAGGAGTGGTGACGTGAAAGCTGAGAGGAAGTTGTGAGGTTAATGAGCACAGATGTGTTTGCGTTCACCTTGTTGTGGGGCATGAATAATGGATACCACATTTTTCCTTGTCGGTTTTACACTTGCTGTTTCCTCTTTTATTTGTTTGTCTCTTTGTCATTGGTAAGTGTGCATGTGTGAGACTGTTTGTGTCACCATTGAAAATGAGAGTCCTCAACCAGTGCTGTGAAAATCCTCTCACGCTAATGAGCAGTCAGCCTCCGCTCTCACTCCGGTTATCCGTCATCCCTTTCTTCCTCTTGTTCTTTTCTTCCTTTCTTTTTTTCCAGCAATGCTCTGGAGAACAAGAAGAATCACTGACCCTCCCCCGACAATTGCTAAGTTTCAGTATAAACAAGTGGTTTTGTACAAAAATGTAATTAGCATTTCAACCAGCATTTGCATGAACGATCACACAGGAGTTAGGCCTAAAAAAACATAAAGTGGATTCTGAGACCATAATGAAAAAGATTTTATTTAGCTTTTTTTCTAAATGAATACAAATGTTTCCATTATGAATTGTATTACTGGTATTATATTTTTACTAATTAACATGTTTTTTTTTTTGTTAACTGGAAATATGGTGGAATCTTAAATTTTCTATATTCTTAGTATATACTTATTATTCTTATATTCTGTATTAAATATTTATATGTATATATTCTAATAATTTTATATTTTAACTTTGTTATTTTGTAGGTTTAAATGAATTTCTGAAGGTTCATGTGACACTGAAGACTGGAGTAATGGCTGCTAACCATCTTAGCTTACCATCAAAGAACTAAATAGAAATTTAAAATATATCAACAGTTATTTCAAATCATAATAATACTTAATAATATTACATTTTACTGTATTTTTGGGGGGTTAAAAAAGCCTTGGTTAGCGTAAGAAACGTCTTACCCCAAACTTCTGGATGAAAGTGTACATAATATTAATATATACATTAAAGAACAGGTCATATGGTTTTTTTAAAGAGTCCTAATATAGTGTTGGAGTCCCCTACAACAGGTTTAAATGCATCTAAGGTCAGAAAACATGTAATTTTCTCAGAATATACATTTATACATAGTCATTTGTCAGTGATTTTGAAACGGTTCGTTCGAATCAGTTAAGTTAAGCGAAATGTCTGTAAACCCCTCCCTTCCATAAGCCCACTCTGCTCTGATTGGTCAGCTGGCCAAGCCTGTTAAGATTGGTACAGAGAGGAGTACTTGAGCAGTTTAGCGAGTGCTACCATCTGTATTGCCAAGTTCGCAGATGTTTTTGATGTCACAGGTTGAAGTGACCACAATAATGTAATATTTAGCCCATGAAATGACAAAAGACATGCATTTTAAACCCTGTAACGCGATTTCTAACCCTCTCGAAATGCGATAGGGCTAGTTTTGAGTAGCATTTGGCGGGTTTTGTTGTGAAAACCTGGCAACCCTAGCATGCACCTTTACATAAAACAATAATATAAGCGCTCCAGTTTGTTCCTAAAATAATGACATAAAAACACTTATGCAAGCAAATCATGCCCACAGCTAAAGTATAGCTGCTAAACTGTAAACACTTAACAAATCAATAATGGTGGATACGTTAGCCGAGTGCTAACATGACTAAATGATGAAACAAGACAGTTTGTAAACCAAAATTTGTCTAAGTTACATTCTTTATTATTAACCCTCTGGTTGTGTTCGGATCAAATTGACCCGGAAAAGATATTCTTTTTCCTGAAAATACTAGTTAATGTTATCGCATTGGACTCAAACTTACTGACTTTGTTCACACAGGGTATAAGTACTTCTCTGAATTTTTTTTTTTCGAATTTTCGTAATTTTTTGTTTTTGTTTTATTTCACCTAGTCACACTTGTGGTGTTCCTGGTCAAAAATGACCGGACTCCAAACAACTGCTTATAAATCTCTTATTATGCTTATTGTTATCACTAATGACTGGATTCATTCTTTTTGTCAACTTGTTTCCTTTCATTTAGGACTGGTTTTGTGTTTCTATTTACATCTGATTAATCGTAGGACTCATTTTTCTGAGAGAAGGTTCCTCGTTTTTTGAGTGAAAAGTTTTTTTTTTTTTTTTTTTTTTAGAATTTTCACAATCTGAGAAAATTTGCACTGTGTATCACACTAGTGTGCTTTAATGTTTAATAAGGAAGTTTGCTTTTAAATGCTTTTATTTTGTACAAAATTGCAAGAAGTCACACTTGTGGTGTTCCCGGTCAAAAATGACCAGACTCCAAACAACTGCTTATAAATCTGTCATTATGCTATATTATCACCAAATATTGGATTCAATCTTTTTGTCAACTTGTTTTTTCTTTCATTTAGGACTGGTTTTGTGTTTCTATTTGCATCTGATTCATCGTAGGCCTCATTTGTCTGAAAGTAGGCAAAACTGTACAAAATTGCACAAAGTCACACTTGCAGTGTTCCCTCCCAAATGAGGTACCTTCTCTTAGATAAATGAGGCCTACGATTAATCAGATTCAAATAGAAACACAAAACCAGTCCTAAATGATAGAAAACAAGTTGACAAAAAGAATGAATCCAATATTTGGTGATAATATAGCATAATGAGAGATTTATAAGCAATTGTTTGGAGTCTGGTCATGTTTGACCGGGAACACCACAAGTGTGACAGGAATCCGAACACAACCAGAAGGTTGAACAAAGTAATTAGAATTACGACAGTCTACATTAATCGACACATTCTTAGGAAATAGTGTGTTCACAGTGAATTATCACAACTATTTCAGCAAGACCTAAACCTAAAGCTGCACTAGGTGACGTTATACATGACATATTAGCACAGAAAACTAGATATTTTGAGCACTCGCTTGAAAATGTACACCTAATGTATCAATTGTACTTACAGGTTGTGGTTTGGAGACGCTTGTTGGTCCAGATAAAGAAGATTAGAAGCCAAAAGAGATAAAAGCCAAGATTAGAGAAGCACTTTTTTGTATAATGCACTTTTTTGATTAACAACTTTGCAGACTGTTTACATTGAAGGATTAGCTACGTTACAAACTGCAAAAAAGATATTTTTCGGAAACCCATATGACCTGCTGTTTAATCTTTTGTTTTAAAGTTTCAAAATTAGATTTCACAGTTATTTGATGTGGTCTCAGACTTTAAAAGATCCATCCTCAGAGCTATAATATTACATTTTTAATTCGCTTATTTAACATATCTCAATTCCACAAATGACAGGGATTACTCCATTTCACTTTTCTAAAAGTGATCATTTAGGTTTGGGCTTTGATTCAAATAATAATAACCTTTTAATAACTTAAAGGGTGTGTCTGTGTCAACCTATTATTTTTCTGCCAAAAGCAAAGAGGGAAAGGAAAAAAAGAGATGCGGACAATATAGGATATCGAAGAGAGATGTTGAAAGAGACAGGCTGAAAGAACAGAAAATAGAAAGAGAGTGAAAATGACCTTCAAAGGTAGAGAGTGAGCGGATGGAGAGGAGAAAAAGCCAGACAGAACAAATGACCTCAGCTATAAAAGTATTAGTTAAGGTGAGGGTGTGAAAAAAGTTGGCCAATGAGCTTTTATTTATAGCAACAGAAATATAACTCTATCTCCCACCTTTTTGCAACGTGCACTTGTGTGTGTGTGTGTGTGTTGTCTTTGAATCCCATGCTATCTGCTTTAGCTGTGTTCACAGACTACCTTTATGTTTCACTGGTCACTTTATGTGTGTGTGTGTTTTCACTCATATCTCTGCTCAAGGATATTGATGACATCCTCATTTCTCAATATCTGCCCACAACCCCCCCACCCCACACCCCTCACCCCACACCCCCTCATCTCCAGCAGATGTGTAAAACAAAACCTGTCCTCTGGCCTCAGCCAATATACGTCACAATCAGAAAACAAACACCAGACAGAGAGCCAATTCGTCTTTATTAGAGATTTATATTTAGCACATCATGATAATAGCCTATTCAAGCTCAGCATCTTCCCTCCCGCAACCGGATATCGGAGGTGTCTTGGTTTACCGCTAAACGCTGTTTGTCACAGTCAACCGCAGTCGAAACGATCAACTGCAATTAGGGATATTCAGACGGTTTATCAGATCAGGTTTTAAACGTGTAGACAATTTTAGGAAGTTGAAGTTTATTTAGTTTGAATGCTAATTTCCTGACCCAAATCTGTTTTGGCAAACGCGCTGCTTAATGACTGTACATCAAGACGCAAATATAATTGTCAGAGTAGTAAATCTCCCTCATATTTAAATATTTATGCCCATGCAAACAGCTGTTTATTTCTCAGCTCTGCAGAACATGTTGATTAGATAAACTAATTACATGGGTAAATGTTTCCTTTGGGCTGAAACAAGTGATTCTTGATGCCAGGACACACAATGGGAGTGTGTGAGCAGTGATATTTGTAAGTCTTTGATTGCTTATATGCATTTCAGTATCATTGATTGCTTTGATAGTGCCCTTGACCAGTTGGTGTCCACAACTGACCTTTTCTATCTTCTCATCCAGTGAGATATTAATTGAAATGGTTATTTATGCATAAAGGTTTGCTGTGGGTAAGTGATTGTACAAAAGGTCATGTAAAAATCCACACGGAAAAAATAACTTTAAAGGAATAGTTCACCTAAAAAAGCAAATGTGATGAAAATGTACTTTTAGGCCATCCAAGATGTAGCTGAGTTTGTTTCTTCATCAAAACAGATTTGGAGAAATTTAGCATTTCTTCATTTGCTCATCAATGGATCATCTGCAGTGAATGGGTGCCGTCACTCTCACGAATGAGAGTCGTAATCCACAAGTAATCCACACAACTCCAGTCCAGTGTTTGTAATAAATCCATAAAGATGTTTTTAAACCGAAATATGAGTTCTCTTTTCATAATACAGTTGAGGTCAAAAGTTTACATACACCTTGCAGAATCGGCAATATGTTAATTACTTTAACAAAATAAGAGGGGTCACACAAAATGCGTGTTATTTTTTATTTAGTACTGACCTGAAAATGATACTTCACAGAAAAGACATTTACATATAGTCCACAAGAAAAAAATAATAGTTGAATTTATAAAAGTGACCCTGTTCAAAAGTTTACATACACTTGATTCTTAATACTGTGTTGTTACCTGAATGATCCATAGCTGTGTTTTTTTTTGTTTAGTAATAGTTGTTCATGAGTCCCTTGTTTGTCCTGAACACTTCAGCTGCCTGCTGTTTTTCAGAAAAATCCATCAGGTCCCACAAATTCTTTTGTTTTTTAGCATTTTTGTGTATTTGAACCCTTTTCAACAACAACTGTATGATTGACTGTATGATTTTGAGATCGTCTTGTCACATTGAGGACAACTGAGGGACTCATATACAACTATTACAGAAGGTTCAAACGCTCACTGATGCTCCAGAAGGAAAGACAATGCATTAAGAGCCAGGGTGTAAACTTTTGAACATAATGAAGATGTGTACATTTTTTTTAAATTTAGTACTGCCCTTCAGAAGCTAAAGAAGATACTTCTTTGTTTCCCCATGTTTCCCAGAAGACAAAATAAAATAAATTTATCTTGAACTTCAAATTCAAAAAGTTTTCAGCCCTAACTCTTAATGCATTGTTTTCTTCTGAAGCATCAGTGAGCGTTTGAATCTTCTGTAATAGTTGCATATGAGTCCCTCAGTTGTCCTCAGTGTGAAAAGATGGATCTCAAAATCATACAGTCATTGTTAGAAAGGGTTCAAATACACAAAAATGCTGAAAACCAAAGAATTTGTGGGACCTGAAGGATTTTTCTGAAGAACAGCTGTAGATCATTCAGGTAACAAACTAGTATTAAGAATCAAGTGTATGTAAACTTTATCTTATTCAGGTCAGTACTAAACAAAAAAATAACATGCATTTTGTGTGATCCCTCTTATTTTGGTAAAATAATTAAAATTTTGAAGATTCTGCAAGGTGTATGTAAACTTTTGACCTCATCTGTATTTCTTTCTCCAACGAAAAAATCGTCTCATTTGAATCAGGAGAGAAATATGCACGGATCAAGTACTGTTTACTAAAACAGCTAAAACAGTCCAAAACAGTTCTAAACAAGTATGTCAGTCGATGTGAGAGGCTAATAGGATGGACTTATGTGACATAGACTATTACGTCAAACTATTTTTGACCCTTATTTAGTTCTACATTTATATCTATATTTTAGCAGATATTACATTTTGAGATATTACACAAGCTTTCTAACCGAAGAGGGGAGACCAGCTGTAGACCAGTCTGGACTGGAATGAATTTCATGGTGGTCTAATGTGGAATTTAGAAGGGTTTGTCTGTGTACATGCAAATGGAATGCCCTGATTATGTTTTTTCTAACAGCTGTGAGACAAATAAAAGTCCTGCTTCATCACAGCTTCTATTTGAGACCACTGTGTGTCCCAGTTTGCGTGCATGGAGGCACTGGCACCTCAAGCGATGCTCTGAACGCTCCATCTGTCAAAAACCTGTCTTGGCACTTACAGTAAGAGTAAAACCCAGATCCGTCCACAGATATCACAGCACCCAAAGTGATTGTTATTTTGGGGTTTGCAGGTGGGGCTGCAAGACATTTATTGTCATTTTACATCCAAAGACATAATTTCCAATATGGATTCTCCCGTTTTAGATTCAATTAACTTTCTTAATTAAATTTCTGGCTTGATTTTGTTTTAAGCTTGGCCTGTTCTAATCTCTATTGCCTCCACAGTTCAAACAGCACCGAGCATTTCTGGCCAATCCAATTATTTTCTTGTTTTGGTTTGCAGCTGATGTGTCAGTGATGAAGGTAATTTCTTCCTGACTATTTCCATATAAATAGAGATCTTCGGCACCAGAGTCACAGTCCTTTTGTAGGTTTGTGCTACGGGAATCATTTTTTTGTTATAAAAAATAAAGCCTGCGACTGCTTCTGATCTCATTCAGAGTGTATCAGATGGTGATGGGATAAAAGCAAGATATTTTTGTGCATTCGCCGTTTTTGGAGCATCGTTCTTTTATGAAATACTTCATCTGCTAGCCGTTATAGAAATCTATATGGAAAATGTTATTAAGCATTGCTGACCTGGTTTAATTGCTTGCGTGCCTTCATTATTAGCTCACAGAGAGTGGCTCTTTACCATTTGCAGTATGTTTATTTATAATGGGTAGTGTGATATGCTAAAATATACAGTGACACACAATCTCTCTGTCTTTCTCATGCAGACACATACTTCAGTAGCAGCGCTCGGCTCTGGGCGAAACAGAGTGGAACAAAGGGTTTAGTTTCTGACTCCCTAACCTGCAAAACAAACCCTGATTGCAATTAAATCTTGCCTGGGTGGAAACCACACAGAAAGACAACAGCAGCGTGTTCAGTGTAATCAAATAGGATTGTGCTAACCACAAAACTGGGGCCCAGGTTTCATTTGCAAAAATGAGAGTGCCAGAACAATATAAAACTAATTGTTGTATCTGATGATTTGGTCCGGAGTTCTGCATCTGAGGTCAAAATCGTTCTCTTTTCTTTCTTGCTCGCTTGCTTGCTTGCTTACGATAACTTACACATTTTTATAGACAGAACTACTGTGATCTGCAAGGTTGTTAATCAATATGCTTTTGTAAAAGTTGCCAGTCTGCATTGTCATTTTTTAAAATAAGCATGCTTAACAGTGGAATTCCTATTAAAAAGCTAAGAAATTTCCACCATTCAGCTTAGCATGCCTGCTAAAGCACTGCAAAGGACATAATAGAGTCAGTCCTCCTACACTCTCAAAATACTTTGTGCATGAGTGTGTGTGTGTGTATATATACTGTATATACTTTAATTTGAAGGTGAAATTAGAGTTTGTTCAGAGGTGTTTTCAATCAGTAAGATGACCATCAGGTGTCATTGCCTGCCCTGTTGTGTTTGGAGAACAGGGATCTATCAAAGTTCAATCATGTTTGTGGAAGTGTATCACGGCACAAACAAAGGAGATTGCTGAGGACCTCAGAAAAAGAGTTGTTGTTGCTCATCAGGCTAGAAAATGTTACAAAGCCATGTCTAAAGAGTTTGGACTTCACAAATCCACAGTCAGATTGTGTACAAATGGAGGAAATTCAAACCCATTATTACCCTCCCCAGTGGTGGTCCGCCAACAAAGATCACTCCAAAATCAAGTCCATGAGGTTGCAAAGGACCCGAGGGTAACTTCCAAG
This sequence comes from Cirrhinus mrigala, assembly GCA_036247105.1. Taxonomy (NCBI): domain Eukaryota; kingdom Metazoa; phylum Chordata; class Actinopteri; order Cypriniformes; family Cyprinidae; genus Cirrhinus; species Cirrhinus mrigala. Next base: position 3,970,024 of record CM070023.1, on the reverse strand, counting down.
CAACTAAAGACCTTTCTAACATTGGCTAATGCTAACGTTCATGAGTCCACCATCAGGAGAATACTGAACAACCATGGTGTGCGTGAAAGAGCTGCAAGGAGAAAGCCACTGTTCTCCAAAAAGAACACTGCTGCTGGTCTGCAGTTTGCTAAAGATCATGTGGACAAGCCTGAGGGCTACTGGAGAAATGTTCTGTGGACAGATGAGACCAAAATAGAACTTTTAAGTTTGAAAGAGAAATGTTATGTTTGGAAAAAGGAAAACAATGCATTCAAGTATAAGAACCTTACTCCATCTGTGAAACATGGTGGTGGTAGTATCATAGTTTGGGTTTGTTTTGCTGCTTCTGGGCCAGAATGGCGTGCCATCATTGATGGAACAATGAATTCTGAATTATACCAGCAAATTCTAAAGAAAGATCTGTCCAAGAACTGAATCTCAAGAGAAAATGGGTCATGCAGCAAGACAACGACCCCAAGCACACAAGTTGTTCTACTGAAGAATGGTTAAAGGAAAACAAAGTTAATGTTTTGGAATGGCCGAGTCAAAATCCGGACCTTAATCCAAATTAAATTTTGTGGAAGGACCTGAAGCAAGCAACTCATAAGAAGAAACCAACCAATATCACAGAGTTGAAGTGGTTCTGAAGAATGGGCCAAAATTCCTACATGTGCATATATATATATATATATTTTACTTTAGATGTGCTTTCATCAATGCTGTTTGGAATGCAGTACTATTACGATGCACGAAACTCGCGCACTGACAGACTTTCAGTTGCACTTTGTGTTTGTTGTCGTTAAGATTGATTGCGGCTGCGGTTAAATGCACTTGCATTTTCAAATACTTTTATACGAAACAGCGTACATCAGAACAGTACACGCACCACCCGATTTTTGTACGCGCAGGTCGCACATGCGCATTTAAGTTATTTTGTAATCAGTTGTTCCACCAGGAGGCAACACTGTCCGGGCCAATTGTTTCACAATACAAAACGAAAGTAATAAGACGGAACAACAACAACAAAATAGCAAAGACTGCAACAACAACAAACACTCACAATGACCATCGCTTGTGAGCGAGAAGATATGAGACAGCCCAGCTTTGGTTTAAAATAGTTCAAAAATATCCGATGTCAGTCATAACTTAATGTGGAAAAATGAAGCAGACACTAGACATGGATGAAGCTTTCTATAGCGCATGTGTCGACCGTCCGCGTCAACCGGCAATAATGCTGAGGAAAAAAGAAAAACCCATAACTATTGTCTGTAAACTTTTGGATACTTAAAGAACACTTATTTTAAATAAGTGATTGTTTTAAAAAGTAGCCTTCTTATATAATAAAAAAATAAAGTAAATTTTGCACAAAATAAATTTGATATAAAATGTATATGAAAATGTAGCCATGTGCAGTAATATTGCAATGTGATGCATCGTGATATTGAGTTAATAATGAAAATCGTATTTGAATTGAATCGTGAAACCAGTGAAGATTCGCACTCCTACTTTTAAGATGGCAGTACTGACATACAGAGATTCCAGCTATAAACAGATAGCATAGCATTGGTTAAAATGTATGGTTGTAAAGACGTATTTGCACAGCAGAATAATTAATTAGGGAAAAAATGTAGATCAAGAATCGTTTTGGAATCGGATCGTGAAGTGCCTGAAGATTCCCACCCCTAGTAATACCCCGCCAGTTATTGTACTTGGGAGATATCGCCTTTTTTGGGGAGCGTGACGATCATACCTCGTTTCTGTTCCTCAGGGACTGCTGAGGTCACCCAGCAAGCATTAAACAGGTCTTTCAGGCCATCAACAAGGCACTGGTCACCACATTTAAAGGGTTACTCCAACCCCAAAATTAAAATGTTGTCATTAATCACTTACCCCTGTGTCGTGCCAAACCCGTAAAAGCTTTGTTCATCTTTGGGACACAATTTAAGATATTTTGGATGAAAACCGGGAGGCTTGTGACTGTCGCATTGACTGCCAGGTAAATACCACTGTCAAGACCCAGAAAAGTATGAAAGACATCGTCAAAATAGTGCCATCAGTGGTTCAATCTGAATTTTATGAAGCGTCGAGAAAATGACAGATTGACTATTTTGGGGTGGAGTAACCCTTTAAGTAGTTGAGGCAGGATCTTGTCCAGGCCTGCAGTCTTGCCATTCTTAAGGGTGTGTGTGTATATATATATATATATATTATATATATATATATATTATATGATATATATATATATATGTAAAATATAAAACTAAAATATAAAATAAAATATAAAACAGATTTATAGACTCCTAATAATCAAGATAATGTACAGTCGACTCAAGTGTGTGTGTGTGTATATATATATATGTATATAACTTAATTTCCCCAGATTTATATATTTCAAAGACTCCTAATAATGAAGATAATGTACAGTCGACTCAAGTTGATAAGTTATTCAAGATCACTTACCTAGGTCGCTTCAATCCAGCCATCCATATACACTCATTTATGTCACTATATTTTATGTTTGACCAAACACCAAATCTAATAATAATGCTTTCTGTTGTCATGGTAATTTAGGAGAATGTTTTACCTGCGACTGACCTATTCTACTTCACCGATTTTCCTTTCTGTTATACTTCTTTCAAGTTGCAGTCTCATCTATTACTACTGTTTATGAAGACTCTGACCATACGCAAACAGCATCATTACGATAGCACAAGGGGCTCTTTGAGACACTAATCAGATCAGAAGCCTCTCCCACTCCATCAGCTATGCCTTATTCTCCATTACAAAGAGAATTAGCCTGCTCCTGCAGTACGCCAATGCCTTTACAGAATACTAATATGAGTCCAACACACAAACCCAGATGTGCGCCCAGGAAGGTGAGACAGGACAAGACATAGACGCACACACACAAGCATTCATGCAAGCACATAAATATCCACCTGCTCACAGCTTGCCCTCCACTTTAATGTCTTCTGTCCAAACAAGTGCTTCAGCTTCCTTCTGCATGATCCTGCATGGACGTCTTTCCCAGAATTCACTGAGGCAGATGAACGGCACACCGCAGAGATACTTTTGAAGTTCAGTTTTTCAAGATGTGGAGCAAAATTGAGCCTTTTAGATTAAAAACGCAAATATTTTCCCATTACGACCATTCATCCATTTTCATTTTAATTGAATTTCATGAATACACAAGTGGGAGAAATTGAACTGACGGCAAAAGGTGAATGTGATCCGGCAATTTAATTCCTCAGAGTCTCAAAATGCCACTACATGAGAAGAAGGATGAACCATTACCCATAGTCCACTGCAGCAAATCTGTGCAGGAGCAGCTGGATCTCTTTGATATTCTAGAGAGACTCTGAGATGGAGCAGGTAATTTTAGGGACTCGAGTTTATCTCTGATTATGCCTGCATTTGTGGGTCTGCATATGTATGCACGTGCATGCAAGTCTTCATATTTATGCATCCATGCGCATGTGTTTGTTCATGTAGGTGACTCCTGAAAATGGAGATGACTCTGTCAAACCTCTGTTAAGCAGATCTCACACATATTCATTAACCACTGAGAATTTCCTTACAAGAAAACGACAAAATCATCCATCTCCTGTAGTCTTCAGAATGAACCATTTCAGACACAATGCACAATGCTTACTGGGTTGCTGCATCAGAAAGGTTTAATGGCCTCCAATTCAGATTGTATTAAAACACTATGCATTTGAAGATGAATTTAGTGTTAGGTTTTTATTATAGAGATGAAAAGTTCAAAATAATTTTAGCTCATTTCCTAGATGAGAAAGACTAAAGCTAAACTAAATGTGAGTTTTTACTTTTTTTAAGTACACTGGCATGGACTTAAAGCCATAAAAGTTCATTTTTGATTTCATAATGTCTTCAGATTACAGATGTTTTAACCGAAGCTGAGATTTTGATCGAGTAATATATATATTTTATAAGAATAATTACACAACAATGGTTTGAATTCATTTAGGGAGCAAAAGTGAGAACAAAGATGATATCACGAAAATATCTTGCATTGATCTGAATCATTTAATTGGCCCAGATATCTGTACACAATGTCCAAAAAGTCACAGACAGAAGCTAATTTAATTCTCTCCATGGTTTTCCTTTGTTTTAGAGATGTTTCCTACAGCTGCGAGTGATAATGCACACCTTAATTCAATAATTCATGATGAAAACAGTCTATGATCAAATTATTGTTGATTAAACTATTGACAATAAGGCCAGAAGCAGCTTGTGGGAGGTATGATAGAGAGGCAGGCAAATAGACACGGTTAATGACGTTAAACGTAGTAATGTGAGTGTGGGACTCTAGTAAACAGCTTTTCCATTAAGATCATGATAATTCAGACTGCCCTGAATAATGTGAAATCAGGGAGGTTCTGCACCCCCACCAGCCACTACAGACTGTGCAAGTGACCGCAGTAGCGATGGCTCGTTCTAATAATAGCACTTCTATCATTTCTGTCTGTGAGTGATTCTGGTCAATAATAATTCTGTTTCCTCAGTGAGTCAGAGCACTTCATCAAACAACTTTTCTGCTGTACTCTGACGCAACCCAAGTTCAAGGAGCAACTCTCGTTTTCTAAAGGTAATAAAAACGAACAATTCTTCACGCTGAGAAAGAGAGGGAGAGAAAAGAGAAAGTTATTGCGAGCAAAATAACTGCAGATCAAAGCAGAGCGCTTTCATCGTTCGTTTTGGAGAAATTCTATTCATTGCCACATACACACGGCATTTGACTTAACTGTCTGAAGATTTACCAGTGCAAGTCAGAGGCTTTTACCCTTCTGTGAGTACAATCGTTTTCAATACAGTGGATACAGAATGCATTGACATTCAGTTTTTAAAGCGGATAAAATACAGTTTCTGACAATCTCATGTTAATCTTGAGTACCTGTATAGCAGTATTGCATCCTTCATATATCCGAATAGTCTTTGTTGATCTCTCCGAAAACGGTCGAGCTTCGGAGACGTGCCGTGGGCGGAGCTAAAGAGTCACGAGCACGCACAGCTTTTGCATAGCGATCGTCTGCTGTGACATGGACGTAAATAAAACGGGGACAAAAACTTTAATGACTTAAAGGAGAAGTCCACTTCCAAAACAAAGATTCACATATAGTGTACTCACCGCCTTGTCATCCAAGATGTTCATGTCTTTTTTTCTTCAATCGTAAAGAAATTATGTTTTTTGAGGAAAACATTTCATCTTTCTCCATATAATGGACTGCTATAGTGCCCCGAGTTGGAACTTCCAAAATGCAGTTTAAATGCGGCTTCAAACGATTCCAAATGCGGTTGTAAACGATCCCAGCCGCGGAAGAAGGGTCTTATCTAGTGAAACGGAAGCGGTTATTTTCATTTAAAAAAAAAAAAAAAGCAATTTAAATACATTTTAATCTCAAACGCTCATCTTGTCTTACTCTGCCTGAACGCTGTGTATTCTAACTCAAAATTCATTCAAAAATCATTTCAAAATCATCCTACATCGCTGCAGAAGTACCAACCCAATCTTTGCAAAGTGAACATGCAAAGAAGATCAAACACCTTTAACAAAAAAGGTAAAACAGCGAGTGAACATGAGGGAGAACATGAGATGGGAGTTTTTTGACATACCCTAACTGTCATGAACCGGAAAAAAACAGTCCAGGCAGAGTAAGACAAGACAAGCATTTGCCATTAAAAGTATGTAAATTGTATTATTTTTATGAAAATAATCGATCATTACGCTAGATAAGACTCTTCTTTCTTGGCTGGGATCGTTTAGAACCACAATTGGAATCGTTTGAAGCCGCATTTAAACTGCATTTTCGAAGATCAAAATCGGGGCACCATACCAGTCCATTATATGGAGAAAAATGCTGAAACGTTTTCCTCAAAAAACATAATTTCTTTACGACTGAAGAAAGAAAGACATGAACATCTTGGGGTGAGCACATTATAAGTGAATCTTTGTTTTGGAAGTGGACTTCTCCTTTAACTATATTAATGAATTAACGAATGAAGCATGTTGATGGGCGTTCTCTTGCTCTCGCTCTGGGTTGTGTTTCCCACAAACAACTGTGGTCGCAAGTCCTGTCGTTTCTGCATGGCACGTTTTGGTCAGTAACCCAGATGCACGGCAATTGAGGCAATAGTCGGATGTAAACAGCACGGTTAATGCACTACAGAAGACGTTGTTCTACTAATTTATGATGTCTAAACCACGGAAAAAATGTGTGGAAGCTGCTAAATCATATAGAGAAGGACTTAGTAAGCAGGGCGTTATATTTTGATTCTCAATTCTATGTAGTGATATTGTTTCCTTGGTTACTGCTGTAACGTCACACAAATCTGCGCTACGCTACACTTATTAACACTACTTTATACAGCATTATACAGATGCTAGATGAAAAGAAAACGCAGTGTAAACTTTTCTAAAAACAGACAGTTACCCTCAGAGATACATTAATTTAAAATTCTACCTCCAATTCATTATTTAAGAGTTTCTTCCAATATTTCGTGCATCATCAACAGTGAGATTGGTCTGCCTGCTACTGTATTTTCTCCTTTTTATGTCCGTCTTAAGCGCTTCTGGCCTCTGTTAATGGCCTTTTACAGACTAAATATAATAATAACGTAATATTTTCACACAAACAACATTTTGAAACATGAATGCAGTTCAGTCAATGTACGAGTTGCGTCCGGCCATAGGGCAGTCCATATTGTTGAGCCCTGTAATAAGTGGTAAATATCCACACGATCTGCCTCCTTTGTCGCGGACTGATGACCCAACAATTCTTCCTTCTATTTCTTATCCTGACATAGTGAATTACTTTAGTTTCTTTGTTTTTTCGTCAAGCCAAGTTTACGTTCAGTGCCGCCTCAATGGCCGACTTCCAGATTGATGACGTAACGTGAAAACACTCTATAGAGTTCTATGGAAGTAACGACCATAGTTAGCTAACGATGCTTTTGGGAAATGAACCCCTGGTTGATGGGTGCGCCTGCTCTTCCCAGACAAATGCCCATACAAGGAATTCCATCATTTATGATGTCATACAGGGCCATTCTCGAAAAAAAACTTTACGAAACTGATACGAACCCTAAAGGAGTGTCTTTGGCCAACCTTATCTAATTTGTGCATATTTTTATTTTATTCGTAAGAATTCGTATGACCTCACTCGTACGATTTTGTACGGTTTATGGGAAGGTTCAGGGGTAGGTACGAATTCGTATAAATTGGGGAACTCCTAAAATAGGTATGATTTAGCAAAAATCGTACAAATTAGCCGCCTCGTAAAATATGTAGGAATTGCCATGGGTTAGGGTTGCTTTGGCACAGAAATTGACACAGACTTTGATCTCAGAAATTAATAATAATGCATGAAATGTCATAAGACATCCCCTTTAAGGACACTGTATACCATATCACATAATTGACTTGTGATCATCGACCATGTAAATAGTAATATACCCAATTTTTTCACTGGAGATATGACAATATTCATAATGCACTTCATCTTTTTGTATTATTGCATTGTATTATTATTGTAATTATAAATAATATTTAAAAGCAATAATAAATACACATGTGCATGTATTTGTACTTATGTATTTTACTTTTCACTTATTTCCAGTGGTAGAAATGGGCAAGATAAACTGTGGGGACTCTAGTTCATATTTTTAAACCACAGATGCAGAAAATCCCATTATTTTGTATATGAAATGTGCATGACGTTTGGAGGTTACTATGAGGATAAAAGATGAAGGTCCTCTACATTTTCAAGTAGAACTCCATCCCCCCTTTGAAATTCACTCCCTGGACTCAGTCTCCGTGATTTCCCCCCATTTCCAGCGCTGCTTATTTCAAACATTAAAATATTTACAATTTCTCATTGCATTACCAGTTTAATTTTTTTTGTGGTATGTCAGTTTAATTGTATTTTGCCTTTTCATCAGTAGTTTTGTGAGAAAAGCATTTAAATGTAAATTGCACACATGCATTTGACAGACTATTTTATCCAAAGTGGCAGGGCATTTAAGTTATACACTTTATTACATTTCGTCTTCCCTGCAAAGCAAATGCATGACCTTGACGTTGCTAGTTCCATGATCCACTGGATGAGCTCCAGGAATACTAAAACGCAAAAGATACCACAAAAAATGGAAACACCTACTATATTTCAAGACTAAATAGAAGAGCTGCTGGAATAGGGCATCACTTGCAGCCAGTGAAGATGCTCCTTTTGCATGTGAGTAAAACAGGAACCAATGAAGTAGCAGTATCGCTGACAGGAAGTGAAGCTGGTCATTCCAGCTCATGTAGTAGTCAGTTTCTAAGCCCTCTGTCTGCTTCAAGGGCTACTCCTGATGTATTGAGCCAGACACAATGATCTACAGCCTAATTAATTGTAAACTATCTTTATGGTGCATCTGTGCGTCTGTGTTTTACTAGCCTTGATGACAGCGTGGGCACAGGTGGTGATCTGTTCTATATGTAGATCAGCCTTTCACCGTGGAGACGGTCTGGTAGTTAAGTTGTCTGGGAAACAAGTTTGTTGACATGGACTTGCAATGACACTATAAGTCATTTATGACAACAGTGTTTGCCAAGCTAATACTCTGCAGGTGAAAAGGCATTCAATTTCCTGGAAAGACAGCGGTTTTTGACATAATTAGTCCCAAAGAGCTAGACAGCGAAAGAGAGAGGACATTTGATATACAGTTACCTATCACAGTCTGATTCTTTTCTTTTCTACTTTCTTTTCACGTCAATAATCCCAGTGTCTCTTCTTTCTTTTTTCTTCACATTGTTGCTCTGCTCACACCCCTCTTCCTCCATCTTTTTCTTTCTTGGCTTTCTCCCTGAGGTGAATAATCATTAGGATTGTAGACAGTGGAATTGGCTTTGAATCTTTATCTAAGGAGTAGAGCGTCCCCTTCACTCTTTCCAAACCTTCTCTTTCTGAAATGAATAAAAACACTGTGCCTTGGACAGGTTCGTTCAATATCGCCGACTCACAAATGTCAAGTGGAATATGTGTAAAATAGTACATTCTTTTAACATGCACTAAAATAAATAACTAGTGAAAAGATATACAGTGAACAAAATTCTACATTCAGAAATATAATTACAGCTCCTGTTTTTTTTATTTGGGAGTTTAGTTCAGCATATTTTTTCATGGTGTTATGGAAAGGATCACATCAAACAGTATAATACCCCACAGTAAACTAATCACAGTAAGTCATTACCTCCTTCATAAGCTCTTTTTACATTCAATTTCCTTTTTGGTGTATTTATTCACATTAAATCAGGGATAAGCCAGCTGCACATTCGTGTAAACCTTATACTGCACACTACTTAAACTGTAGGGGTCCATATGTTTATAATCTCCAACATGCTCTGAACACAAGACAAACAGTGGAATATTCATTTAATTGGGCATCATTAAAACAACCCTTTTACAGCTAATCTTTGAGCATGCAATGTAATTAGTTCTTATTTGTCATAATATGAATATAATCTGAAACAAATTAATTTAAAATCTCTTTTTAAAAAAGCTAGTCTTGGCCTTAGATGAAAATAAATAAATACATGCAGCATAATTATTGTCCCCTTTTCTGAGGAAAACAATATCTTGTCACATATATTTTGATTGCTATCTTTTATAATATTTTTTTGGCCAAAACAATGGTACGGAATTTTTTATCTAAAAATTCTGGGTTGAAAACAACCCTGTGCTGGGTGAAACCCTGAATAAACCCAGCGATTGGGTTGTTTTGACTCAGTGGTTGGGTTAAATGTTTAACCCAGACTTCTGGGTGGTTTTATTTAACTCAACTATTGTTTAAAAATTACTATGGGTGGCTTAAAATGAGTCCATAAAAATCAGACACATAATTACTAGGCATCAGTAATGAACATTTATTAATAAGCAATTTAAATAATGTTTATTATTTAATTATTATTTACTGAACTTATTAATAAATGTTCATTTATTGAACATGTTAATAAATGTTAATTTCCAACCTATTTTGGGTTCATTTTAAGACAGCCATATAGTAATTTTAAGCAATAGTTGAGTTAAATAAAACTACCCAGAAGGTTGGGTTAAACATTTAACCTAACCACTGGGTCAAAACAATCCTATCGCTGAGTTTTTCCATATTTCATCCATTGCTGGGTTGTTTTTAACACAGCATTTTTTAGAGTGTATGTTTCCTTTTTTCTTGGTTTGATTAATTGTTTTGTATTTACTGTAATTACTGTAAAAAAAATTCCTAAAAAGCCTATTTAATGTCAAATTACACTGACAACATGCCCCACAACAGGTCAGCTTGTGAAAACTGATCCTTTTTTGTTTCCTTGACATTAACACTTGAAATAATAAATGGATTTTACTTGTTTATGCAAAAGTTGACTTTCAAAAAAATAAATAAATAAAAATAAAAAATAAGTAAAGAAATACATATATATATATATATATATATATATATTATGTTGTATATATAATGCTGTTTAAAGCACTGCTGTTTCTTACCAGTAGTGTACTTTTTACATAGAAAGGCAAGTTTATTTTAAATACCCAAGGTATGTTTGTTGTTGCAAAAGCAAAAATTGTCTTTTCTGCAGACAGTCCTCTTCAACAGGTCTAGGCAGTTTATGAATGTTTGGTGCGGTCTGAATGGCTCTTATATATGAACGCTCTGCCACCTGCTGGTGCGTCACTGACACTCTAGCCAATCACGCTCATGCGCCGGGAGAAGCCTTCCTTTCGTGCGCTCCGGGAGATTCCAGTGGCCTGGCAATTAGTGACCAGGGCGATACGGGGAACCGACACGCAACTATCAGGACGGCAGCGGACGATCGAGGACAAGCCGTGCATTTCTGGAGAGGAACAACGCGCTTTTAGTGGATCTACCAAAAAGCAGAGGACTGACAAGAACAAGTTATTTCTTCTGCGCATCTTTACCTTTCAGTGAACTCTAGCTTGTAAGGTAAGCAGTGCTAATAACGTTAAGAATTGCATAAAATTAATAACGTAAAGAATTAATAAATTAAACTCTGCATGCACAGTAAAGCTGTTGTATTTTACAGTTTCAAATTGTTTCTGTAAACTTGCATTTGTTTAATTTGGTTAATCACGTTGTTAGTATGTGTTTCTGTAGTTGAGTGAATTTATTTTATTATGTAATCAACCCGAATATATTTTTCCTTATTCTTTACAAAAATAGTGTAAGGGTATTGCAAGCACTTCAACTATTTCTTAGTAGTGAGATGATACCGTTGCTATTTTTAAATCACGAAGCTTTTCAGTAAATAAAACCATTTTGTTAATTAAGTAGCGGATTGCTTTCTAAAATGTTTTGTTGGAAATATTACACAAATCAAATATTGCCCCGTGTTGCTGTCCGCTGTTTGGAATCAGAGCTGGCGATGCTCTAATCGCGAATGAATCTTTTGAGTCGGTTCTTTCAATGAATCAATCAAACGGATTCGCAAAACGGTCCAAATCATTTGGATGGCTCACTTGCGCACTGACTCGTTTGGAGCGGTTTGTCACTGACAGTACTTTTACTGAACGGGGAGAGCAAAATGACCGCTGAATAAAGTGGATATTTCGATACAATTAATTGGAGTCTAACCTTCAAACGCAACCTATAGATTGAAAGCAACGAAGAAGGTTATTATTAAGTTGAACACCTGCACATGCAGCTTGTGAACGACTGCAGGTAAATACGTTTTCCAAACGGAAGAATATCAAAACAGTTTCAGTACACGAAAACACTTACAGTAGCAAAGAGAACGAACATAGTAGGTATATATCGTATGTGTCAAACTGACATTAACATCTAATACATAACTGTATGTACCCGGTGTCTGTGTATGTGTGTTTTAGATATTTAATATTTATAAAAAAAATATAAGCTCAGAGCTTAGTCGTTTTCACATTGCACATTCTTTTTTCTCCTGTGGAGTATTTTGTAACTTTGCTAGCAACATTTTGTTTGGTTTGCCTAGCACTGTACAAAACCTTATACATCATGGTTGACGCACAACGATTGTCTCAGCGTTTTAAAGCGTTTAAAGTAAGTAGATGTTTAATTATTTGGCCATTTTGCAAGATTTATTGTCATTTGCTTTGTTATTGGTGAGCAGAGCACGCGTAACGGTGTGCTGATGTACCATCTCGCGGGGGAGAAGCGATGAATGATGTGTTATAATAACTCGGGTGCCAGACGTGCTCATCTATCCGCAGATATTTTGTTTGTTTCGGCAAATCCGAAAGCGTGAAAGGGTGAACTAAAATAGCTCAGAAACATCCCTTAAATGCTGTGAAAGTTCACACGCGCCTTTGCGCACAGGGTCGGAAGCTTTTAGAAGATGAAACTGATGGAAACGGAGGGCGGGGGTGTAGTGAAGGAATGTTCTGACATTAATGAGATGTCAATCAATGTATACTCCCTTTAGAATGGAGAACAGTCACTCAGCGCTATCAACAAGTAATGTGCCATTATGGATAGCAGATAAGATTTATATTGAACCTCATGTGCTGTATTTTCTGTGAAAATGTGTTTATGATTTGATCTTGTTTATTGAATAACGTTTTGATTGTAGTATTTTCCAGGTACAAGTACATTTCTCTGTTACATACATACATATATAGCCTATATATAATTCTTGTAGCACAACACTGTGTAAAATGTAAAATACACAGACATTAAACTATTTTTGCATGTATAATTTGTAATTAGTTAAAGGGGTCATGACATGAGAAATCAAATTTGAGGACAATTAAAACATCCTGCAAGTTTCATAGCTTAAAACATTCTCGTCATTATAAGCAAAGCATTTATTTAATCAAGCTCCAAAAATGGCTTGTTTGGACCTGAGTTGCAAGGTGAGGTCACCCAGGTACAAACATTTGCATAAACACTGCCTCCAAAGCAAAGCATCAACAAATAGTCATCTTCTCACTATAAACCCCTCACAAATGAATGTGAGTGTCACGTTGCATCAATAGCAAATAGAAATGACAATAACTGCCGCTATCTTGTCTACACTGGAAACAGTATACATTCACTTTCTGATGAAGTCGTCGCGCTTGAGTCTGTCGTCAGTAGGGCAAATGGAGTGAAAGAACATTCGCTTTGACGCGTATGGTTTAAACAGTTCGTTCGCGTCTTTGTAAAGATATCAGAGGGATGCCAGTGTAAGGAACAAGTGGATAGTTTATTTTTAATGGCATCATGGGTTGTGTCTGAGGACTGATCGGAGCATTTTGTTTTGTAAATGAGGCACATTGTCATTGAGAGGTCACAAAGAAACATATGTTGAAAGATGAAGCGGTACTATATCTGACTGCAGCTGCATCACAAACTGTAAGTAAATTATTTCATTATGCTTTGTCTAGAAATGACCATTTTTGAACAACCGTTGTTGTTAAAACACTCACATGCAATAGCGAGGGGGTGTTGATACTTTTTCCTACGCAATAACGTTAGCCGATCATAACAGTAGCCATTTATGGAGAAGCCTTAAAGGAGACGCCCTTTAAAAACAGGTCGTTTTAGACAGAGGGTCAGAATGAAGGTTGAAAATAATCAGTCTTCCACATATTTGTTTTTTTTTTTGTTTTTTTTTTGGTGCAAGCTATATTAACATTATAAGTAAACCTCAAGAAGCATATTAAAATAATAATAAAAAACTTTAATTATGTGAAATTACACAATTTAAAACATAACAACTAACCCTAATAAAAAAACGTGATGTTTATGAAAAATTCCCAGTGTGACAACTAACCCTAGTCTTCTCTACATACATAATAGATGCCTGAGTGTGACAACTAACCCCAGTCTCCTCTACATATATAATAGATGCCTGATATATTTATAAGGTAATCACTTTTGATATTGTTTTACTGAAGAGCCTCTCATTCAATAATGCAACAGCCAATAACCAAAGTGCACAAAATGTTTTATGCATTTTGATTCGGCCAGTGCTTTTAAATCACAGGTGTCCGCAGACAGACGGCATGCTCGTGTCAAATAGTGATAAGAGCGGCTCATGTTTAATGTATTAAGTCTTATCTGTGCTCTTCGGCCCTTAATAGTGTGGAAACGGCAGTGGAGAACAGAGTGTCCATTCCTGTGTTTGGAAAAAGAGTTTCAGATTGTGTGTGTCTATGTCTGCGTGAGAGAATTGGCCGGAGGATCAGATTAAAGGAAGGAGGGAAGAGAGATGCGGTGGAGTGCGCTATGCCCTTATATGAAAGGATTTAAAACACCTTCTAAGAAGTGAAGTGATCCCTGAAAATTTAGGCCGACCTGTCTTTCTTACAAAGCCCATATTTCCTCATTCTTTCCCTTTCATTGTACTTTCTCTTTCTCTCCTCAGTCTCATACCTCCACACATTCCCACACACACACTCTTCCCTGTCTGTCACTTTCTCTCTCACACATATATGCTGCACAACACGCTTTCAAAGCTTCTTGAGTCACTGAGTCTGATTGGGCTAACATGTTCAAAATAAGTATAATAACATCTATCTATCTATCTATCTATCTATCTATCTATCTATCTGTCTGTCTGATTCTCACACCGATTCAATATTTACTGATACCTCAAAAAATTCTATGATACTATTACGTTACCATTCAATCCAGGAGTTTATCGTCTGATTTATCAATATTATAATATTATGTACGTATTTTAAACAAGCAGCTATAATTTTATTAACACACAAATGCAATGAAAATATGTAACATGAACACATACCTGAAATTTTCACATCTGTATGTCACAGTTGGGACATAAACAACAAAAAATAGGCCTACACAATTTTAAAATATAGTGTAAATCCTCATTAGGGAGCTATTCGGTACAATTTGGTACTCCAATTGTAGAAAAAATACATTAATGGAGAAATAATAATAATAATATATTATGGCTGTCAGTTTAACACATTAACTTTAATTAGTTCTGAAAAAATAATGCAATTAAAACATTTTAATGCAGTTAACGCGCTGGCCCTGTACATCATTTTATATTTCATACTGTTGACAAATATGATGCAGGGCAACAACTCCATAAATGCAGTTATGCCCTAAAATTCCAGATATTGGTGCAAAAATGCTCCTGTATGTGATTTGTCTCATATTTATATATATCACATATCACATGATATCACATGGCATCACACAATATCATAAGACATTGATATTGTGTTATATTTTAAACACAATAATATGTTTTTGCTTAATTTTGCAGAGAACATATTACCTTTAAAGCCATAGCAGAATTGTTGCACGTCTCCAAGCAACACAGCAGAATCCACATTTTGAACGAATCATGTGAACCAATGATTCAAAGGCCCATTCATAAAAATTAATGAATGACTCATAAAGACATTTACTCCCAACTGCTGGTAGATTTAGTTTCTTATTTAGAGTATCAATTCGTTTAAAAAACAAAACTTATATAAAAATTATAATAATAATAAAAACATTAAAATGATAGTTCACCCCCAAAAAATTAATTCTGTCATCATTTACTCACCCTTATGTCATTTCAAACCTTTAATTTGTGGAACATAAGAGAAGGTATTTTGAAGACTGCTGGTAACAAAGATGTTTTGGTTACCTTTGACTTTCATTGTATGAACAAAAATACTTCTTGTTTCTCAAATTATCTTCCTTTATGTTCTATAGTTTGCTATTAGTAAAATAAAGCTACTATTTGTAATGTCCACTTTCTAATTTAACACAATAATAGCTTTAAATAGTCTTTTGTGGGTATTTTCACAGGCAAATTTAGTTTGCGATTAATTAGAATAATGAATCGAAACCCCATGTAATTAAAAATGTATAATTGACTGACAGCCCTTATATATATATATATATAAAGAAATTACAAAAATAAACCTTAAATACAATGTAATTTTATTTGAGACCTTTTTTGGCTGCTACTATGGGCTCAGTGCTAAGAATCTTTTCTACAGATAACCAAATTACAAGCAATAGCAAAATAAAATACAAGCATATATTCGCCAAGACGTGCATTTTGATGTAATTTTGTCTGTATTTGTCATCCAAGCACAAAAAGAAGCGAAAGAGAACTCGATTGACCCTTTGAGAACTCAGTTGTGTTGGTCTGTCTGTCTGTCTTTTTGTCTGTCTGTCCACCAACCTATCTGTCTTTAAATACTTCTGAAACAGTTATATGTAACACAGGAAGAACAAACATATAGTACACATCCACAAAGTACCCACCTGTCTTTCCCCCTGTCAGTCATGCCTCATTAACTTGTTATCATTAGGCAAACATAATTTTAAAATGATTTTGCAATGGGTGCATGCTTCACTAGTCTGCTAAGGCTATTAAAAGATACACCTCTAAAGAACATCACACTTTGTCAGTTTTAGGCATCGTAATTGTCTAGAGGGAGGTCAAAATAGTCCACAGTGCTAAAAGTATTTTAAATAGATCAAAATATTGTTGATTGGCTTAACGTGTTAATTGAATGGTTATGTTAGTTGAATACCATTATCCTTCATGAAAGTCTTCAGGCGGAATGAAGTAAATTAATGGATTAAGCCAATCAAGGTGTGACAAGGCCAGTCAGGGTCACATTGATGTGCAATAAATCAAAAGTGAACACATTTCATTGGTATTCCATTGTTGCAGTGCCTGTTTGGCCTATCTTGGCTCATGTAGTCTTCTCAGACCTCCCCAATGTCAGATGCAGCGCCTCAAGCAAACACTGACGTGCTGGACTGCATGTCCTCACCTTGGAATGTGATTAGATGTCTGTCATGCTTTAAAGACATTTCCAAGAATACGGGGATAATAATGTTTACTAAACCCTTTCCAGTGCAGTGTTTGGGTGGTTGGCAGAATTTCGGAAATAAACACGCTCAGTGTATCTATATGTTGCCTCTGGGTGTTAATATCTGTACTGATATCTATATGTGAAAACTTAGGTCGGTTTGTAGTCTATCAGTCACTGCAGCACCTGGTGTGCTTTCATGATCAGATCCCTCTGATAGATATCCAAAGCATCTGGACTGACAACCTTGGACAGACTCACTTTTGATTTGGATTTAGTTAGTACCCTGCAGTGCTAACTTTTTTGGAGACATTTACTGTTGCGTAACTTCTGAGTACCGTTGGTGTTTCTCTTTTTCATTCTTAGTAGTGGATCGTTCCACATGGAAACGGACACGTTAATTTGCCTAACAGTTTCCTTTTCAACTTCCTCATGTAAGCAGTTCCCCAAAATATGATGGATTTCACTGCTTTAAAATCCTTTAAGGCTGCTCATTGATGAGAGACCGGTTTTCTTTGATGCATTGGTTTAATTTAGTCATCTGAGATCATGTCGTCTCCCCGAGAGCACTTGGTTGGACTTCACTAAACAGTAATGCAATGTGCAGAACTGAAGTCATTATTATGCTCAGGAGGTTTTATATATTCTCCACCTGTGTCATCAAATATTATCGATTTGACCTTTGTCAGAAATTGAGTTCACACCCCAAGAAGTTGAGTTCAGGTGTTTTCACTGTCTACCATTCTCCTGCGTAATGAGTTTGGATTTACATTGAACGGGTGAACCAGGGTTATACTAATGTGTAGCTTATAGCGCCACAAAGGCGGTAACTCTGACAAAATCCCCATTAGCTCTCTAGATTGCTGGTTTATAATCCCTCTTATTAAGTGTTCTTCTGACAAATGTAATCCAGACATGATCCATGAGCATTGTGACTCCCACTCAACGGTAGCTCTTCGTCTCCCACCTAAACTGATTTACTTATATATGAAGTGGATGTGGACTCTGAATTTATAGTTAGCACAGTAAATAAAGACTGTGATTTAATTTAAAATCTATTTACAGTAAATTCAGCGCTGAAGGACAGTGGAAAACCAAAGTGGCTTCGGAGTTCATCTGCGTTTTTTATTTTTTTTAAATCTCTTGAGGTTTTCTTACACAGGTGGTCACACTAACACAAAAACAATCAATCAGGGTTGTCAATCAAGCTGATTCTGTAGACACAATGATTGACCACCCTGAGCGCTTGTTTGTTTGTAGGGGGCTTCCTTTAGTGTGTGATTTAGGTTTACGCAGTGTCTATAATTTGTCTTACACAAACATCTTTTTTTTTTTTCTTTTTCTTTTTTTAAATAGGTTGTATTTGATTCTTGGCAGTGTTGTGGAGAAATGTCTTCTCAGTCTTGCAAAATAATGCTCAGGAGGCAGAATTCCAGAAGTCAAAATAAGACTTTATTGCAAAGCCGAAATGTCTGCAGAACATCTGAATCTTTCTTTGTCCAGTTACCTCTTTGTCCACTACCTTTGTACAATTTCAAGAGTACACACCATTCTTTGTTTCACCATTCCCATAATTGTTTATTAGTTACTGTTCATGTTTTACAATGCTGACCAAAACATTTTCCCCAGGGAATGTTGCACCTTTCAACTCTAGTTACTGAATTCTTGCTATTTTATGCTTTTGTAAATTCAGTGTTGTCACACTATCAAAATTTCAGTAGCCTGTATCAATACCAGTAAAATGTAAAAGTTCTCTTTACTAATTTCGGTACCATAGCAAAAAATACTGTAAATACTATTTAAAATAAAAAAGTGAATTATTAAAGCTAATAGTAGCTTTAAAGTAAATAATAAATTAAAACATTAGCATGTAGCCTTTTTTGAGATCAATTAAAGCAATAAGCCCCAGGAAGCTGTGGTTTCCAGTGAATTTATAACAGCTAAGGGTTGTTGTTAGGCATGACGTGAAGCGGAGTCCCTTGATAAATATGAGCAAAGGCAGCTGTGAAAATTAATCTGCATAGTTTATCCTTTTAGTCTGTCATTCAAAATTTAAAAAATTCACAAAATTCTAACCTTTAATTGGAGTAAAACAATAGAAAGTTTGGGGGAAATATCATTATTAATTTTTTTCTCTTAGTTCATGCTGGCCACAATTATTGGCACCCAGTTATTGCAACGTTCTTGTCCCAAGATAACATATATCTACCTATATACCTATAATCCCTATAATTCCTGATAAACACCTGACAAGAGATCAGAGACCATTCCTTAATATAAAATCTCTCCAGATCCTTCAGATTCCCAGCTCCATGTTGATACTTCTCCTCTTCAGTTCACCCCACTCATTTTTTAAAGGGTTCAGCTCAGGGAACTGGGACGGCCATGCCAGAAGCTTCATTTTGTTCTCAGTGACACATTTTTGTGTTTGTTTTGGATCATTGTCCTGATAGAATATCTAAACACGGCCCATTATAAGATTTCTAACAGTGGCAGTCAGGTGTAGATTTTTTAGATCTCTTAGTATTTGATAGAATCCATGATGCCATGTATCTAAACGAGATATCCAGGATCCCTGGCAGAAAAACAGGCCCAGAACATTAAAGATCCAGCAGTTTATTTAAATGTGGGCATGGGGTACTTTTTATCCCTGTTTGCACCAAACCCATCTTGAGTGTTTGCTGCCAAAAAGTGTTTTTTTTTTTATTTCATCTGTCCATAGAAGGCAGTCCCATTTGAAGTTCTACTGAATTCAACTGAATATGCTGGAATTTGTTTTTGGGTGAGCAAGCAGGATTTCTCTTGAAACCCTCCTACATGTGGTGATGTAGGGGCTATTTGAATTTTTTTTTAGGCTTTCTGGCCCCAAGACTCAACTAATCTTTGACATTCTCCATATGTGATCCTTGGAGAGTTTTTGGCCACTCAAAGTCTCCTCCTCACCATCCATTATCACGATTTAGACACGCGTCCTCTTCTAGGCAGATTTGGAACATCTTTAGTTGATTGAAACTTCTTAATTATTGCCCTGATGGCGGAAATGGGGATTTTCAATGCTGTAGCTCTTTTCCTACAGCCACTTTCTATTTTGTGAAGCTCATCAATCTTGTTCTGCACATCCGAACAATATTCTTTGGTTTTACTCCTTGTGATGGACAATTAGGGGAATTTGGTCTTAGTGTTCCTTATTTTCATAATCCTGAGCAACAGGACGTCATGGCTGGACAATTTCATGTTCCTAGTCACCCTAGTGTGCTAAAAAAATGGGAATATACTTCAGAGATATTTTACTCATAAGAATTTCTAGGCGTGCCAATAATTGTGGCCAGCATGAACTGGAGAAAAACCTTTATTTCATAATGAGATTTTCTCTTCACTTTCCATTGTTTTACTTCAATGAAAGGTTAGAATTTTGTGAATTTTTTGAATGAAAGATCAAAAGGATAAACAATGCAGATTTATTTCCACAGCTGCCTTTGCTCATATTTATCAAGGGTGCCAATATTCGTGGAGGGCACTGTAAATTAATAAATATGAAAACTATTTGTGTTTGGGACACTGTGAGCACAAAAACTGTAGTGTACACCATAAGGTTGAAACGTTTAGCTTAAATTTTAAATATGAATAAACAGTGCTTAAAATCGGCTGTTGAGATAGTATTCTTAAGTGAAATAAGTTTGAGGCTTGAACCTGGAAACAGCATTCCTTAATGAATTCTTTGGACGCATTATGTCATCACTTAACAAGCGAATAGCTTCGAACGCAGTTCAACCAATAAGAATCAAGGACCGGAACTATCAGTTTTATAATTAGATTTTTTTGTCCCATTTACAGTTCTTGCTGTCAATCATGACCATTTAGAATACATACATTTGTGCTTTTAAATAAGGTTGTCACTCCCAAAACTTGCAGCATGAAAAGAATAACTTTTATTCTTATTTTGTACAATACAGATAGCGAGCAAAGAGCGCTCCCGTTTTATAGTCACTGAAGCTGTCAACCACTTCAGTTCAGCGCAAGATCACCTTTCAAAATCTGCTGTTACAATCGGTTTCCTTCTTTACATACTGTTTACACTTTATTGGTTATATTGAAAAGATTAAAGGCAGCAAGCAGAACATTGGGTGGATTTAAAGGGATAGTTCACACAAAAATAAAAATTCTGTCATTATTTACTCACCCTCATGCCGTTCCAAACCTGTAAGACCTTTGTTCATCTTCTGAACACAAATTAAGATGTTTTTGATAAAATCCGAGAGCTTTCTGACACTGTATAGACAGCAACGGTACTACCATGTTGAAGGCCCAGAAAGGGAGTAAGGACATCGTCGTTAAAATAGTCCACGTGACATCAGTGGTTCAACCGTAATGTTATGAAGCTACGAAAATACGAGAAAAACAAAAATAATGACTTTATTTAACAATTTCTTCTCTTCCGTGTCAGTCTTTGCCGCACAATCATTCAAAGACTGACACAGAAGAGAAGAAATTGTTTAATTAAGTGGTTATTTTTGGTTTTTTTTGCTGATGTCACATGGATTATTTTAATGTCCTTACTATCTTTATCGGCCTTGAATGTGTCAGTTGCGTTGCTGTCTATGCAGGGTCAGAAAGCTTTTGGATTTCATCAAAAACATCTTAATTTGTGTTCTAAAGATGAACGAAGTTCTTACAAGTTTGGAACGACATAAGGGTAAGTAATTAAGGACAGAATATTCATTTTTGGGTGAACTATCCCTTTAAATGCTTCTGATTGGCCATTGCATTCACATGTTCATGTCTGTGATTGGCTGCACATTGTAAATAGAAATTCTTGACACTCTTCACAGAGTGCTCAGTACTCTACTACTGTACTGCAGAAAAGCTGGTATCATTACTTTTGACAAGTCATTTGTTGTTGTCGTTGTGTGCTGGCTGGGCGCTGCGTAATGGCAGCAGTGATCTTGAATACATACTGATGCCTAGTGGTGGTAATGCAGCATCATACAAAAACAAAACTTTTCATCTACCACCACCATAGAAAGGCTTCTATTCATACTCGTCCATGACTCATTTTGCTAATGAAAATGAGTCATATAATGTCAGCATGTAAGCTCCCATGCGTCAACCAACTTCATGTAAGATATTGTTAGGCTATTGATATGACTGGTCTACTAATAAGAGTTAAAAAGCAAACATTACTGATATCAACTGTATCCGCACAACAGAAAAAATCTTGGTTACACAAGCATCATGGACAATACTGGAGTCTTGCTGTGTCTTTAAGTTTGCATGCCTTGTTAGTTCTGTAGTGTGAGTTAAAAGGAGGTCATTGTTCACTGCCAAAGCCACAGAAAAAGTCCAACCTGATCATTCTTCTCCCATGAAGTGGCTAGAGACCTTCAAATTGGAAACAGGACTTGAGTTGGCGGAGATTTCAAAATCTATCCGTATGAGTATGAGCGATGATCGGTGGAAAAATTGGTTAGTAGGCTGATTGCCTTATAGGACTTGAACCCCCAAGTCTGAGCTGACATTCAGAAGCCTCCAAAAAAGCAAACAAAACAAAATGAGACGAGGTCCAGGCGTGTATTGTCCATTATAAATATGATGCAATTACCTCAGACATTTCAACAACTCAGACTCCATTCTGCAGCAGGAGAATTATTTACAACTTCCCTTCAAATAAGACTGCAACAAAGTGCACTCACTCTGAATAGAAGCCCTTAGCGCCAGGCTAAAATATACTCTCGATGTATGTCATATTAAATAAGTAACTCATGTCTAGCTAGGCTGAATCTTGCAAGGCAGAGGCGGACCAGCCAGAGCAGAAATTAAGAAGAAATTGACAGATTTTGCTTCTAATATATTATTTACTGTTCAGACTGTAGCGCTATATCCCTGAGGGCTCCCAGAAGTGAATAAAGCTTTGCAAGCAACCCAGCAGAGAAAGTGACCCCCACCCCTCTCACTGCGTGAGGCTGTGAGGTGCAGGAATACTCTGAAAAACATGAAAGCCTTCACCAAGATGGCCTCCACAGGGGACCCTTGGGGAAAAATGCCTAGCGAATAAGGGAATGAACACTGACAAGGTGTCTTTTCTGTGAACTGGACAGGTTTTGTGGAGGTCTAACCTTTCTCAATGGATGTCACCTCAGAGCAAGTATCACTAGGTTGTTCCCTTCTTAAGAAAACATTACATTGACGTCTTTTTCTCTGCTTTTTCCTGTCTATTCTTTATATGACACTCAAAGAGACATTTTACCCTCTAGTTCTGTTGCTAAAAGACTGACAAGTTAAAGGAGAAGTTCACTTCCAGAACAAAAATCTACAGATAATTTACTCACCCCCTTGTCATCCAAAATGTTCATATCTTTCTTAAGTCGATAAGAAATTATGTTTTTTGAGGAAAACATTATGTTCATATAGTGGACTAACTTCCAAAATGCAGATTAAATGCAGCTTCAAAGGGCTCTAAACGATCCCAGCTAAGGAAGAAGGGTCTTATCTAGCAAAACGATCGGTCATTTTCAAAACAAATTGACAATTTATATACTTTTTAACCTCAAATGCTCATCTTGGTCTACGTGAACTCTTTTTTTTTTTTCCAGTTCAAGGCAGTTAGGGTATGTCAAAAAACTCCCATCTCGTTTTCATTCCCAGTTTCTAAATCGTCTTACATTGCTGCAGAAGTACCGACCCAGTGTTTACAAAGTGAACATGCAAAGAAGATCAAATGCCCTATACAAAAAAAAAAAAAAAAAAAAAAAAACAGGTATGCCCTATACAAAAAGGTAAAACAGCGATGCAAGACGATTTTGAGGTTGAAGAAGAAAACGAGATGGCAGTTTTTTTGACATGCCCTAACTGTACACAGATTACACAGACTACGCATGCACATCGCAGAGATGAGACAAGATGAGCATTTGAGGTTAAAAAGTATAGAAATTGTCGATTTGTTTCGAAAATGACGATTGTTTCGTTAGATAAGACCCTTCTTCCTCGGCTGGGATCATCTAGAGCCATTTAAGCTGCATTTTGGAAGTTCAAACTTGGGAGCACCATTGAACTCCATTATATGGAGATAATTCCTGAAATGTTTTCCTCAAGAAACATAATTTCTTTTACGACTGAAGAAAGAAAGACATGAACATCTTGGATGACAAAGGGATGAGTAAATTATCTCTAAATTTTTGTTTTGGATAGTTCACCCAAAAATGAAAATTCTGTCATTAATTACTTAACCTAATGTTGTTCCGAACCCATGAGACCTTTGTTCATCTTCGGTAGTTGTGTTGCTGTCTATACAGGGTCAGAAAACTCTCGGATTTCATCGAATATATCTTAATTTGTGTTCCGAAGATAAACGAAGGTCTTACTGGTTTGGAATGACATGAAGGTGAGTAATTAATGACAGAGTTTCCATTTTTGGGTGAACACAAAAATAAAGCTATTCTGTCAGCAACCGTTTAATGTTGTATGTTTGTTCAGATTACTGAATTGTGACAATTTGTAGTGTGCCGAGTGGTTTCCTTCTGTTACAAATACAGTTGTTTTGTTTGCTCTGAAACTATACAGTGAATTGCCACAAGCTGTGGAAGGTCTGGTTTGCTTTCTCTTGTTGTGTTCAATTTGATCAACTCAGTCACAGAGCTTTAAACATCTTTCAGGCTCTCCAAATCCTTTTGATTGTTGTTGGATCCTGTTCAGACATTTAAAAAATCCTCACCATTACAGTGTTCTGCATCAAACTTGGCATTAATAGTTATTTTGTCAGGGTAAAACCTCAAAAACGGATGGTCCTACTGTTTAGTCAGGTTAAAAGCTTTATGGACACAGCAAAAGCTGCATAGGCGGTTACAGATGTTTTACTCTCTTACAATTTAATGTGTACATTATGTGTGTTAGATTTAAAGCAGAGTTAGCAATGAAAAAGGAGTTCATATTATTATGGCATTATCTAAGTAGAGAGGAACCTCCTCTGTCTCTGGAATTCATTTTCTTGCAATGAATAATCTGTTTATTTCTTTGCTGTGTAGAATGTGTGTAGTCTCTAGCTCTCCTCTTTTGCACTCTTCACACACACATTTGTCTTTCTGTGTCCTCTCATCTTTCAGTGGTTAGTCTGTGGCTGCTGATAAGTAGATTTTTGAAACCAGGGGTCACCTGGGAATCATCTGTGATTGGAGGACACACGCTTTCTAGTCGCTTCTTATCATCAGGAGGATGTATGTTTGGAATAGCATATCGCCATAGTACTCTTGATATTTTCGCAGTAGTATCTATATTGTGTGCAGTAGCTGTGAAACAAGTCAGGTCACCTTTATTTATATAGTGCTTTATACAATACAGATTGTGTTAAAGCAGCTCTACAGTGTTAAAGAGGAAAATAATGTTTTAATGATGGAAACAATTGAATTCTGCTGTAAAGCAGCTCTAAAAAAGGGACAGTAGTCCTCTAATTGGACAATATAATAGGACAGATCATACTAAGTGAGAAATGGTATTTCACAATGCATTGCACACATTTGCATGGAACGAATTAACAAGAAGAATGGAGGATTACCAGTGGCTGTATTTATTTATTTATTTAGAAGGATATAAAAGTGTAAGATTGATTAATTTATTATATATTTTTTCCTTTCGACTGCCTTTCATGTCACATCTTAGGATAGTTGCTAATAGATGATAAGTGAACACTTGAACTTGCATGTTATGAGGTTATGTGATGACTGTGTAGCTGACTGTTTGAACTTTTGCATTATGAGTTCTCTTTCATAAAAAACAGTAGGCGTTTAGCACAGTATGCTGTAAAGAGTAGGCTGATGTTGTTTTGTGGACTTAGCCTTAGACTCATCTCTCTGTCCATTATTTTCATTTTTTTATGTGTGTACTGTTTTTGATGTGTTTCTTTTGTTCTTTCCTTCCTTTCATCCCCTTCTGTGATCATAATTATGCTTCTGGGATTTAAATATAGCCACCAGAAGACAGTAATATTAAATTATGTTCATTAACATTTCATTATTTGTCATTATTTCGTTATATCTTTGTATACTGGTGGTATTTTTCAGTACGGTATAATATTAAGCCTACTTCACCCTGTTTGTGGTTAGGAGAGCAATTAACCTTTATGTTTGATGTCACTTTTCTCCTTGGATGAAGGAAAAAAAGCAGCGCATGAAGGATGATGATCTTGGGTCTTCTATTGCTGATTATTAACTTATGAGAAGCCATGGTTTTACCAAATATAATTAATGCACCATAAATTATATTTAGGGACATTAAGACATAAAGTATGAGTCAGATCCTTCAATTTGGAAATATTCCAAACACCCTGTCTTTGTCATTTCCCAGGAAGCACGGTGAATGCTTACTGTTACATCATCATAAAAGGATGTCTGGATGACTTGGATTCCATTTACAATAGAGGCAAATCAGCATCAGAATATTCTCTGGCAAGGTGAATTTCAGGGCTCAAGGATTTACAACATGAAAAGTCTTGGTTGCCTAGACACAGATTAATCTTTGCCCTGGATTATTTTGACAAATAAGATTTTGAGAATTGAGAACTTTTTAATTCAAGGCGAGACTTAATCTGCGTCCAGGGAGCTGACCCTGTGTCACAGCTGAAATGATGGGCCTTTTAAGTGCGTAAATGTGACCCTGGAACACAACACCAGTCATAAGGTTCAGTTTTTTGAAATTGAGATTTATACATCATCTGAAAACTGAATAAATAAACTTTCCATTGATGTATAGTTTGATAGGATGGGTGAATATTTGAAAATCTGGAATCTGAGGGTGCAAAAAAAAAAAAAAAAAAAAAAACTAAATATTGAGAAAAACACCTTTAAAGTTGTCCAAGTGAAGTTATTAGCAATGTATATTACTAATCAAAAATTAAGTATTAATATATTTATGGTAGGAAATTTACAAAATATCTTCATGGAACATGATCTTTACTTAATGTCCTAATGATTTTTGGCATAAAAAAACGATAATTTTGACCCATACAATGTATTTTTGGCTATTGCTGCAAATGTAACCATGCAACTTAAGACTTGGTTTTGTGGTCCAGGGTTTCTTTCTGCATTTTTTAAACATTTATTAGTATAATTTCATATTGTGTATATACAGTTAAAGTCAAAAGTTTACATACAACTTACACACAACTAGAATCTGCAAAATATTAAATATTTTACCAAAATTAGAGGGATCGTACAAAATGCATGTTATTTTTTAAAAAGTTCAAAAGTTTACACACACTTGATTCTTAATACTGTGTTACCTGAATGATCCACAACTGTGTTTTTTTGTCTAGTGATAGTTGTTCATGAGTCCCTTGTTTGTCCTGAACAGTTAAACTACCTGCTGTTCTTCAGAAAAATCCTTCAAGTCTCACGAATTCTTTGGTTTTTCAGCATTTTTGTGTATTTAAACCCTTTCCAACAAGGACTGTATGATTTTGAGATCCCTCTTTTCACACTGAGGACAACTGAGGGACTATTGATGCAACTGTTACACTGATGCTCTAGAAGGAAACATGATGCATTAAGAACACAATGAAGATGTGTACTCTTTTTTTTTTTTTTTGCATTTTGCTAAATGTCATATTTTTTCATTTAGTAATGTCCTTCAGAAGCTACAGAAGATGCCCAGAAGACAAATTAAAAAAAGACAGTTTTAAAAATCAAGGGTGTGTAAACTTTTGAACAGGGTCATTTTTATAAATTCAACTATTATTCTCTCTTGTGGACTATATGTAAAAGTCTTTTATGTGAAATATCTTGTTCAGGTCAGTATTAAATAAAAAAACAACAACATGCATTTTGTATGATCCCTCTTATTTTGGTAAAATAATTAACATTTTGCAGATTGTGCAAGGTGTATGTAAACTTTTGACTTGTATATAGTGGATTGGATATTGGGTAAATATGGAAACAAGGTAAATGATTTTAAAAGAAAATCATAATTTCAACTGACTTTTGCAACATATGATACAATGTTATATTGGCTAAGATCTCCAGAATCTTAGTGGAGTTTATTCTTCATTTGTTCATACTGGATGCGGTTCACGTTCAGGTATTTCCTCTGGACTCTCTCCCTGCCGCATCATTAGTAAAAGATCTATTAAGGTCATTAAAACTAAATATGACTTTCCAGTTAATCAATCAGAGTCGGACTTTGCTCTCTCTCTCTATGATCTTAGCCTTGGTCTGCAGTCTTAATCGTCATCTTAACACGTGCAGCACCATCATTCACCATCTCTACATCCATCCCCCGCTCACTGAGATGAACAAACATGGAGTGATTGAAGTGTTCAGACATCATAACCTCAAATCAACACAGATAATGTTGGAACAGTGGGAGTCTTCACCATTTCAACACCATTCATTTCAGAGACCTTTGCCTGTCTGCCATTTACCTTCAGTCTATTTCATTTACCTTGCTGAGCTTTTCAGTTCTGTTGTAGTTTGTTACTGCATTGCATTGGTTGAGGTTATCAGTAGCCCACCATAATTGTAATTTTTTTTTTTTTGGAAAATTTAATTGCTGTTTCTCATCTGCACTGCAAGACACAATGCAACTTGCAACAAAGACGGATGTGAAACGCTAAACTTGAACACAGCCTAAATTAAATTCAGATTAATCCACAAAAAAATTTCATAATTCACTGATCCATTTATTTTTAACAGTGCAGCAAAGCATCAAGATATGCAAATACAGTCGAAACTGATTGCGAATTTGTTTTCTGGAATATAAATTGTACAATATTTGCATGTAATCATAGTTGAGAAATTAAAGCACTGGAAGATTGAATTTTATTAATATACATATTTGTAAATAAGGTTTACGTCTTTAAATTCACATTGATAACGCAAAGTGTGTTTCAAAGTTGTAATGAATGATGAAAATATGAGGCCTTAGACAGTACTAAGTATTACTTTTATCAGGTTATTTAATTCTTTGTATATCAGTATAAAACTAGTATTAAAGATTATTTCTTCAACCGTTGTCTTAAGTTAGTTTAGCAATGAATGAAATAGCGTGAAGGTTAAAAACTGATTCTGTAATTGGAATTGTCATGATTATATCATTCTGGCACTGTGAATGGTATTTGATCACTGATTTCTTTAGATATGTCTAACATACTAAATATGATTATAAACCAATTTTTTGGTACTTTTTTGTTGACAATGAGGCACTATTTCAGCTCAAAATTGATTATACAGAATTCCAAAGTAAATAAACTATGACTAAATGTTATTTGCCAGGCAATTAACCTCAGATCCAATGTTCAAAATGCAATCGCTCAGCTCCAGAGCGCTGCTAAGTAAGCTAGAAACTTGCTTTAGTAGCCAGACACATACACTGCCTCAGCTAATGTGCTGTAAAGTTCATTCTGGTTACATCAACTCCCTCGTGACCCCGTGCACCTTTCAGAGTGGGGAACAGCAGGCTGGTTCATCTGTCCGAAAGAAGAATGAGCGGTCCTTTTTTGCTGTTGATGCTGGACAGCGTGACCAGTGCATCTGTGACTCACATTTCAGCATGTTTTAAAAATGTCACTTATTTGAGAAAAGGCGCCTAGGTCAGAATTTCCACTTACAGTCTCTTTCCCTCTCTGTCTTTTTCTAGCTTCCTTCCTAACCCCCCTCCCCCCTTATGATTTTCCCCAGTTTGCTATGAGTTTGATGTTATGTCTGGCAGAAGACTGCATAAATTCATTTTCCACCATCACAAGCTCGCTGAGTGCTTATGCAGGAGTTAATGAGCCATTCATTCAGTGCTGTCTCCAGCAGACCACAACCATCTCCAGCAAATTAGACTTTCGTTCTGCCTCAAGACGACGCGAGGAAAACACAACACAGAGATTTAGTCTAGGCCTCTGCGGAGGGTTTAAGCAAGCGGGGTTAGCTTGAAAAATAAGGGCCAAAATCCCAAAGATTGAGCTTGTTTTTTGGGAATGCAGCTGTGATGCAATTTAACGCAATTATTACGCTACCGTGACTTTGAAGGCTTGTTTCAAGGGAGTTATTCTGACATTATTCGCTGTAATTTTCAGCTGTAAACAAAATGTTAGCTTATTAATAACATCAAAGCATTTTACAACATCGCATTTTGGTTGCAGTTATGCTATGTTGCACATTTTTTACGCATTCCAAAAACCACATCTCTAATGAGAAGTAAAACAAACAAAATACTGTGGTGGCCAATAATTATTAGAACACTAGATTTTTTCACCTGCTAAAATGGTTTTAAGTCAGTTATTTCTATCTTTTGCTGTAGTGTGTTAGTAGGAAACACCACTTTACATTTCCAAACATTCATTTTTCCATTAATTGTAGTAATACAGTGAGATTTTTGTTTGCACAAGGAGTCTGACAACAGCCAGTGCTCCGCACAGAGATCTGATCTCATCATCATCATCCAGTCTGTTTGGAATGAGATGAAGAAACAGCTCAAATTGAGACAGACTAAATCCATAAGAACTGTGGCAACGACTCCAAGATGCTTCAAAAAACCTACCTGCAAAGCTACAGTATTGTTAAAAGTTTTAGGCACTTGGGTAAAAATGCTGTGAAATGAGGATGCTGTCAAAAACAATGTCATAAATAGATTTTCTTTATCAGTTAACTTCTGTTAACTAAATTAAATCAACATTTTGTGTGACCATCCTTTGCATTTAAAGCAGCTTTTGCCCTACGTGCACTTGCGCATAGTTTTTCAGGTAGCTTTGCAGGTAGATTTCTTGAAACATCTTGAAGACGTTACCACAGTTCTTGTGGATTTAGTCTTTCTCAGTTTCTGTTTCTTCATGTCATTCCAGACGGACTGAATGATGATGAGATCAGATCTCTGTGTGGAGCACTGGCTGTTGTCAGACTCCTTCTACAAACAAAAA
The DNA here is from genome assembly GCA_036247105.1 of Cirrhinus mrigala. Classification (NCBI taxonomy): domain Eukaryota; kingdom Metazoa; phylum Chordata; class Actinopteri; order Cypriniformes; family Cyprinidae; genus Cirrhinus; species Cirrhinus mrigala. The sequence continues at coordinate 3,939,310 of CM070023.1, read as the reverse complement.
CTTTACTTGATTATTACAATTAATAGCAAAGTTAATGTTTGGAAATATAAACTGATATTTTCTACTGACACACTACAGCAAAATATAGAAATAACTGACTTAAAACATTTCTAGCTGGTGAAAATACTAGTCTTCTAATAATTCTGGCCACCACTGTAAAAGCTGAGATGTTTGAGAACATATGAACTGCAAAACTGCAAATCAATAATTTTATTTAGTTTTCCAGTAAAATAATCTTTTTTTGATGATGGTTGATGGTTCTTTTTAATATTTAATGATAAACCTCACTAAATTGTGTTATATTAGTGCTTAATGAGGTATGAAAATTAGTTTAATTCAACATCTATGAAAGATCTTGAATTCAAGGTTTCTTTGAAATTAACTCTCAATGTTGCGAATATACAAAAAAGGTAAATTTATGTTGTTTTAAGGGAAACCCCCAGGTATTAAGATTTGTATGGCTTAATATAAAGTAAATGATGTCTCTACATGAAATATGTAGTAGAAAACCCATGAAAGATTTACTAAAAATTCAACATCGTTTTATACATATTTTGGACTATGGGGGCACCATTATTTTAATAACAATTTGGAATACACAACTCAGAAAACAAAATACTGATACCATGCCACATTGTGTTACATTTGGTAATTTTCAGTGAAAGGGCAGCAAGAGAAGCAATGTAAGACTTCACTGCTTTCCTATCGATAAAAAGAGGAGAAAAGATATACCTGTGGATGAATAAAACTTCATAAAGACTTGCGTCTTTGTTCTCTGCACGTTAGCCCTGATTCCTTTGAGGTTTTTAGTCGACCACAGCTACTGAAAGAGCTTACAAACGGCAGAGAAAAGAAACTCTAGATGCCATCCTGGCAGGATTTAAACATGCTGACGCTTGTCATGACGCCGCAGCCACTGAAGGAGTTTCTCAGGGTGGATTTCACTCGATATCCGGCAGCGTTTGGACTCCTTGTAGGGAAAATCAATGGTGCGACTTTTGGTTTAAACCTACGCTTATATCCTTCGCAACATGTAAGCTCTTTCAGTAGCTGTTTATTTCTAGTTGTGTTGTAGTAAAAATAGCAACAGTAGCTCACAGAGTGCAGTCATTTTAAATCATCAAAATAATGGTGCCCCCCATAGGTTTTCTACTACATATTTCAGTAAGAGACCTCATTGTGGTTCCCTTTAAGGATTTTTAGATATTTTAATGAGAAACAAAATGTAATATACAATATTTTTGCAGTTTAAGACGACTACCAAGACCCCACACACCACGCCTGTGAAGAAGTACAGACATGTATGTACAGACATATATTTTGGAAAAGGCCACTCTAGACAGGCTTCTGTGTTTCCTCACATTCCTGTCGGATATAGGAAGGAATCTGCTTTAATAGTTGTCAATCAAAGTCAAACCTGTCTGCACCGGATGATTGATGTTCTTTCTCTCTGTCTCTCCCTCTGAATTTCTTTTGCTTTCTTTATATCCAGCTTTTATTCTCCGCCTGACACAGTTTTCTTATCTATGTATCTCGTCTCTTTTGTTTTGTCTTTTTGGTTTAAATTTATCTCGTTTTCCACCGTCCCCTCTGTGATCAGATGCTCGCTTAATTAATTTGAGGGTCCTGCTGTCTAAAGTCGATCCAGAGTCAACACAACATTTTTCTCATAGACCGCACAGAGCAGCATGTTCTCAAGAGTGTCAGTGGGGAACGTGGTGCCTCACAATGAATATATGCTTATAAAATTAATTCAGAAATGAATCACTCCATATAAAGGATTTTGCTGTATAAAGGAGTGGACTTGATATTTGATACTAGTTTTAAGCTCAAAACTTCTGCAGCTTTGTGAGTTCACACAGATGAATACAGAAGCACAAGGCCATCTACATTTACGCCTCAATAATGACTGTCGTCTGATAAAAAAAACATACCACCTGCCCAGTGAGGTAATGCGAAGAAAGCAAGATGCACTATTATTCCTGCGTCGCACATGATCATTTCAGTACAATCTTAACCATTTATTTGGTGCATTTCAGCACAGATTGTGTTGTGAACCTGTCACAATCGAATGCAAATTTTGTAAAAAGGATGCTATAGAAGGATGTTAAAAACTATATTTAACACAACAGCAAAGCCACAAACTGATGTGAGTGCACCCAAGCACAATGCAAATGCCAGTTTTACATGTGAAGGGGCGTTTCTTAAAGCGACAGCAGTCGAAAAATGACTCAGAGGGACAGAGAGAGGGTGAAAAAAGATCATGCCTCTTTTAAATGGATAAGTTTGTCCCAAATTGTGCTTTAAACCAGTGGTTCTCTATCCTGAACAATTGCTCTGGAAGCTTATTTTTTCTCTCTCTAACCAATCTATGACCTTGAATGTAATGCACTGCAGGCATGTTGTCATATCATCTAATGATGTAATGACATTTATATTGGAGGAAAAGTGTCTTTAAAGTCATAATTCATTTAGCTATACATCAAAGTTTGCACTTTTCACTGTGTAATTGCTTCACACACATACTTTACTGTCCTGTGTTGTAGGTTTATGGACCATTACATAAGAAACACAGAAAGGATGTCGTGAGAAATTACTATGCCTGTTTACTTGAGTGATTTGTTTGTTTATTAAAAGATGATGCTTTAACAGAAGACACTAAATCATCTTTTTTTCCGAGATCTATCTTTTTATTCTCTTCTAAACATCAAAATGTTTAGTTTAAATGCATTGGTTTATTAAATGTTTGCTAGTTTTGGGATATCAGCCTGATTTCATATACAAAGTAGAATTATCTTTGTAAAATTGGGACACTGTCAGGTTCTGAGACTGAACTTTGCAAAATTTGTTGAGCGTGTGTAGTTTGTAGTATATGTTTTTGTATATATACTTGTGTATTTATCTAATATGGACAAATAAGCTTGAAAGGACATGCTTAAAGGGATAGTCGACCCAAAAGGGTAAATGTTGTTATCATTTACCCTTCTTTATGCTGTTGAAAGCCTGTATGACCGCCCATGAAACATAAAATGAGACTTTCTCATTTTTATGCTTTAGAAAGTTCACAAAAGCTCTGTAAATGTGTCACACAGCTGGTACATTTGACTCTTGTGCTATATGTAAAGTCTTCTATGTGATGAGAAGTACTGTATGAATCGTGCTTCTGAGTCTGAGCTTTTTAGTGAATCGGTTGATCCAATTCACAAAACTGATCTGAGTGATTCATTCATTAATTAGACTGATCCGATGCGACTCAGTGAGCCGGGCACAGAAGTTAACAGCTCACCGAAGGGGAAGATTAACAGTCAATATTGATTTCTTCTACAAAGCTATCATATGACTTTAGATAAATTCAAATATATAAGGCAGAAGTCATATGGACTATGTCTATGGTACTGTAACATCCTTTTGAAAGCTTGAGAACTTCAATTATTATTACTAAGATTTTTTTTTAATTATTAGCTGAGCTATATCCCTTTAAAGTTGACCTTCTAGCATGAAAATATGTGGTTTAAAGAACAGAAGCTTTCTGTCGTTTATATATTCTAAAGCCCACATCAATAAATGTTTTGATGACGGTTGATTTAGCTCATACGTTGAGGCACATACCTATAGATCTACACACGCACACATAGAGTTTAGTGAGGCATATAGTCAGAACTCTTTAATTAGTGTCGGAAATAGTTTACCTTTAAACGCTTTGGCTTGGATTTAATATATTCTAGCGAATATCATCCTGACAAACATTGGTAGTCCCGTTTCCTCTCTTATACATACTGTCACCTTCCCCTTTCCGTGTATGGAACGATCTCATGTCTGTGTGTTTATATTCTGCCTACATGTTTAAAATACTTAAAGGAGAAGTCTACTTCCAGAACAACAATTTACAGATAATGTACTCACCCCCTTGTCATCCAAGATGTTCATGTCTTTCTTTCTTCAGTCCTAAAGAAATTATGTTTTTTGGGGAAAACATTTCAGGATTTTTCTCCATATAAAGGACTGGTATGGTGCCCCGAGTTTGAACTTCCAAAATGCAATTTAAACGCGGCTTCAAACGATCCCAAATGTGGTTGTAAACGATCCCAGCCGAGAAAGAAGGGTCTTATCTAGCGAAACGATCTGTTATTTTCATAAAAATAATACAATTTATATACTTTTTAATGTCAAACGCTCGTCTTGTCTTACTCTGCCTGAACTCTGTGTATTCTAGCTCAAGACAGTTAGGGTATGTCGAAAAACTTGTCCTATATATCACTGTTTTACGTTTTTTGTTAAGGGTGTTTGATCTTCTTTGCATGTTCACTTTGCAAAGACTGGGTAGGAACTTCTGCAGCGATGTAGGATGATTTTGAAATGAAAATATGGTCAGAGTTTTTTTCGACATACCCTAACTGTCTTGAGCTAGAATACACAGAGTTCAGGGAGAGTAAGACAAGACCAGTGTTTGAGATTAAAAAGTATTTAAATTGTATTTTTTAATGAGAATAAGTGATTGTTTCGCTAGATAAGACCCTTCTTCCTCGGCTGGTATCGTTTACAACCGCATTTGGGATCGTTTGAAGCCAAATTTAAACTTCATTTTGGAAGTTCAAACTTGGGGCACCATATCAGTCCATTATACGGAGAAAAATGCTGAAATGTTTTCCTTAAAAAACACAATTTCTTTACGACTGAAGAAAGAAAGACATGAACATCTTGGATGACAAGGAGGTGAGTACATTTTCTGTAAATTGTTGTTCTGGAAGTGGACTTCTCCTTTAAGAACATCCAACCACTCTTTTATCTCAAGTCTCATTCCAAGACTGGGATTTCAGTCCATCACAGGAAAACAGCTTAATTTAGCTTTGCCATCATAGTATGAAAATTACATTTTAAAATACATTGAATAGATATAGTGGTTACATATTTGACTGAGGGACTCATATGCAACTATTACAGAAGGTTCAACTGATGCTTTAGAAGGAAAAACCATGCATGAAGAGCTGGGGGGTGAAAACATTTTGAACTTATAGATCAGGGTAAATTTAATTTATTTTGTCTTCTGGGAAACATGTAACTATTTTCTGTAGCTTCTGAAGGGCAGTACTAAATGAAAAAAGTATGATATTTAGGCAAAATAAGAAAAATGCACACATCTCCATTCTGTTCAAAAGTTTTCACCCCCTGTTTTTAATGCATAGCTTTTCCTTCTGGAGCGTCGGTGAGCGTTTGAACCTTTTGTAATAGTTGCGTATGAGTCCCTCATTTGTCCTCAGTGTGAAAAGAGGGATCTCAAAATCATACAGTCATTGTTGGAAAGGGTTTAAATACACAAAAATGCAGAAAAACCAAAGAATTTGTGGAAAGAATTTTTCTGAGGAACAGCAGGCAGTTCAATTGTTCAGTACAAACAAATGACTCATGAACAACTATCACTAAACAAAAAACACAGCTGTGGATCATTCAGGCAACAACACAGTATTAAGAATCAAGTGTATGTGAACTTTTGGCCGTCTTTTTTTTTTTTTTTTTTTATAAATGCAACTCTTATTTTCTCTTGTGGACAATATGTAAACTTTATGTGAAATATGTTATTCAGGTCAGTACTAAATAAACAATAACATTTTGTATGATCCGTCTTATTTTGATAAACTGTATGACTGTATGAAGATAGTTTCTCACTCCTATAAAATTCACAGAAGTCAAAATAACCACCAGTATTGTTTATTATATTAACAATAAGCATTTAAATATGTTCTTCACTTTAAACAATAACTTTGTTTCACATTTTGAAAAGCTAATTTTGTGAAATGCTATATTTAAAAGGCATTGTGCTTGTACTAAATTACTTTAAATGCCACTTTGTTATGTAATATAATTGGTTTTAAGCCCCTTTGTGTTGTCATTTATGTATCCAAGGCGTGACTAGCAGCGTGAAATTGACTGACATATTGATCAATTAGCTGGTGGGTGAACATTGATTGATTAGACGTTTGATCTGGGGATTGATTTGTTTCATGCAGTTAATGTGAAACAGTTGGTGACTTAAAAAGCTCTTAGTTTGTAGCAACCTTAAGAAACATAAATCATTAGATTTCCCTGTGATTGGATGGGTTGGTTTTTCCTGAAATTTTCCCCTTCATTCCTTCCTCTGGTTCCCCTCATAACCCCTGAGGTGTCACAGTATGGAGTCAACTATCTGTCCAATCCACTTAAGAGTTTATTAAGGACACACACACACCCCAGTGTGAGTTAACCCTCATTACTGGAGCCTGATTTGTAGCGGTCAGGAGTTTACTGTTAAGGTCACTGGTAAGTTGTGTAGAGAAGTGAGAGGATTCATTTAAATTCATTTTAGTTTTATAAACACACAAATGGATTTTGCTCTATTGAATGTTTTCATTAAACACAGTAACAGGTGATTTAGCTCTACAGATTTCTCTACAGAAATGATTCAGTTCACAGGATTGTTTTGGGTTCAATAGGCTCTTTCAACAGCATCTGTCATGCTGTCAATTACTTTAGAAAACAATTTTGATCTCCCTTGGTTTCAACATTCTCTCAAAATTATGATCAAACATTCATTCGTTCAAAGTTATTTGGGCTTTAATAAAGTTCTCAAAATATTAGCACTAAAACATTAGGTACATTTTAGATGGTTTAGAGAACATTAAAAACCAAAATTTCCATAATGTTTGAAAAATAGTAAAATGGAATGTTCACTTGATGTTGTATTTGGGTCATTCTATAATTAGGGGTACATTTAGAATTTGACAATGTGAAGAAAAGAGCTTTCCTTTTTCCCAAAAACATGACCTTACATAGCTGCTTTGAAACAATCTATATTGTATAAAGTGCTATATAAATAAAGGTGATCTGTAGGAATATGTGCATAAAATGCCATCTATGTTTGCTGCTGTTGACCATGTTACCTCTACTGGGTAACAGTTGAAAGGTAACTTAGTTGACATTTTTAGTGTTTTGGGCCTATACTCAACATGGAAGCCTAGAACTACTGGGCATATGGTATGTTTAGAAATATATTTTCATAACCAAAATATACGTTTTTAGTTAAATTGTCTTGTTGAAATTTGCAGCAATAATACTTGTGTAACACTGTTGACAGTCAATGAATCCACTCTTGACACAGGTTTTCTAGTTTAGCCAATCTTAGGGGAAGGAGAGAGAACATAACGTCTAGTGTTTCATCCATGTGCTTCTAGAGGAAATACTGTCATCATACTGTGCAAAAATTAGGAAATACTAATCATCATACTGTGCAAATTATGTGAGAATGGGACAAACCATTCCTTTTTGAGGGGGGGTTTTCTAGTAGAAGACTTAGTTGACAGTGATTTTTGGACACAAAACAAGTTATATCACAATAAACACTTATTATTTTTGAAGCGCACACCCAAATATCTTGATAACCTAATCTAACTGAAGGCAAAACTTTGAAATTAATTTATATTTGAGGTCATTTTCATGCTTAAATGCAGAGTAGAATGAGCAACTTTACAAAATCGGAGAGCTGAATACCAATGTTGTATGTAATAAAAACATATTTTTTAACAAAAGATATGGCTTTTTCAACATGTAGTATGATTGGGAAAAATATAATTGTGTACTAGAAAATTAAGCATCGGGGCTTTCTATTGATGAAAATATATTAAAAATATACTTCACAAACATGAGATGTACCCACAATTATAGAATGGCCCATTTAACATTCACATAACCCAGAAACCTTTAAAAAAAATAAAAATAAATACAAACTGGATGTTTGAATGTGCAGAGAACATTCAGAAGTAACATTTTCATAATTTAATGGAAATGTTAGCAAAATGTTCTTAGAATGTATTTTTGTTAAACTGTTTGAATCGAGCAAAATCCACTGACTTACATCAATAACGCATAGCCATAAAACACACATTCATGTATGAAAGAATTCAAATAAGTGTTTAAAGAGATAGTTCACCCAAACATTAAAATAACCCAATGATTTACTCACCCTCAAGCCATCCTAGGTGTACATAACTTTCTTCTGGGTGTTGAGATTTTGAAGTGCAATAAAGTGCAGTCATCCATCATAAAAGTGCCTTCTGAAGTGAATCGATGCATTTGTGTAAGACAAATATCCATATATAAAACTGAAAATATGCTAGTCTCGCGAGAACCAAGTTTTGTTTATAGCAAAGACAAACCAGTCTCCTCTTAGCTTATCTCGAAATCCTCCAACATTTTTCTTTATAAATCCTCATTTTGTACTTCTAATTCATGACCGGTGTTTTGTTTTACTCTCTCCACTGCGCTTCCACGTTTGTCACTTCTCACAAAAGCTTACATGGTACGCTGTATGATACGTCCGGCGTCATCCACTGGAAAGCCACTCTCTTGTGAATATGCGTATGACAGTTTGCAGAAGCTATTACGGTTTATAAAAATTTTAAATATGGATATTTTTCTTAAACGCGTCACTTTGCTTCCGAAGGCCTTGTATGTTTATGATGGATAGATGCACTTTTTTGGGCTTCAAAATCTCAACACCCATTCACTGCTATCATGAAGCTTAGAAGAGCCAGGACATTTTTTTATTGTAACTCTAAATGTATTCATCTGAAAAAAGCAAATCAAACACACCTAGGATGGCTTGAGGGTGAGTGAATCATGGGTTAATTTTCATTTTTGAGTGAACTATCCTCTAAAGTTTTACATTACTACTACTTTTAGGGTGATTGTTGATCGCTTTGGATAAAAGCTTATTAATTTATTAAGCTGGCGAATGTTCTTTTAGAATGTTCATTTAAAACACTCTAGCATTACCTGATTAAATGATTTTGAATCAGTAATGTGATGTCATCAGTGACTGCTGTTAGCAGGTATTGCTGTAGTATTACCTCATTAAACTCCTGCCTGAAATGCCTGAATCAAACGGCAGACTTGCAAAACTCTTATGTGTGACTCACCAAGAATCGTTTGATTTATCGAGTAAGATGGTTGATGACATCTAGGGCTTTAAATGTTTTATTTGATGGGATGTTCCTAAAAATCAGCATGCCGCCACAGCTGCTTCCGAAAATCAATTTATTAAAATCAACACAACGAAACATGTTGATTTTAATAAATTGATTTTGGGGGAGCAGCAGTGGCAGTGTGCCGATTTTTGTTTATTGATGGTGAAGTGTTTCATGTGATCGAGCACCTGCCTGAAGTTTTTGAATGTGTGCATATTACATCTTCTTCGAATTTAATGTTCATATTCTTATAGTCATTAATCTAAATGCATGTAAATGCATTGCAGCATTCAGCCTGGAATGATTTCTGAGTGCTGGCCTTGTACTGAGAGCAGCCCAGGACTGTGAGTGAGCAAACAGAGCCTGTTCCATATTTTTATTTGCTGTTTATTTAGGGCTGTCAACTTGTCATTCTGACAACCACATTCAAGGGAGGAAGAATAAATTCAATGGGCGAAATGCCTGAAAAGATTCAATGTTTGTGGAAGTAACCGTGTCAAAGATTCACTTTGATCCTATTTGTTTGTGTAGGTGTGACTGTGTTGAGTTTTTGTGCAATTATAAAAATGCTATTATTTTTGGACTTTTCAACGTGATGATTTCTGTCAGAGCAAATGACACTTGACATTTCTTACAATGCTGAACAGCAGATGTTGAGAGGTTTTTTCTTTTTTTATGATTTCCTGCAAACATTAATCAGTGCATCCACTTTCATGTGTCTTTGAAGCCATCATTTACAAACCCACAAAACAGCTCTGAAAGGACAAAAATTGTGTACCATTGGATTTTTTTTTTTTTTTCTGGTGTTGTTAATAAAGACAAATAATACAAATAAAACTGAGAAATAATACAGCTTAATTAAAAAAGTAAAATTCTAAAAGCAATATAATGTTTAATTTATGCATAAATTAAAATAAATTACGAATAAATAATAAATATAAAAATATATTAATATCATTAAATTATATTAAAAAATCTTAATCTTCAACATACTTTGTTAATATAACGGATTTTTATGTGTTTTCACTGTATTTTGAATTACAAATTAAGAGTTAAAGGAAATGTCCATAAACTTTTCCAAAATAAAAAAAACACTGGCAGAGCATTACTAGTTCCTGATTTTTTTTTCTCATATTTTTTTCTTAAGCAATTAATCAATAATCAATTAAAAATGTAATTATGTTATATTATATCCAGTAAATTAATAAAATGAATCACAGTTTATTTTGAGTATTCATATTTGCTAAGAATAGCTCACAAATATTTTTGAAGCAGTTATTTTTTTACTAAAAAAGTGTAATTTGCACAAACCCAATAAACTGATAGCGCTAGTTAAAGTCAATTATTAATATTATTTATATTTAATACAAAGCAAAAGCAAAACTGTGCCATAGTTTTTGTATTGAATAATACGAGGATATTGTGATGGAAAATATGAAAAATTTATTCACCCAATTCAACAGGCTGCCGAAAGTAGGCACACGTCGTTGTCTCTGCGTTTCCTCTCGTCTCTCATGAAGAGAAATCTCAGTCTGATTTATCCTGTCTGAAACAGACAGTGACACTTATATCATCTGTCTTATTGCTATGGTCCCTGCAAGAGCAGAAACATAAACACAGCGAGGCAGGAGACGGCGGTATACACCTCTGCCTGCGGTGAACAGCACTGTCAGCTTCAGGAAACGTTCTCGAGAAAACCTGTCTACGCTCTGGTGAGCTCGCCTCTCAAGGGAACGTCTCAAGGGCCTTTTAGGCTAATATTCATGGGTGACTGAAAATAGGACTTTTTTTCAATAATAAACTTTTGAAAGTATAGGGAAAATTCATAAAAGGTCATCATCAGCTAGTTGTAGGTGACATGTTTATAGATTGAAGTAACCCCAGGTTGTGTGAAGCTGTTTATATGTGCTTAGACTCATTCTCATGAGAGTGTAGACAGCTTGTACTTGAACTGCAGGAGCTTCAGTTCTCATCTGGCACGCTTTACGTATTTTCCATTCCAAGGCTGAAGACTCATGACCTACTAGTGTCTTCATACTGCCCTATTAGTCAAACGCCACTCACATATAAACAACCTGTCCTTTAGCATTACCACAAGCTCAGTCACAGTGGATGGGAGGTCCTGATTATTATCCAGATAACTGGACACAGTAGTATTGTCATTGTTAAAGGTGACATATCATGAAAGTCTGACTTTTTCCATGCTTAAATGCTACAATCGCATCCCCAGTGTATGTACCAACCCAGAAAATGTGAAAAAGGACAACCCAGTAACTTCATTTTGATAAGCCTTTTTCTGCAAGCATGTGAAAAAACGAGTGGCTACGTGACGTGGTAAGTGGATCTTAACCTGCACGTTTTCACCCACGGCACCGTCATTTCGTTTTTGCAAGTGACAACGGTGTACCATTTCTAACGCCATTGCCAAAAGTTGGAGCAAAGCATAAGAACTGTACTGTCGTTGGCTGCACAGATGAACGCTCAGAAAACCCTATATCAGAAGTTTAAACTAATATGGATTAAAATGCATGATTTCAGCACGATAGACATGATAATCAAAACCAAACTGATGTTTTTTTTGGCAGAGTATTTGAGGTACAAGCTGTAAAGGCACAGTCCTATTCTGGAAAAGGGGCGGGGCACAGCAGCTCATTTGCATTTAAAGAGACATGCACGAACACAGTGTCTCTGCTTCCACTCAAAATAGGCATTTTCAAAATTATATAATAAATGATCTGTGGGGTATTTTGAGCTGAATCTTCACAGACACATTCGGGGGACACCTGAGACTTATATTACATATTGTAAAAAGGGGCATAGTAGGTCTCCTTTAACTAAAACAAAATATTTTATTGAAATAAAGGTGAAATCTAAAAATATGTATTAAGTTATATATAAATATGAAATTATAAAACAAACAAACAAACAAACAAACAAACAAACAAAAATTACAGGAAAAGTTCACTTCCAGAACAAAAATTGACTGATAATTTACTCACCCCCTTGTCATCCAAGATGTTCATATCGTTCTTTCTTCAGTCATAACGAATTTTATTTATTTATTTTTTTTTTTGAGGCAAACATTTCAGGATTTTTCTCCATATAGTGGACTTCAGTAGTGGAGTTTGAACTTTAAAAATGCAGTTTAAATGCAGCTTCAAAGGGCTCTAAATGGGTCTTATCTAGCGAAGGGTCTTATCTAGTGTCTTATCTATCTTCCTCGGCTGGGATCGTTTAGAGCCATTTGTAGCTGAATTTAAACATTTTGGAAGTTTAAACTCGCAGAGAACATTCCTGAAATTCCAGAGAACAATTTCTTTACGACTGAATGATCTTGGATGCTTCAGTAAATTTAAATAATCTTGCCTAATATGCATCATCATTGCATTATGCCCCAAAATCATTTGTAGTAACTATTGACATTGTCAGAACCAACTTTTAAGTTATTTTTTAGATTTAAGAAAACTGAGACCCAGTTGAGAGTGTCTTCTTCACAAGGTGATTTATTTTCACCAAAATCATCATTTGAGCTTAATTGAAGGTTTGTTGCATAATGATATGAATGTGGATTTAATGTATTTTTGCATACTTAAATGTATTTTACATACATTATATTTAAAAAAATAAAACCATATTTCAATCCTTAGATTATACTTAATTCTTTATAACACATTTTTTTTTATCATATGCACGCAGCAGACAATCTAGGATGAAGTTTTCCTTTAGCCGCTGAAGTTTGGAGGTGGAATCTGATCGTAGATTAGCACTTATGGGCAGAATTACCTTGGAGCAGCAATCAGAATTCCCAATCAGCTTCTATTTTCATATATTCACACATCATGCCCACCAGAAAAAGGTTAAGCTTTCCCGAGCCTTACATGTGCTGTGCTTATGCCAGTTGACCAAACAAGGAAGACTTCTGTGCCCTTTTCTCATCCATCACTGGAACATGCACATAAACAATAGCTGTTTTTGAACAGAAGTGCATGCCAGAGCCCACTTAATGCATGTACTAATGCCCAAAACCTCACCTGTTGTGCTTGTTGTCTCATACAGGTCTAGTGAGTTGCATTTTCTCTCATGCATGATGCTTTGAAGATGATGCAAATTTTATTTTTAATGTGTACTATAGCAAGCCTTTGTGCATAGAAGTGTCATGGTTTTATAGACCAGAACTGCTTTGTGTTTGTTATGATAAAGCATTACTCAGATTCCACCATGATTGTTGTGCCAATTAGTCATGAATGGCACTTTGAACGAAATCATACGAGAAACATACGACTTCACCCGTGATGTTTCATTTGGCACAGACTCTGGGTTGTGAAAGGGTCAGTTGAATGAGCTCTGACAACCAAAAAAGGCCAGAGACATGTGCACATTAAACTAAAACAACGAACAAGTAATAAATCAACAAGTAATAAAAAAAAAAGTTGAACACATAATAAAAATATGGTGCACACAGGCTAAGGACACTTTTATTATGTATAACTTTCTTTGATTTCAAAACATGGCAGACTTATAGGTTTGGATCACAATTTGCAGCTTTTAAGTGTTCTTTGTAGTCAGCAAGTTTTGTCATTTAGATAAATTAACTGATTTCAAGATTGCTTTAATATTCCTGAGATCTCAGCAGTTTCACAGTGTCCTAACCAGCTGTGATAAGATGAGCAGTTTTCCCATACTAAAGCCGTAAACGCTGTCGGGTGCAGTAAAATCATAACCATTCAGAATAGCATATGGACGAGTCCTTTTATGGTTTCCCTTGTGGAACTTGAGACATTTGTCATACAATATCCAGTGTTTTCATGATAAAATTCATTCTTGTCCAATTTTTTATGTTCGATATAAATGAGGTGTGGGATTTTAGTTCACTGACTTTTGGTGTAGATGGTAAAAATAAACAAGCTTTTAGCACTTCTCTTGCATTGCACCTGTTTAGGACATGCTGTAACAGTGACCGTAGGGCTGTTTCAGGATCAGAATGTACTATACTCTCAATAAAGATTCCAAAATAGGACTTTGCAGTGGTGCCATAGAAGAAGCATTTTAAGTATCATATTTAACTTATTATGATGAACACTGCAGTGGAAAGATTCTCTAGATGTTGAAGTAAGAGTGTTGCTCCTAAATGAATCTTTATGAACACTTATTACAATTTGACCATGCCAGTTGTCAACTTCAACGAGCCATTTTGTTGAATGTAAGGTTGGACGATATGCTAGTAGACAGTAGAAATTTGTCAACCAGTAGAGATGTTGGACTATCGTCTCTATCGCGATCACACGCTCATGTGACGTTGGTCATGAGAACGTACCATTTTCATGCATTTTAAGCATTGCGGTTTGAAAAGAAGTGATTTTAAGGCATTAAACTCATTTTGCTATATGCGCACGCTGTCAAAAGCCCTATTCGGATGGGACTAGTTTTCTGAACTACGTTTGAGTTTCGATTCTTATCACCTCACGTCTGCGATTGTCATGTATCAATTCAGACGGGACTAAAGGTGCGTTCACGCCATATCGGAATTCCCGTAATTACGAGATTCCAACTTGTAAAAAGCGTCCACGTCCTCGCAGAACTCGTAATTACAACTTGTGAACTGGGAGTCTTCTGAGAGCTACGACTTGTACCACATGACCGCTGTACCACCTGACCAACGTAGGCTCTGTTTAGGCGTTGATAGTGTTGCCATAGAAAAGAATAATTCCGAGTCTGAGGACGTGAACATCTCCGAGTAGAACGTCGCATGTTGTCATCTCGAAATTACGGTAATTATGATATGGCGTGAACGCAGCATAACATATCGACATATCTGTGTTTATCACAGAGGTGGAAGGGTCTGTTTCGTACATCTGGGCGTTGCAGAGATCCTGCACGCATGCGTGCAATGCGTAATTGCGTATAGTCAGATTGATTACTATAGTATAAACACAATTTTACTACAAATACCATGGTGAAGCTGTATGGCTAGTATAGTAAAACAATGCTTAATGTGTGGCTACTTTAGTTTAACTATTTTGTTTATTTTTATTTATTTGTAGTAAAACAATGTTTAAATTATAATTATCATAAATGTACATATGTAATTAAAGCATTATGTAACGTTAATGAGTGCAGAAATGAACGTGAGTAATCTTACCTGACGCTGATTTTACAGCAGTTAACGTTATCTGGCTCTTGATTTTATTATTGTTATTTTTTATTTCTTTGCTGGGAGGCAAACATTTAAAAAATGCACACGGTAAGAGCGTCTACGGTAATTCACGTTGGCGAAAACACAAGGAAACGTGTTGTGAAAAAAATATCATCGGCAATCACAGACATTCGCATTCGGACGGGATAAGTTTTCTCAGAGGATCACTGAGTTTGCCGAAAAACAGTAACGTTAAATAATTTGCTCTGGAATTATTGCAGAGGTAGTGTGAGAAAAACACAGACGTGTCAGTTTCGGATGGGATTAAAATCGCAAAGTACGTCTGTGAAACACAATTTCTCTAGCAACCCCCAGTAAAAGAGTTATTTTTACCGCTTTATAGGTTAAATACACACACTTGTATGTGTCAAAATGCCCTTCTTTGCAAGTATCCTTGTAAACACAGTAATTTATGTCTTAAGTGAAAGCAAACAGCTGAGAAAGAAAAAAACATATGAAGAGTTCAGATGCAAAACCAGCTAAAAGCCATCTCGGTCAAAAATGAGATAATGATAATCATAATAGTGAATGCTCTCGACACATATGTCCATCAAGTACTTTTTCTTCAAACTCGCTAAAATACCAGCCTCATCCCAATCAGAAGTACCGGTACTTACATAGAAACCTATACATCTAAGCCTGATAAAAATGCATTTTTAAAAGAAAGACGTCAGATGGATTTAGCTGGTTTTGCATCTGAACTCTTCATATGTAATAGTATATTGGATCCAGGCAGCTCTTAAAGTGACAGCTGTCTAATATTCCTTGCTATCTGTAATTCATGTTAATCAAACAACAAAAAAGAAAATCTCTCACTGCTCTTGACTAAATCACTTTTGTAGCTTTGATAAGAAGAAATATATATTTAATTTACACAGTGAAGAATATGCAGTGTTTTTATACATTTGATTACTTTATACAAAGTATGTAGCTTTATTTGTTCTGCTGTAGTTTTTTTGTCCTATTGCTTGTAATTAGTTTCTTATTGAATCATGGACTGCAGTGTTAATTTTGACAGCAAATTTTGATTTAGTCTTAGTCATAGTCTTTAAGTTTTAGTAATATTTTAGTCATCTGAATTGTTTTAGTTTTAGTCTAGTTCTAAAATATCATATGATTTTAGTCGAGTAAATATACAGTAGATTTAGTCAGCTAAAATCTAATGGGTTTAGTTACAGTGTAATGCATTTATTAAGCATTTCACTAAAATTTCCTAACTCATTATATAGGTTTGATATTAAGGTTTTATAATGATAGACACAGGTTTAACTACTGTGACATGCAACATGCCTTTATATTAAAATTAAATGAAACCACTTCTCATAAAGAAACAAGAACATGGTCTTCTTTTCAATGAAATACCAGTGGTTATATAGGCTAATTATGCATTCTTTATAACTATTTACCACATTCTTCATTCTTTCAAGCAGACATATTAATATAAATACATTTTGATTAATCTTTATTAGGGCTACTAAAGTGATTCAGGTAAGAGTAGTGAGTAAGTTCTTTTGCATCATCAAATTTATCCATATATCTGCTCTTCTCTTACTCCCAGATATTTTAATGTTTTAAGAGACGTGCAGAAAATGTATGCTAGCTTATGTCCCGCTGGATAGATCAATAGGCTATGATACAGTTCAAATGTACGCATCCAACCTCCCATGCAGCAGATTCGTTCTGAATGAATCTCTTCCCAAATCGTCCCTCCCTACCATTTTTGTCTCATTTTTATTAGTTGACGAAAATGTCAGTAGATTTTCATCTTAGTTTTCATCATTCAAAATGAATTTTATTTCGTTACCGTCTCATTTTTGTCAGTGAAAAAAATGTTGTTGATGAAAATGATGATAAATTATTTTTTAACGAAATTAACACTGGTTCACTGTTTACTTGAGTGATAGGGACACTGGTGACAAGAATTATAAAATTTCTATGGTATCAACATTTTTTATATCAAAACCTTATTTAAAGCAAAAATAACTATATTGCAATTTATATTGTTACTGTAAAATAAAATTACTCATATTGTGATATAAGATGCAGTACATTTATGTCATTTTGTACCTTGCATTAAAAAAAATAGCAATCTCATGGGAAAGCTACATTCAAACCCAGCAGGTTTAAGTGATAACTTGCATCTACAGCTGGTCAGAAATAACATCTGCATCAGATTAAAGATAAATTGATGTTTTAGACAAAGCCAAACTGGTTATGATTGGATATTTGCCAAGCTCTGACAAGATTTGGAAATGTGTTTTGATTGAACATACCAGGTCTTTCTGAAAATTTAGTGTGTGGGCTACGTGAGCTTTGTTTCGTTTGAATGGCATGAGAACAGGTGGGATTTGTCCCATATATGGCTTTATGGATGTATGTTTGAACTCTGTCGATGACCTTTTACGTTACACACGAAGTATACTTCAAAAAACATTTCTGCAAAATGAATGCCATAAATGTCATCTAAAACAGTGACATTCATACATTTTAGATGTGACTTTTTAAGTGTCCAAATACGTTTTGAGCCCAATGTGCATTTACATTACAAACAGATGCTTCTTACCTTAGAGGCTCACAATACGAAACATCTCATCTCTCACTCGACATTAGACCATTAAAATTGACGCTTTGTCTTGTAGTGTAAATAACAAGGACACACAGGACACTCTAAATAATGAGATGAATTTCAAATAAGATGTCACACATACTCGCTTCGTTTCGTTCGTCCGCTGGCTCAGTTTGTGGTGTCATGCTCAGTTTGTTGGATTCCATGTTGTAGCAGATTTTTGTTCATGTCTGACAAGAACAGAAATTGTGTGTCCCAAGTAATTTGTCAAACACCCGGTTGCATCCCGGCCGGGTTCGTCTCATGAAAAAGTGTACGTATAATCTGTGTTCGGATGGAAGGATAAAATTAATTTTGTTGTGCCTTGATCATCTTGTTTGTTTCTTCTTGCTCATAATTTACTAAAAGGCATTATGTTCTGCCTCAGAGGCTGCAGATTTTACACATGCCAAAAAGTGGTTAACAGAGGTTGAGGAATATTGTGCAGTATTTGTTGACTTACAATTATGTCAGTCTATTTCAAAATTTAAACGAATTAATCACATTATATGCAGATTAACTAATGAGCAATCAGCTGTCAGCATTCCCAAATAAACCCTGACAGGACGCCCACACAGTGCTAAACAAATAAATAACTACATAAAATAGATTTAAGTGGACATTATTTTAGATATTTTTACCTGTATATTATATATTTTTCAGCTAAGAAAAGAAATCTATTAATATACAGTCGGTCTAGCAACAAGAAAAGTGAAGACCAAGAAACTAGCGACCCACAATGTGATAAAAGTTGGTGTAGTGAGAACAGTGTTCCCACAAACTGAGTTAAACAAAAACACCCTGATTTACATGAGTAAATAGAACACATAGTTCATAGAATCTGTAAATCAATTTTATTCACATGAATTATACAAGTGGGGCGATTCACTACAATGTATTGTGGGGTGAATGATTCACAATCAGACTTTCCATTTTTGAGAGAGAACTATTTAGAATGAACTGATTCATTCTAAAAAAAGTTTACATACGCTTGATTCTTAATACTGTGTTGTTACCTGAATGATCCACAGCTGTGTTTTTTTTTATCAGCTGTTCACAAGTCCCTTGTTTGTCCTAAATAATTAAACTGCCCGCTGTTCTTCAGAAAAATCCCTCAGGTCCCACAAATTCTTTTCGTGTGTGTGTGTGTATTTGTACCCTTTCCAACAATGACAATGTATGACTTTAAGATCCATCTTTTCACAACCAGGGGACTCATATTCAGTTTTTACAGAAAGCTCAAACCCTCACTGATGCTCCAGATGGAAACCCAATGCATTAAGAGCCGGGGGTTGAAAACTTCTTGAATTTGAAGATCAGGGTAAATTTAACTTATTTTGTCTTGTGGGAAACATGTAAGTATCTTTGTATCTTCTGAAGGGCAGTACTTAATGAAAAAAAAAAGATATTTAGGCAAAATAAGAAAAATGTACACATCTTCATTCTGTTCAAAAGTTTACACACCTGACTCTTAATGCATCATTTTGCCTTCTGAAGCATCAGTAAGAGTTTGAACCTTCTGTAATAATTGCCCTAAGTTGTCCCTCAGTTGTCCTCATTGTGAAAAGATGGATCTCAAAATCATACAGTCATTGTCAACACAGTAAGAATCAAACGTTTGTAAACTTTTAAATGGGGTTCTTTGTGAAAAATTCAACTATTATTTTCTCTTGTGGACTATATGGAAATGTCTTTTATGTGAAATATCTTATTCAGGTCAGTACTAAGTAAAAAAAAACATGCATTTTGTATGATCCCTCTTTATTTTGGTAAAACAATGAACATTTTGCAGATTCTGCAAAGTGTACAGTGTGTAAACTTTTGATCTCTACTGTATTTGAGAGAGAGAGAGAGATATACATTTCTCTAATATATTTGAGAGAGAAAATCGAATGAACCGATTCACTAGAATAAAACAGACTTTGCAATGCTCAAATAAGAGAAGCAGAGAGGATAAGTGTGTTATATTCCCTCTATATTAACAACGCAATGCATTTAGTAGCGTTATCGCTACACAGCGACTCTTAGGAAAAAGTAGCTTGTTTCTGGAATGTCTACACTACTTTGAAAGCACCTAAAGGGCAATGTAAGTACAAAAAAAACATACAGCATTTGACTGTTGCATCGTGTTTCTTATCAGCTGACTATGGTATATACAATGTTTCCATACTGTTGTTCTTTTGGGTTCTACTGTGCTGCTTTTTATTTGTTATTTTCTATGTAAACACGTTAGACAGATGTCTTTGAACACTGGGCCGTGTCTCATTTCCCTTCCTATTTAGCGTCCCATGCATGAGCGCTGCGTTTTAGGCCATGTCAAATAGTGTCAGATTCAAAACACTGGGCCACAATGATTTCTTTCAATTTTCAGCGCTACATCTTGTGTTTTTAAACAGAAGAACAGCTCTGTCATGGTCCTTTAAAAGTTTAAATAGGCTAAAGTATGACTGACAGCTTGTGCAAGTCATGGTAAACGTAGAAAAGTTAACAAGACAAAGTTCTTTGGTCTTCACAGGTTTACAATGTTTTGTCCCGGACGCTTTTGACAAAACAGAAAGAGGATAGCAATTCATTATTTCTAGCACATCATAATCAATTCAATTTGTGGGCATTATTAGGGCAGCCGTATGAATGTGACTCTGGATGATAAGCCCATACCGCACGCATTTTACCACAGTGGATGCTTGTCATTATAGAGGAGCTGCCTTTGTTGGGTTGTATGAATTATTTCCAGTGGTGCTTTTTCAGAGCTGTGGTGGTCTATTGTTTGCCTCAGACAGGGTCTTAAACAAGGGGGAGATACTCATACATTTTGCATGCTAAGAGACTTGATAGCTGATATGTTCTTTCTCTGCCTCGTTCTGTTTTCCCTCGATCTTTACAATGAAACCATTTCATTGTTAATGAATTCTCATTAACACCTCTATTATCTTATTCTTTGGGGCCATTGTGCTTTGTTGATTTTAGACCCTACATAACATTCACGTAGTCAGAGAGTAAGAAAGAATTGCTTTTTAAAAAAATGGTTGTAATTCTCTCTACATATTAATTATCTATCTATCTATCTATCTATCTATCTATCTATCTATCTATCTGTCTATCTATCTATCTAATATAAATTCAGTGTTATCACAATGCAGGCATGCAAGTGGTTGTTTTTATATTGTATCTATGAGCTGCTTATGTAAGTGTGAATTAATGACTTCCCTTTAATAAAAACACATTCCCACATGCCACCCCTTCACTTTTACACATCGTACTAAATAACAAATGACACTTACACCACCTAAAGATGTGCAACATTTGTCTGATATTGAGGTGTATATTAAATTTCCCTGTTACACATCTCTTTATCACACCTTGTTGTAAGATCCACTCTATAGATTCCTTTGAACAAAAATCGTGCTGGATTTCCTGCTGTGAGCTGTTCTCAGAATTGCTTTGCAGTTGCTGAAGGATGATTTAACCGTCTACATTTCTACATAATCTGCCAACGTACTAACATAACACATTTTAGTGTTCGAGGCTTAGGAGTTTTGAGCATATTTTAACATCCAAAGTAATGTGATTCAGTGCCTTTATGCAATAATGAGCTGTTTTAATTAAAGTCAAAAGTTACAATGTATAAACTTTGTAAGCTCATATTAAGCAATCCCCCCTGCACCTGATGTTAGCAGTCTCTCATTTGAGACCAGCAGGTTTGATATGGAGATTTTTCTTTCTTTTTTTTTTAAACGCAGAACTACCTTTTTTTAAGGTTTAAAGGGGGAATTCACTGTTGGCAAAATGGGCTTTTAATAAAACATGAAGTAGAAACATGAACATTCATTTGTTGCTGTATGACCAGAAAAATGACAAAGGATAGGATATATAGGATAATAATATCTTGAGTATTTAGTTTGCTACTGAGTTTCTCAAAAATAACTCTTAAAGGGATAGTTCACCCAAAAATGAAAATTCGTTCATTAATTACTTACCCCCATGTAATTTCAAACCAGTAAAAAAGCTCTCGGATTTCCTCAAAAATATCATAATTTGTGTTGCGAAGATGAACGAGATTTACGGGTTTAAAATGACATGAGGGTGAGTAATTGAAGTAGAAGTTCACTTCCAGAACAAAAAAAAGTTACAGATAATGTACTCACCCCCTGTCATTCAAGATGTTCATGTCTTTCTTTCTTCAGTCATAAAGAAATTATGTTTTTTGAGGAAAACATTTCAGGAATTATCTCCATTTATTGGACTTCTATGGTGTCCCTGATTTTGAACGTCCAAAATGCAGTTTAAATGCAGCTTCAAAAGGCTCTAAATGATCCCAGCCGAGGAAGAAAAGTCTTATCTAGCGAAACGATTAGTTATTTTCTTCTTTTATTCTTCTATTACAGTTTATATATTTTTTAACCTCAAACGCTCGTCTTGTCTCGTCTGCCTGAACTCTGTTAGGGTATGTCAAAAAACTCATCTCATTTTCTCCTCCACCTTTAAAATCCTACATCCATGTTTAACCTTTTTTTTGTAAAAGGTGTTTGATCTTCTTTGCATGTTCACTTTGTAAACACTGGGTCGGTACTTCTGCAGCGATGTAGGATGATTTTAAAGTTGGAGGAGAAAATAAGATGGTTTTTCGACATACCCTAACTGTCATCAACCGGAAAAAACAGAGTTCAGGCAGACGAAATAAGACGAGCGTTTGAGGTTAAAAAATATATAAATTGTCATTTTTTTAAAAATAGATAAACCTTTCTTCCCTGGCTGGGATCATTTAGAGCCCTTTGAAGCTGCATTTAAACTGCATTTTTGACGTTCAAAATCAGGGGCACCATAGAAGTCCACTAAATGGACATAATTCCTGAAATGTTTCCCTCA
The DNA here is from genome assembly GCA_036247105.1 of Cirrhinus mrigala. Classification (NCBI taxonomy): domain Eukaryota; kingdom Metazoa; phylum Chordata; class Actinopteri; order Cypriniformes; family Cyprinidae; genus Cirrhinus; species Cirrhinus mrigala. Next base: position 3,916,650 of record CM070023.1, on the reverse strand, counting down.
AAAAACAATTTCTTTACAACTGAAGAAAGAAAGACATGAACATCTTGGATGATAAGGGGGTGAGTAAATTATCTGTAATTTTTTGTTCTAAAAGTAAACTTCTCCTTTAATGACAGAATTTTCATTTTAGGGTGAACTATCCCATTAAATATCTAAGATTTAGTGCCGTAGACCAAACTTTGGCGAATCTCACGCTAGTTCTATTGTATGAGCCTGGTACCTTGTAAACACTGCAAAGTGATAAAAATGTTTGCCCTGACTCACGGAAATAGTGTAAAAGCCAGCCAATCAGATCGAAATGGGTGATTTAGTCAGAAAATGCAGTTTTTGCATGCAAAGTGCATCAGACATTGAGTGAACGGTCCGTGGGCTTGTTGTCTAATGACTGCAACTAGGACTTCAAGAGTAACATCACCGCTGTTAGTAGCCTATTAAAACAGCAAGCGTGGTTTATGTGTATTCAGTGCAGTCACATGAAGGCAGATGGTTTGGAAATGTTTCAAGATGCTTTGAGACACTGTATCCCTGGACTCGTTCTGTAGCTTCAGCGGTTTGAGGATTAAATCCAACGGCAGCCCATGACATACTTGTTTATCAGCTTTGGCTGGAGCAAGTTATTTCAGATGTGTTAAAGTTTTGAATTCTTGTCAAGTTTCAGCCAGTGGCAGCTTAAATTACACTTATGACGTTTTTTACAGATCAAAGTTGAATTATTCATTTGTTGATGGAAATGTCTGAATACAGATTGGATTGTGCAACTTCAGGGATCAAAAGGATCTGACTGTATATTTGTTTGTTTATGCTCGCAGGTCTGGGGCAGTATGAACCTGACTGATGTCCTGTCTCCATGCCAACCGAAGCCTCAGGTCGAGGTAAACCTAAACCCTCCTGTCAGAAGGTGACCTCTCTGCCCCAATCCAAACTCTACAGGGTGAGTGACCAGAATTAATGCCCATATCCAGTAATGTTTTTTTTGTTCTCTTTTTTATTTTCAAGCTCATTTTTTCTTGCTGCAGTTAATTCGTCTGTCATGAAATTGCAAAAATGGTAGAGAAAATGAATTTGATAGGGAGTAATGATTATGAAAATAACCCATTCTGGCGCCTGTCTGAATTTAGACAACTCACTTTGTGCTGAATATTACTGAAAGGCCATTAAAGGTCATATACGTTCGATTGAAGGAAATGTCAGTGAGGGAAACTTTTTGTAGAATAATTTAATTGTCATGTTTTTTAAATCTCACTTTGATTACCTCAGTCTTTCTTTCCATGTATTTTTATGTAGAAAAAGGCATTGTTTTGTTATGTTTTCTATAATCTTCATAAAGTGGACACAAAGTATTCGTAAAGTATTTGTACAGTACTACAAAAATTGAGCTACGAAGTGACTGAAGAATTAAGGAATTTCACCTTGTTTTATTATTTTTTTTCATATATAATGCAGTATCATTTATTTTAAAGCTAGCACACAGTATTCAGCCAATAAATGTTTTAACAAGTTTGTTATAAAATGTGTTTAAATGGTAAAAACAAGAATTTGGGGTCAGAAAGATGTTTTTTACACATATTAAAATTATTATTAAGTATTAAAATACAATTTATTCATTCAAATGTGTTGATTTGGTGCTTATTTTTTATTATTATCAATGTTAAAATCAGTTGTGCTGCCTATTATTTTTGTGGAATCTGTGATACATTTGATACATGATATGTGATACTGTACATTCAGAATACTTTGATGAATATAAATGCAAAAGGATGGCATTTATTTGAAATAGAAATCTTTTGTGACATTATAAATTCTTTACTGTCAGGTTTGATCAGTTTAATGAGTCCTTACCAAATAAAAGCATTAATTTCTTTCATCAAAAAGTTAATGAATTAATATAAAAAAATAAATAAATAAAAAATCGTGACCCCAAACTTTTGAACACTAATGTGCTTTTGTCGAAATGATAGAAGTTCTGAGGTGCTCAGGAAAAGCATATGGTAACATTAATGTGTTTTGTATTCAAATCCAAAGTAGTGATTGCTCTCCCTGTCAGAAAGTTCTCCATCTCTCTTGTTTCTCTGTGTGGGTGTGCCGGTTAGCAGCTTGACACTGAAATCTTTGGAGCTTAATTATGGTCCTGTCACATCGGGAGAATGAAACGTTTCGATCTCTCGCCGTAATCATTGAACATGAACATCAAAATCGACCCATCATTAACACCATCTGAGGTGCATGACTTTACATAGAGCGACATATGTGTGTGTGTGTTTGTGTGTTGGATGACAGGAATAGATGAGATTTATGATGGATATGGATTGCTCATTATTAAAATAGCCTTTTGCTAAAACAGTAATGGTATATGATCATACTTTGATAAATGTCATGGCATTACAAGATTACCATATTCATATACCGTGGGATTTACTACTTCAAGGAAATATTGCAGCAGTTCATGTCCAAAAAACATGTTTGTTTGTTTTTTTCCCCCATACTGTTAGAGAAGCTATTGAAATTTAGTATGGAAGAGTCAGAGTTGTGCAGCCTGGGATTTAAAGTGTGCTTCTTGGTGTTTTTTTTAGCATTCGTGTGTTTAACTCACTCACATAAATTATATTTAACTGATACACTCAAACGGTAAATCGTGGCTTTTCATAAACAGTCACTGAGGCCACAACAGTGTCACATACTGCCATATTATGAGCTTTGTGTTGTCCTGCAAGTGGGGAATTAGACAGTATTGGACTGAAATTTTGTTGATTATTTGTGGTTGGTTAGTCAGGATAAAAGGACACCCATTGACATCGTAGGCAGCTTCCTGTTTTTTTTCCCTGATCAGCTTTTAGATGTTTAGGCAACATGATTAGGGCATAAAATAACAGGGGACACTTTCTCAACGTCGCTAATCCTCTTCTGGTGACTCGCTGAAAGATTCAGCCAGATTATTTTGCTCATCTTGGTTAGATCCAAATCAGTTTTAGAGAGGCTGTGTTATGTACACATTTAATTTGAATGAATTGCTTATTTATGAATTTAAATGACCAGCGCAGTCTGTGTATTCACAGACAAATCAGGGGTCTGTCAAAATGCATTCAGTGTAGTGTCACTCAAACAGAAATGACATGCAAGTAATGCGGAATATTAATGTATTTATTTATAAGCAGTGAGGTCAGGCCACTTCTGTAGAAAATAGTGGTTGTCAGTGGTTGTCTGTGTTTTTAGGTAGGACTGAGTGATATATTTGAATGTTTCTGATTGAGTCATTATTATTTGGTTTTGTAGATAATATGTGACCCTGGATCACAAAACCAGTCGTAAGTAGCACAGGTTTATTTGTAGCAACAGCCAACAATATGGGTCAAAATTATTGATTTTTCTTTTATGCCAAAAATCATTAGGATATTAAGTAAAGATAATGTTCCATGAAGATATTTTGTAAATTTCCTACCGTAAATATATCAAAACCTAATTTGGACAACTTTAAAGATGATTTTCTCAATATTTTTATTTTTTTGCAACCTCAGATTGCAAATTTTTAAATAATTGTATCTCAGGCAAATATTGTCATATCCTAACAAACCATACATCAATGATATGTAAATCTCAGATTCAAAAAGTTGAATCTTATGGCTGGTTTTGTAGTTGAAGTTCACATATAAAGTTAACCAGCAACATAAACATTTGCAGTGGTTTTAATATTCTTTAATTATTTGTTCGACAAATACTGAGCTAAAAAAGTGACTGACAAATAGTCAAAAAAAAAAGGAATTTCACCAAAATGTTATTAATTTTTGATATATAATGCAATAACATTTATTTTAAAGCTAGCACACACTGTTCAGCCAACAAATTGTTAAAAAAGTTTGTTATAAAATATATTGAAATGGTAAAAACGTTTACAGAAAATTTATACAGGACTCAAACGAGTTTGAGAAGAGTACGATTTTTTTGACACATATTAAATGTATTATTATTATTAAAATACAATTTAATCATTCTAATGTGTTGATTTGGTGCTTATTTCTTATTATTATCAGTGTTGATAACTGTCTATTATTTATCATTTATTTGAAATAGAAATCTTTTGTGACATTATAAACGTATTTACTGTCAATTTTGATCAGTTAATGAGTCCTTGTTATATAATAAAAGCATTAATTTCTTTCAACACCCATTGACATTATAGGTAGTGGTTTCAATGTAACTTTTTTAGTCATTAAGTCTCTGTGTCAGTGTTTTAAAAGGTAGAGCATATTAATAGCAGTTCTGATTTAAATGTCAAGAAATTAAGATAAAGATTTTTTGAAAAGATTATGTCTGTTACAAAAAAATCCATTTAAAAAATGCTGTTCTTTTAAACTTTCAAGATTAATAATAAGAAAATATAAAACTAGTAATTACATACAGTATGAGGCCACATGCCAATATACAGCCATATCTCACAGCTATGAGTGTGATATTGCATTTTTATACAGTTCTTTCTGGTTCTCGAATCTGATTGGCTGAGAGGAGCGTGATATTCTAGTGATATCGGAACTCCAACCGTTTCTCTGTTTGTATCACCCTTTCTCACAGCGAGTGTTATGGTGGACGGCAAAATCCACTATAATTTTATAATAATATTGTGTCACAGAATGTAGTTTTAAGAGTTTTTTAGGTGAGAATGTACTTGTTTAGACTATCGTCTATTTTAAAATTTGCTTCGATGTTTTCAGAGATGTGAACTCCAGGGTGTCAGCAGCTGTTCAGCGCTCATGAATCCGTCGAGAGCTATTTATTTATTTTACACACACACATACAATTTATATTATTTTATTTATTACTTTGTTTTTTTGTATCTGTATCATCCAGCCCTACTTGTAAGCCCATCTGTCCTGACCACCTGCACCTTCCATTTCACTGAAGCATTTCACTCAGCATTGATTTTGTTTCTGTAAAATACAGTTTGTTGCTTTTTCAGCCTCTCTTTGAGTGTCTCTCTTCATCTTTTTCTTATCGTGTACATTGTCCATGCTGAGACACGGCATGAACTTTCTGCAAAGTTGCTCAGTGCTTCAAACAGATAAGACAGACATGTATCAGGTTTTCTGTAGGATTATGGCTTTAGCACAGAGCTCCGTTTGAGGCTGATGTACATTGGGTCTCTTTTGCCTCCAGTTACTGACAGCACAGAGCGAAAAACCCCCAGCATTCCTTCTCATATCTGAAATGAAGCTCTGCCATTTGAGCACGTTCTCATTTGATATACACAGACCTCCCCCGCACCTGTCTGGATTCTTCAGGTGTGTGTGAATGTGTGTGAGTGTTGGTTCGTCCACTATCAGGGATTAATTAACACTCTGAAAGGGGAAGACTGGAGGGAGGTAGAGAGTGTCCAGTGCAGAGAGGAAAAGATAGATTGTGATGAGAGGAGAAGTGCATTAGAGCAAAAAAGAAAGAGGGCGGTGAGCCGTTGATGGGCGAATGAGTCTGCGATGGGATTTAATTGGCTGCTTGTACAGGCTGCAGGGTATTGTACCTGCCTGTCACACTAACACACTCACCGTAGAGGAAAGTTGAAGTGTGTGAGGCTGCATATATGTAAGTTTGAACATGCTATCAGCATACATGACACATGGAAGTAAACTTAAAGGAACAGTTCATCCAAAAATGAAAATTCATATGCTCTCCCTTATATTGTTCCAAACCTATATGTGGACGATATACTGGTAGACACGATTAACCAGTATAGATTTTGGACTGTGGTCTCTATCGTGGTTAAATGCTCATGTGATGTTGCTGTGCTTACGTGGTAATGAAAACTTATCGTTTTCACACATTTTTAAGCATTGTGGTTTAAAAACAAGTGGTTTTAAGCTGTTGAAATGCAATCAGCAGTAAAAGAGAACTCATTTCACTATATGCATGAACGGTTTAACCTTGTAAACACAGTAATTTAGGCCTTATGTGAACGCAAACAGCTGAGAAAGAAAACTTAGCATTATACTGGATCTGGCAGCTCTTAAAGTGACAGCAGTCTAATATTCCTGCTGTCCGTCATCCGTGTTTAAATAAAACAACAAAAGAGAGAAAGTCTCTCACTGCTTTTGATTAAATCACTTTTGTAACTTGAATAAGAAAGGTATATTTAATTTACATTGTGAAGAATATGCAGTGTTTTTTTTTTTTTTTGTCCTAATGCTTGTAAATAGTTTCTTATTCATATTTAATTGCTGATTGTTTACTTGTCTTCAGTGAGCTTGAGTTTTTTTTGTTTTTAATTTAGGCTAGAATTAGTTTTTTTGTTGATATTGACACTGATATCAAACATTTTAATATCATAAAGATAAAAAATAACTATATATATATATATATATAACCTTTATGACTTCCTTTTTTTCTGTGAATTGTTATTTTCTTATTATTAGTGTATTTTCATTTTGTTAGTGTTTTTTAACACTTCTATTTAGCTTTAATTTGTTTTTATTTTTATTGTTTGTTTTTTTCTATTAGTAATTATGAAAAAAGGGGAGTTTTATTCATTTTTGTACTTCAACTTCAGCTTATTTCACTGTTTATATTTTATTTTATTTCAGCTTTGTTTCAGTTAAAAACTATTTTAATAAGTTTAGTTAACAGTAACAGTCTGTGAAACAACACAAAAGAAAACATTTAGAAAAATAGTTTTCTTATTGTTTTTCATTTTTGTGCCTGAACTATGCATTTTAAAATCCAACATTTTGTGCTTATATAATTTGCTCATTTAGAAACATGCATGTTTTAGTAGCTAATCATACTCTGTATATGGTGTATTATTCATTGTCATTCTCTGCGTTACATTGTTCCCCTGAATGATCGTGTTAAACAGCTGCCATCTGAATTCCAATTTTTCAGAGAAGCTGAAAACTCATTTGACTCTCTCTGGTTGATTGGGTTCAGTCATAAGCAACTTTATCACAGAAAAGCATGCATAATACCATAGTTTTGCCCCACTGGCCTAAGGGCACGTTCACTATTGAACCTCATGCTTCTCAGCCAATCACATCAGAGCATCCTCCTAAGCATGACAGGGAAAGTTTATCCCCAAAGACATTACGTTAGGACACATACAAACACACACACACAACACGCTGTCACCTCTACCACGACTCCATAAAAAATTATCACCACTGTTGAAATTGGTAATTATGGAAAGAGGGGAATAATTTTGGTTTATCTATGTCAGTCACACTTGCTACACTCTGTCTTTTGGCTTCGACAGGAACTGCAGCGCAGAGCGTATGCCAGGAATGCGTTTCTAACAGAGCGGGAATAATCACATTGAACTGCCGGCCTGCATGAGTAAATAGCATTGAACACAGTGTGCTGAAAAATTGTGTTTACTTGACGCCTCTAAATGCCTCCAAACGCTTGGATTATCTGACGGTAATTCTGCCTCTCGCAAAGATCAAGTCTCATTTATCAGTGTTTAATGGTGATGCACTGTATATCATGGTAGGCCAGATTTTTACATTTTCAGGAAAAATGAGTCAGTGGGGCTCATCACCACAATGCTAGGGTGTTTATTCTTGCCACTGATATGCAGTTTTGGTTTTATTTTATGTTTTAGGTGGTTGTTTACTGGCATAAGCCATTAGTGTAGAGCCCTATGATTTCCGCGATGTGGAAAATGCAGATGGAATCACGGAATCCAGTCATAAAAATGGAATTTACTGTATAAGACGAATGGAACTTAACACATCGTCACCTTGGAATGATAAGGTTCTATCTGACGTTTTTGTCAAAATTGAGTTATTCACATTATGTGATGTTTCTTTTGTAAGCTGTGTACATTTTGGGCTGTTTTTTTAGAAAACAAAAAGGGTTCTATCTACAGAAGCTCAATATCTCAAAACTGCTCAGATTGCAGATAGAACCTTATCATTCCAAGGCGACGACATGTCTGTGAATATTAAGCCGAAGAAATACTATTTATTAAAATGAATGGTGTCGTTTACTACACAAATACTGAAGTGTGCGTGTCGCTTGCAGTGTTTTTAACCTCTGAACACATAAAAAAACTGCTCTGAGAATCACTTCATGAGCATTTTACCATTTATTGTGAGCTATGTCATATACAAACAGAAACTTAAAGGTCTTCACAGCAACCTGTCAAATTAAAAGTTCGGTTTAACTTGAAGAAATTGTGACAGAAATATATTACTATATGTTATTTATTATTAAGACATTATTTTTAAGAAATATTTATCAGAAAAATTATTTGCCAGAATTTATTTATCAGAAAAATGTAAATGCACAGTATTTCTAAAACAACAACAATAATATATATATATATATATATATATATATATATTTTTTTATAAAATCAATTATCTAGAGATGCTTTTGATTATATAATGAAACCATTGAAATGGAATCCAAAAAAAAAAAAAAAAAGGAAAATAAAACATATTTTATAGGGCCTTAGAAATGTAATGTTTGTTAAAATTTTAATAAAATACTGTTAAATTGTTTTCATTTCATGATTTTAATTAATTAGACATGCTTTTTGATTAATATTCCTTAATTTAACCATTAAAACAAAATAAAAAAAAGGGAATCCCGAAAAATGAAAACTGAAAAAACTGAATTTGGAAAAAGAAAAAAAAAAAAGAAAGAAAAGAAATTTGGGAAAAAATAAAATGGATTTTCAAAAATTTATTTTTGTTAAATTTTTAATAAATTGCTGCAATAAATTGTTTTCGTTATATGATTTCAGTTAATTAGAAATGCTTTTTGATTAATATATCTTAATTTAACCATTAAAACAAGATAATAATAATAAAGAAAAAATGGAATCTAGAAAAAGTAAAAAAAGTTTTCATTGGGCTCTATAAGTGATTTTTACCATATCATTTGGATTAATAATTGGCTGGCAGACAAGTAAATATTTATTTATTTATTCCTTCCTTCCTTCCTTGTTTCCTACCTTCCTTCCTTCCAACCATGTTACCCAAGTTGTTGTAAGAAAAAAGTATTTAAGTTTAGCAAAAACTACAAGCCAGTATTTGGTCAAATTAGTAGATTTTTATTTTATTTTATTTTATTTTATTTTATTTTGTGTATATCCAGTTTTAATGATTGTTTATTGCTAGAAAATTGTAAATATTATATTTTACCATTTTTTTTCTTTTGATTAGTGACTGGGGAAAAAAAACAGCTTTATTTACTATACTTATTTTCCATTTTTATTTAGCCTGAGATTGAATTTAATAGAAAAGATTGAGTCTAAGACACTCTTTTGTACTCTATTCATGGAAAGTGCCAGTAATAGTGAGTAGCTTGACTAGGTGGACGACGTTATATCTAATTAAAATCAAATTCATGAACTATGAGGGCAAGAGCCTTTGAAGACCTGTTTAATTATGGTTACCTATGGACTAATAACATATCGCAATAAAATGAATGACAAAAGAAAGGTCGCACAATCAGAGTTGTGCAACACCGGAGACATCCAGCAAACTTTAAAAAGCTCATTTGAATATTCTACATATCAGCGGACGACTCACTGAACAGATGGTTGGAAGCGAAGTTAGATTATTCGTTTGAAACGATAGACAGACACACAGATAATGGGATGGGCATGTGTGTGTCATAATTGAAGTTTCTTGAGGCATAGAATAGGATCTGCTCTGAATAAGCTCATGTTTTGCCTCCAGAGGTAAATTCCTCATCTTCACAGGTGCTTTCACCTGCACCTGTTATCTTTTCATCCACTTGGATGGATTTCAATGTCCACGTGGCTCTCTCTCTCTTTCTCTCTCTTCATATCTCTTCATTTTCTCTATTCACACACTCAGTTCATCTGGACTGGCATTGTGCTCACACATTGGCAGGTGTTATAGTGCAGGTGAGAAGATTGCGTGTGTGAGTGTGGGTTTGTGTCATATAATCTTTAACAGAAGTCCGTTTTTGTGTGATGTTTTTCAAGTGTGTTCAATAAATCTGTCACTCAAACCACATCAGTTCCTTGCTGCTCTTTCTCACCCAGTTACAGTCTAAACCGTTTGTATTCACCGTTTTGTTTGACGTCACTCCTTCCTCCTCCCTTAAAAGTTTTTATCTTTCTGTGTTTTGTCAGACATCTGCGGTTTTTGGTAATTAAGTTGAAACACTTTGTCAGTGATCGCAGAGCGCAAATTGACAGACTGAATCTCCCTCTGGATGCTTTCCCCTTTGATCATCCGAGATGTGAGATAGCAGGATTTCACAGAGCACAGGCAATTGTGATTTACGTGACAATTCGTAACGCTGCGGTTAGTGTTAGTTGAAACGGATTGAACAGTTCATCCAGGGTCGCTCGGTTCATTTCATTCTTGGGGTAAATAAACAGGTCAGTTGATTGTGCATTTTGCTGAGAGACAGGAGAATTGACAATCATGGAGCAGCGTGTTTCAGATAGAGTGAGTTAAATGTTTTGTACTGTTTGTCTTAAAAATTAATGCTTTAGCAGCCTGATGAACAAAAATGCTCACACAAACACTTGGTACTCTTGTGAGCACACGTCAAAGACTGACACAGAAGAGAAGAAATTGTTAAATAAAGTTGTTATTTTTGTTTTCTTTGGGCACAAAAAGTATTCTTGTAGCTTCATAAAATTGCAGATGAACCATAGATGTCACAATGACTATTTTAGCGATGTCCTTACTACCTTTCTGGGCCTTCAACGTGTCGGTTGCGTTGCTGTTTATACAGGACCAGAAAGCTCTCGGATTTCATCAAAAATATCTTAATTTGTGTTCCGAAGATGAACGAAGGTCTTACGAAGGCCTTACATGAGGGTGAGTAATTAATTACAGAATTTTCATTTTTGGGAGAACTAAACCTTTAACATATTTTGGTCAATTTTCCAGAAGGAGAAACACTGTATTATATTTTAAACATTTATTTTCTTATTTTCTGGGAGTACAGTAGCTTGTAGATGGCCTCTAAACCATGGCTTTGCCAAAAAAAATCTTGTTTTTTTCTGATGTTTTGAAGGGGTCTTTAATTCTGATGTAAGATATTTTTAAAAAACTGATTATGATTCTGATTTTAAAATCAATTCTTTTAGACTCAGTTATTTAAATTGGGTTTAAAAGAAGAGTTTTTATTTAAAATATACATAATTTGTAACATTATTAAGGTCTTTCCTGTCACTTTTGATCAATGTGTCCTTGCTAAATAACAGTATTTTTTTTTTACTTCTCAATAATAATATTGTAAATTCGGACATAAAACTTGTGGATTGTATTGTATGTTGGAACACTTATTCATTAAACATATCACTTATTATGTTGTTGTTGTACTTTTTAGCCATAATGTCCTTGTATCATTTTTAAAGAAGTCTCTTGTGCTAATCAAAGTTCCAATTATTTGGTCAAAAATACAGAAAAAAGTAATATTATGAAGTGTTATCGCAATTTAAAAATATCAGTTTTCTATTTTAATATACTTTAAAATAGAACTTATTTCTGTGATACAAAGCTGAAAAATTAGCCATTGCTCCACTTTTCAGTGTCACACGATCCTTCATAAATCATTCTAATATGCTGATTTATATGACAATGTTGCAAACAGTTGTGCTGTTACATTTTTTTTTGGAACCTGTGATATTTTTTCAGGATTCTTTGATGAATAAAAAGTAAAAAAGAAACACCATTTTCAATTATTATTCAATATAAGTCTTTACTATCACTTTTTATCAATTTAATACATCCTTGCTGAATAAAAGTATTAATTTCTTTCCATAAAAAAAGAAAACAATTACTGACCCCAAGGTTTTGAACGGTAGTGTATATTGTTTCAAAAGATTTTTATTTTAAATAAATGCTGTTCCTTTTAACATTTTATTCATCAACGAATCCTGAAAAAAGTATCACAGGTTCCAAAAAAAAAAAAGAAAATTAAGCAGCACAACTGTTTCCGACATTGATATTAAATCAGCATATTAGAATGATTCCCGAAGGATCATGTGACACTGAAGACTGGAGTAGTGATGGTGAAAATTCAGCTTTGCATCACAGGAATAAATTCTATTTTAAAGAATATTAAAATAGAAAACCACTATTTTAAATTGCAATAATATTTCAGTTTTATTTCTGTGTTTATAATCAAATAAACAGCCTTGTTGAGCAGACTTCTTTAAAAACATAAAAAAATCGTACTGATCCCAAACTTTTGAACAGCAGTGTATGTGTAACTGCCTTCAGTTGGCAAACCATGCATCAGTCCCATCTGACATACAGAGGATCCCTGTCCTTGTAATATAATATTAATAGCAGAGTCTACCGTATTCTTGACAACTGACACAGTGAAAGCTACAACTGCAGAAAGAGACCGTTTCAGGTCACTGCTTGGGAATGAAATGCCTTTACTCTGTGCAAATATGACTGAGAAGAACACACTCGATCCACGTCCTACATCAGTTCACTGAAAGATAGAGTTTCTTTTATTTCTCTTAATGTATACAAGAAGATAGAAGGGCAGAGATGATGGCACATAGACAGAATCCAGCACTGAACTGAAATTCTTATTTTATTTTCTTTCTTTCTTTCTTTCTTTTTTGATAAAAAGGCGCAGTGAGCTGGTAAAATTCTTAAAGTTATTACGTTTTGGCACCTGTGTCACATAATGACTCATTTTATTTATTTATTTTTGAAGTAGTAATCTGAATAAATGTGTTAAACTTACCCTGGGTGGCAGTTGAATGCGCCATTTTCGTCAATAATTTTCTACTAAATGACTCATTCTCTCATTTCGGTTTTATATTAGTTTCTAAATGGTTGTCCCCACCACAGCCACTCGTGAACAGATGCTTCACCCCTGCTGCAATTCAATCCCATTACATAGTGCTTTCATTTATTTCCAAACTGGGTTTGGCTTAAGTGCAACTCACCTCTGTAATGAGCATTTTAAATACCTCCGGTATTCATTGTATTCTTCTTATGATGTGTTATGACAGTTTATCTCAAACTGATTCACCGTAAGCGATTTGTCTTAATTTCAGGGTCATTTGATATGAATCGATCAAGACTTGCTCAGTATGCTTTGACAGTGATGCGGCATTGTTACACCATTGTTAACAACTTCAATTTAACATTATCGTTGAATCTGTCATAAAATGCCATAAGCTATCTGAATCAACTTGTTGTCATGGAGAGTCGGGCTAGTTGTAATTAGCCTAATGACAGAAAGGAAGAGACCACAGTGGAAGCCACACAATTATCGCATTATGCTAATGTGAACTAAGACCATAATGGCAACTAGCATGGAGTAGAAATATCATTGTTTCCTTCTAAATACCTCTGACCGACATTAAATGTCTCCCAGCCATAATGACTGCTCTTCAGTTCATTAATCCTGACCACAACAACATTAACTTTCCCTGCTTAATCAAGGCCTTTTTAAGGTTCAAGTAATCTTAGAGACATGATGTCAAGCCAAAAACTTTCAGACCAATTTAACAAGGTGCGAATGCACTGTGGAGCACTGTGGTATTCATTATTACAAGTCATTATAAATCTTTTCAGTGCAAACACACCTCCTTTATATGTAAATTTGGGTTATTATAGATGCACTTTATTTGCAAAACTCACTCTGTTTCATTTAAAAGAGGTGTTTGTTTACATTTCCAGTTGATCGTGGTTTGCCTGCATCTTTCTAGATGTCTTATACTTGCAGTAAAGTATGCCATATCATGGTAGTCTGCTGTATTTTTCTCAACCTAGCGCTAAAAAAAATATTTTATGCGCTGATTTTAATTATCTGGGTGATAACGCAGACAGAGTGTGCAAATAAACATCTGTGATTCATTCTTTGTGAATTTTCTCCATTTTGTTAAACAAAACATTGTTATATGTGACAGTTATTAACTATGGGCTTATCTGTTTATTCAGAGTCATGCATTATTCGAGCATAAATAATGGATGCAGGAGACAGAGGTTGCATATTGTGAAGAGGATAAATCACTGAGAAGATGTTTAGTGTGATGAAAAGAGCCTCTTCACGGGAGCCCTTATTTCACATTCATCTTAGATTTCCAAGAACACCACATATTTATGTTTTTACTCATGATGATTTTGCTCTGAAAGGGTTAGTTATAACCATAATCGCATGCCCTGTGACTTACAGGTGTTTATTACAGGTTAGTCAGACATTTATCTTTAAGAGACTTGAGGAAGAATTGTTTTTTTGAGAAACATTCATTTGAGAAAATACGGCAGTAGTGGCGCGGTATCTAGAGGGATGAATTGTGGATCTGCGCTGTGATCTGAAAAGGGAGATTACTGCAGTCATATGATGTAAATAACAGCCCCCCAAAGGTGTGTTATGGCTCTGTATTTCAAACACGCCACTATACGGTATCGTCATCTCTCAACTTTTGCTTTTGTTCAAAGACTTCATGATGAAAACTAATGCTTTTCATTTGCAGTGCTACCTTTTGGAGGGAAGCCCTTTAAAAATCCTGAAGATCTGAATTGATGATTCTGGCTTTAATTAGTATAGCCTGTTTTAGTGATCACATCAATTCTTTACAGGCTATGCTAATCTATGCCAGAATTAGCAATGCATGTGGGACGGACTTACTCTTCGCTTATGGGCGTCACTTTGTATTATTAAGTGGTGAGGACAGTGGCACCAGAACCAGTTGTGCAGTGTGTGTGCTGTTCGATGTGCAGGTTATGATATCACATATGCTGATGGCTTGATGTTAATTAGTTCATCCTCAAATTTTTTTTTTTTTTTGATAGTATTACTACTGAAATTAATACTATTATTTAGCAAGGATGCATTAAGTTGATCAAAAGTGACTTTAAAGACTTACAAAAGTAATCTATTTCAAATAAATTGTACTTTCGAAATTTCAATTCCTTTAAAAAAAGAAAAATCCTGAAAAAGTACATCACAGTTTCCACAAAAATATTAAGCCGCACAACTGTTTTCAACTTTATAAAAATAAAAAATGTTTCCAATTATCGCCAGCGATATTAAGCATTTTTATGATTATCGATGTCAGTCATTTTCAAAACCGATTTACCGAAAAAATAATAAAAAATAAAAGCATTTCAAGAAAGTTTTTGTCAGAGCCCTTTTTATTCTTAATTTTTACGTAAATTTTTATTTTTACATGTATCGGTTCAAAATATCAGTTATCTGTGTACTTGATCTGTAATTATCGTATCAGCTATAAAAAACACATATCGGTCGACCTCTAGTTTCTTGAGCACCAAATCAGCATATTAAATTGATTTCTGAATCATGTGACATTGAATACAGGAGTAATGACTGCTAGAAATTCAGTTTTTTAATCACATTAATAAATTATATTTTTAAGTTGTAATAATATTTCACAATTATAGGGTTTTTACTGTATTTTTGATCAAATAAATGCAGCCTTGGTGAATGTAAAATACTTCCTGTTTGAATATTGACCTTAAACATTTACAGTATATTACATTATATAATATTAGTTATTATTACAATTATAAATAAAATTTAATGAATTGATGGGGACAAATTTGTCCAAGCAAAAAGTTATGCATGTTCCCACTGTCATTTCCATTGTTTATGATGTCATCGCTGTAATCTCTTAAAGGAACAGTTCACCCCACAATCTCTCCAAAATCTGTTCTTTTCCATACACAAAAAAATGAATGGTGACCACAGCTGTCAGATTTTCTTCAGATAAGAACGTCACAAAGAATAACATCGCATGAAACATTCATATGATTTCAGAAGACCTGGAATAAAGTTAATGAAAGATTAGAATCACTTTAATCTTGATTTTAATCTTTTTTGGTCCCCATCCACTTTCTTTGACTACATGAAGGTGAGTAAATGATGACAGAATTTTCATTTTTGGGTGGGCTAGCCCTTTAAAAAAAAATTCTCTTGCTGCACATTTTACACCCTAAGATATTAAAAGTAAGCATTTACACCTCACTTACAGAGCAACTAAATTCCATACTCTCTGAGGGCCTTGATCTCATTCAGTGTAGGTATTTGTGTGATTGCCAGACCAAAATTGAACAATACCACCAATAAGAGGAACAAAGCCAAAATATAAAAGCATTGTCCCTAGCAAGATGTCCAATCCATTCTACCCGTCACCTTATCAGTGGCCTGAGATTAGATAGTTTTTTCCACTGACCAGAAACATGACACAAAGAAGACCTCATACAGACAAGAGCTGTGTGTCATCACCTGTCAGATGGTAATCTCCATGCAGTCCTGACTCAGTGTTATAGGGGCGGCAAAGAACGTTAAAGAAAAAAAATGGGCCAGGCTTCAGCCCTGATCTAAAAGCATTCTTCGTTAACCCAGAAGGTCAAAGGTCATCGGATGGTGAATGGTCTTTGGAAAGTAATTTAACACAACACCGCACCTTTGGAGAAGTCATTATCAGGTGTTTGAATTATTTCTGCGCATAGTGGGTCGATACATCAGTGGCGTCCCTCCAAACTCGTGTCATGCTCCGTTGCACTTGGACATGTTCCCAACATATAAAAAAACCTTTAGCCCAGTTGCATTTGTCAAAACTGAAAGGAAAAAGTGCCAAGTTTTAAATATGCTTAACAGCTTTGTTATTCTTAAGAGAAAAATTTATTTGCCCTCTGTAATCTCTCTCGGCCAGACTTTTCTTCGCATTAACCTTCCCCGCAGCACTCAGGACAAATCGTCTCGGAAAAGGTGCCACAGTCCTAATTACTTACCCATGTTCTGTCCTTTTAAGCTATTGACAGGTTATATTAGTAGACGTTCCCTTGTGTGCCTGAACCCAGATCGGCTTAACAGTCTCATCACATATCTGATCTAGACAGGCCTGCTGATCTCAGATCAGCCTGAAATGTCCACCTCTGCCCGGTAACAGATTGGCATTTGAG
Source organism: Cirrhinus mrigala (assembly GCA_036247105.1). NCBI lineage: Eukaryota > Metazoa > Chordata > Actinopteri > Cypriniformes > Cyprinidae > Cirrhinus > Cirrhinus mrigala. The sequence goes on along the minus strand of CM070023.1, from coordinate 3,899,779 downwards.
TGGCAGAGCAAAAGGCCGTGAGCGTCTGTAGGCAGCTGGTACACACCCCTGGCATCCAGGTCCATGAATGTTAATGTGGCGCTGTAAAGCCCACGGGTACCAGATCTCTCCACAGTGGGATCACCAAAATTTACATACCCCGTCAGTCATAATATTGCCTACTTAAAGGGATAGAGCCTAAGCTGGCGTGGGCTGCAAAAAAGAGGAATAACTCTTGTATTTACCTGGATTTTATAAAGCGAATTTGCATTTCGCTGCAGGGCTTATGTCGTTAACGGAGACTAATATCACGAGAAACTGAATTTCCTTAATCTTTTGAGATAAAAGAGTTCATTTACTATGAAAACACACTGTAACTTTCAGAGCATAAAGCTACTTTCCCGGTCCAACAGGTCCATATTTTGAAACAGAGCTGCAAAACAGCTCATTCCAATGTCTTGGATTCCTTGGAAACAGGATTCAGAAATGGCCAGTCATAATGATTTTAATACTAACAACGTAAAAGAAATTATCTCTGAATATTACTAATTAGAAGATTAGGATATAGAAATGTCAAAAATTGTGCTCATATCCACTCTCCGTATCCATTTAAATGATCCAAACATTATAAAATTGGCTCACACTTTTTTTTTTATCAGTGTCCTGTTAATTTATTTGTGATTGCAAGGGTCAGAGAGGCTGGAGATATGTGTTAAAACTAAATTAGAAACTAAAAAAAGAATTTGATCCCTTAAGGAATTGAAAGTGAGACTCATCTTCTATGTTTTATCACTTGTCCTGCACACTGTGACTGGCTACTCAGCATCAAAGAACGTATCAGCATCTTTTTATCCTGGTTTATACTTCACATTGTGATAATGAGCTGATATCGGTTTTCCTATTGTAAAATAATTCCCCAAATTTCTTTTCGTCGCTCATGAAGTTGTTAGTGTTTGAGTTTCAACATGTGGTGGCTCATATTCTCTCAGCAGTCCACTTTTTCTTGCTGGAACTGTTTATGCATTCAGAACTAATTAAGGGTTTCAAACAGGGACCCATTTATTTGCAATATAAATTCATTTCTTTTCCTTCTCAACTCCTTCGAAATGTGTATGTGCTAATTTTTATTCCTGGCAGGCCGTTAGTGGATGTGCTGGTGTCTTGACTGATAAACTTTTCTTTAAAACTTTTTTTTTTTTTTTTTAAATTCTCCCGTGTGTAGTCTGGATTGTTATTTAGGATATTATGAGCAGATGAGATTTGAGGCGTTGGAGCAGGTTAGCCTTATGGCTCTCTGTGTGTGCCTGATTAAAATCGAGATAAGCTAGCAGTGTGAACTGTGAAGTACACCCTAGGCTGCCAAAATGTAAAGGACAGGGCAAGGCAAATAAACAAAAAAGAAGAGAGGAATTAGTATTTGATTAGCTTCCACAGGCTTTGTTATAAATTTGAAATAAGTAAAAATAAATTGAAATTGTAAAAATTGTCACATTTTCTCACCTTCATGTCATTCCAAACTTGTTTGACTTCTGTGAAAACTGACTAATGTTCTGGTTGTTCTTTTACATACAGTTGTAATAAATTGGGAGCTCTTGAGCGTTAGAAAAGATGCAAAAGCATCATAAATCTATCAAAAAAGTGGACCTTAAAGCTTGTGCACTCTTCTTTAATAATCTTCTTTCCCATTGCAGAAGCCAAAACTATATGTCTTTGTATTTTGGCTTCTGTTAGTGTCCAGATCATTGTGTAAGTCAATTGAGAACCGAATCAATCTGTTTTTTTTTTTTTTTACACAATGCTACAGTTGAAGTCAAAAGTTTACAAACACCTTGCAGAATCTGCAAAATGTAAATTATGTTACCAAAATAATAGGGATCATACAAAATGCATGTTATTTTTTATTTAGTACTGACCTGAATAAGATATTTCACATTAAAGATGTTTACATATAGTCCACAAGAGAAAATAGATCCATTTATAAAAATGACCCTGTTTAAAAGTTCACATACGCTTGATTCTTAATACTGTGTTTTTACCTGAATAAAACACAGCTGTTTTTTTTTTTGTTTTTGTTTAGTGATAGTTGTTCTTGAGTTCCTTGTTTGTCCTGAACAGTTAAACTGCCTGCTTCTTTGGTTTTTTATCATTCTTTGGTTTTTTATCATTTTTGTGTATTTGAACCCTCTCCAGCAATGACTGTATGATTTTGAGATCCATATTTTCACACTAAGCAACTATTACAGAAGATTCAAACACTCACTGATGCCTCGGAAGGAAAAACGATGCATTAAGAGCTGGGGGTGAAAACTTTTGAACAGGATGAAGATGTGTACATTTTTCTTATTTTGCCTAAATATCATATATTTTTTTCATTTAGTAATGGCCTTCAGAAGCTACAGAAGATACTTACATGTTTTCCAGAAGACAAAATTTGTTAAATTTACCCTGATTTTAAAATTGAAAAAGTTTTCACCCCCCGGCTCTTAATGCATTGTTTTTCCTTCTGGAGCGTCAGTGAGCATTTGAACCTTCTGTAATTTTTGCATATGAGTCCCTCGGTTGTCCTCAGTGTGAAAAGATAGATTTCAAAATCATACAGTCATTGTTGCAAAAACAAAACACAGCTGTGGATCATTCAGGTAAGAACACAGTATTAAAAATGAAGCGTATGTAAACTTTTAAACTGAGTTATTCTTATAAATTCAACCATAATTGTTTACTATATGTAAACATCTTTTATGTGAAATATCTTATTCGGGTCAGTACTAAATAAAAAATAACATGCATTTTGTATGATTCTTCCTATTTTGGTAAAATAATTAACATTTTGCAGATTCTGCAAGGTGTTTGCAAACTTTTGACTTCAACTGTATTGTGTGGCTTCAAAACACCTCAAATATAGCTCAACTCTTATGAACTACGTTTTTTACTCTTTATTTGTAGCTTTAGTCCTAGGCCTTATTTACTTTTAATTATTTTAAGACTAAAAAAGAAAGTCATACTGTTTTTGAATGACATGAGGGTGAATAAATGATGACAGAACTTTCTTTTCCGTCTGAACTATCAATTTAATAATAACCCTGTCTCGCTTTGTTGTCCCTACTGCACAGATACACTCTGTTTTACGAATAATCTGCCAGATAAACTTCAAAAAACGTTGTAATAAGAGCCTTTGAGAAAAACTCCATTTATTGACCTTCTCCATTTGTGTCATCTCCTTTCTACAATGACAAACGCACTTCTCTTCGACCTGATTAAAGGCTACCTTTGTTTTTATTGGTATCATTGGTCTTGGTCAACGGATAAAATTCGTTCAACAAGAGCTTCTATCACTCTTTGTTTTTAAAAATTTAATTTCATTTATTTTCCTCATGAAACCCAATGCTCTTGACACAGACCATATTACATAAATGATTGGCGAGTTTTGTACGCTGAGGTAATGTTATTCATTTCTTGCTCTTTTAATGTCTGTGAAGCAGTGAGCTGTATTTACTGTACTCTTTCTCACTTCCTGATCCTGTTATAATGAAATATAAAGCACACAGTGGTGGGGTGTAGTAGCTAAAGCTCAGGGCTGGTAACTAAAATGTTTGTGATATGGTAGTTCACCTAAAAATGAAAAATGTCAAGAGTCAAGCTGCAAAAAGGTCAGAAAAGCACAAAAAGTTGTGCTTTATTACAAGACTTCTATCCCATAAGACTGTATGAGAAACAGACAGACATAATTTTTTGCTGAGTGTGCGCCTCTGTTGTAGGATTTTTTTTTCTGCAAGCATGGCTCATAATTTCTCTTTAAAACACTTTCAGCAGTTGTATCTCAGCTTAATCAGGTTTTCTTTTGAACTCTGACTGTAAACTTTGCTAACCTGTGCAGTGTTGAGACTCTAGAGTCGATCAGCCGAGTAAGTGAATGAAAGAAAGAGCGTTCTAGCTTTGAGTGCATCCTTCAGCACTTTGAGGAATGGCTTGTAATTTTCTAAGGGCAGAGTCATTACAGTAGTCCTGGTTGTCTGGGCTTTATAGACCCAGGAATAGCCCCACACATGATAGAGGAAGTCTCCCATCAGCAAAAGCTCTGAGTTGTGATAGTCAGCGTTTGTGTGGTCAGAGATCCAATGTCTTCAGAAAGTGTGTGTGTGTGTGTGTGTGTCTGAACATAGATGCCCAAATCCCACAGCTAACTGTTTGTTTGTTTGGTTGTAGAGGTCTATGGTTTGGACTTATTTTAAGACACAAATGGGAAGAAAACATATATTTTATAATGATTATAATAGGAATAGCGATGCAGATGTGGACGATTCTGCATCGATGCAGTAATAGACCGTAATTGATTATAGCCTACTGACATCATTCGCATATGCGCTTGTCACACGAGTATTAAAAATGCATCCACTATTTTTAAATCTGAGATCTGGGCACACTTTGAAAAAATCAAGCTTAGGGAGAGAAAAAAAACTTGGCTTTTTCCTGCATATGGCACTTGTGTGCGCTAGAGACGATCGCGTTTCACTGCACAGGATATGCGCTGTGAGACATGTGCGCATTGCTTGACAGTAGCCGGGTTTCCATCCAAAGTTTCAAAAATTTACTTTGTGCGCAAAACTGGAATATCGCTTAAATCACTTGCGAATAAGCACCGTTTCCATCCAATGATTTAAAGACAACAAAATCGTCACTTCCTGATAAACTGGCACTAAATATCACTAAGAAAAAATATAATTTTTTAACATATAATAAATTACTTGTGATTCAGAGAGAGCAGACAAAACAATACATGCAGTCGTCGCTTTCGGAGGCAGATGCCAGCTGTTTGGGAATGCTGTCTTGTAATTCAGTTCTTTGAGGCAATTATACAAAAATACTTTGACGGCAGACTGCACAGGCATCTTAGAATGACTATAACAACATTTCAGATGCTGTGCAATGAAATCATTCTGCTAGTTAGTCAAGTTATCCCGTCCCATACCGCAGTCACATGATTTTTTTGGTGCGTGTGGAGGAATTAATTCGCAAAATGCGTTTCTATCTCCCGTTATTCGCATTGACCCTTTTTCACACAATTCCAAAACCACCTCAAGCGAGCGTAAAAACTTTTTTGCAAATTAAGGGATTTTTTTTTTTTAATTTTGGTGTTTCCATCAATCATTTCAAAAATGCAGTTTGTATTAGATGCATGAAACTCACATACTGACATACTTTAACGTGCGCTTTGTGTTTGCTTGTCCTGAAGCTTGCGGTTGCGGTTAAATGCACTTGCATCTCCGAATACTTTTATGATACGAAATTGAAGCATAAACAGCAGTTATGGGAACAAAGGCATTATAAATAAAAGGCGTTACTAACAGCATTACTTTTTTTAGTAACGAGTAATCAAATAAATTACTGTTTCCCCGTTACAACGCAGTTACCATTACTGACAATAAAATGTGGCGTTGCTATAATTATTGCATTGCATTCTTCTTCTGAGGTAAATTCTGGCTTATTCCTCTCATAGCATCTTCTTCCAGAAACAAAAAGTAGCCGAGTTGAACTTGATGAATGTTCCATTTGTTTACGGAGGTGATGTGGGCATTGGTTAGTATCATATGGATTACTTAATCAGAGAATAAAAATTTCCTGATAATTTACTCAGCCCCATGTCATTCAAGATGTTCATGTCTTTCTTGCTTCAGTCGAAGAAAAACTAACCGCGTGTGACCTTTCTAACGTGATTGCATAATGCATGAAGATGTGGACGCGCATTGCAGAGCTAGTGCAAGATGATCGTTTGTGGTTAAAAAGTAAATAAATTTATTTATTTATTTTTTTTTAGAAAATGACCAATCTTTTCACTAGATAAGACCCATATTCCTCAGCTGGGATCATGGGATCAGCCCTTTCAAGCTGCATTGAAACTGCAATTTGGGCCTTCACCCCGTTGATCCCCATTGAAGTTCCACTATATAGAGAAAAATCCTGGAATGTTTTCCTCAAAAACCTTAATTTCTTTTCGACTGAAGAAAGAAAGACATGAACATCTTGGATGACAAGGGGTGAGTTTGTAAATTATCGGGAAATTTTACATCTGGAAATAAACTAATCCTTTAAGGTGTGGTTGCATTTGCTGTTGTTATGCAAAATTTCACAGCTCAAAGAAAGTGAGACCGGATGTGACATTTAGCCATTTTATTGAATTACTGCAGATGATCTACACTGCAGCTAATTCTGGCCAAAATCACTCAGGATTCTGGCCAAACTTTGACAGGAATTGGCTATCTTAGCTACATGTGTCCAGTCACAGTTTATTTCATTTGGGTGTATTTGAAGTACAATATTAGGCTAACATGGATACAACTGATTAAAATGATGGTGAACCAGTCTTCATGAATGAACGATTATTAGCAGTGTAAACTAAATAGATCAGTACATATGACGTAAACGGAAAGAAATAGGAATATTCTGCTTGTGGATGTCTAGTTAACCTGCTAACGAGTGCCATTCAAATACCAGACTTTGGCCAATTTGTTTCATCCTACAAAGTGTTCAGTGCTGTTTGGGTTTCTAATTGACCATACAAGAGTTTCTTTTTCTAACTAACTTCAAACTGGAGAGTTCATCATACAGTATGTGTTTTTCTCTCAATTAAGGGCCAAATAAGGAGAAGAAAAATACAGCTGGTTAATGTCAGGGAGGAGAAGAGGAGGAGTGAGAGAGTGAGTGATCGTCTGTTATAGTGGACCACAGAGGTTCTGTATGTGCCAGACTCTTTGGCTTTCCATCGTCATGCAGCCTGATAAATACTTCACACCTGCAGTGAATACTGCACAGAATCAATCATCAGTCTTTTGAGAAGGAACAAAACAGAAAGTTTCTGCTGCAGCCGCTGCATGCGTTTATTTGAAAGGGAATCAGATCCCTTTCATAAGTCAGAGAGAGTGTGAAGTGTAAATAGGACATGAAGAAAAACATTAAAGAGCATTCTAGAGACATGAAGCATTATGAAGCATTATATCTCCATTCTTGGAATCAAGTGGGAAGATCTGAAACAAGAAGTGTGAAACTGACCATCAAACACTGGCCAAACACATGACAAATACTTTTAGTGGATAGGAGACACCCGTGCCTGAGTAATGGAGCAATTCCAGACATTCTTGTCCTTTGCCAGAAACAAGGCCAAATTGTAAAACAAGCCTTTGTGACCATTATCAAAACAAATCTGTCATATCAATATATGTAGTTTGTTTCATCGTGTTTTGTTAATCATTATGTAGTAAACTGTGACTATTGCAATAAAATTGGTACACTGCAGCCACCCGCTTAGAAAAGAAGAGGCCGTCTAACTGACATGATCCAACTGGTAGTTTAAAGGGATAGTTCGCCCAGAAATGAAAGTTCTGTAATTAATTACTCAGCCTAAGGTCGTCCCAAACCCGTAAAACCTTTGCTCATCTTCGGAACACACATTAAGATATTTTTGATGAAATCCAAGAGCTTTCTCACTCTCCATAGACAGCAAGGGTCCTCCCACGGTCAAGGCACAGAAAGGTACCAAGAACATCAACAGAATATTCCGTGTGATATCAGTGGTTCAACTGTAATTACATGAAGCCATGAGAATACTTTTTGTGCACAACACAACTAAAATAACTTACTTTATTCAACAGTATTTCTCCTCCACGTCACCCTAGCGTTATTATGGAGAGTACCAAAATGCTTGCGCATGCTTTGATCTGCACATAAACAATGCATGCGTGTGGTACTGCTGATGTAGAACACGTCATGGTACACACCAGTGGAGACAGAGGATGACTCAGGGGAGAAGAATCATTGAATAAAGTAGTTATTTTAGTTTTTTGCACACAAAAAGTATTCTCATAGCTTCATAAAATTACGGTTGAACCACTGATGCACTATTTTGTCGACGTTCTTACCTTTCTGGGCCTTGAACGTGGTAGTTGTGTTGCTATCTATGGAGGGTCAGAAAGCTCTCGGATTTCATCAAAAATATCCTAATTTGTGTTCCAAAGTTGAACAAAGGTCTTACAGGTTTAGAACAACTATACTGTTGTTTTGGCATACGATAATGGAAAACATATGAGATCATGTACCTTAAATCTGGAACCTATTGTACTTAGACAAGATCTATATGCAGTCACATTTTTTTTCAAGAAAGCAGATGAAGATATATCTTTGTAAAGTTAATTTTTTTGCAAATTTGTTTTACAATTTTTTTGTAATGGTATTTTCTTGAATTTGATAACAGCAATAATAATTATAATGATTTTATTAACTGGATCTATTGAAATTAAGCATTCACATTTTTAAAATTAGGTAAAACTTATTTTATGTTTTTTATGTATATATTGTATGTTTAAATTTAATAATAATAATAATAATAATAATAATTATAATAATTCTCTTTTTAATTATCATCAGTGGTGTGTGGTGGTGTTCTGAAATGAGGAGGCAAAGTCTTCAAATATTTTTCTTTGTTTTTTTGTTTTTTTTTTTTCAATCAAATTCAATCAAATGTAAATTCGTGTCCCAGTTACATTTTAAATAAAACATACTTACACTATGACTATTAGATATATATATAAAAAAAAAACTATTTTAGATTTTTTACATTAACAAAGTAATCAATATTCTATTTATTAAAGCCAAATATTAATCTCATCAAGTTAGTGTTTGTAAGCATTTATTTATTTATTTCAAAATATTAACTCAAGTCACTAACAATTTAAACAGTATATTTTATTTGTAAACTTCTGTTCAGCTATTCTTTTTAATACTTAACTGTTTTAGAATTTTTCATCATCAATCATCAAAGCTTGGTAAATACTGGTCACAGACAGTGATTTACTTTAAATTTCACCAAGCTGATTACTCACTAAAAACTCCCACAGATCATGTTTTCATGCCATTTTAAATCTTATTTTGACGTAACAAAGTGGTTATATCTAAGTGTGTGAGCTGTTAACTTCCTTTTTAAAATTTGTATTCCCATTAATGGCATTATATTGTTCATTCAGATTCACGAACGCTGAACTCGCACAAACACAAGAGGCCGGATTTATCGCATGAACCAATCACACTTGAACACAACCAGTCATATCCAATCATATTGCGATGGAGGTGTTGCCTCCTCTCACGTGACTTTTCCCGTTCATTCTCAATTACCATCCACCAGACTCACCACATGCTTTAGGGGGTCTTTTAAAACTCAGTGGGCTCAGGGGAGGCGAGAAAGACGCGGACTCCCTCTGTAACCTTTACCTGTTTGTGTCGCTGTTGGACAGTTTTACTTTAAAAGAACGAGTGATTTACAGTTTTTAATGTGTTGTTTTATTTTTGTACTATTGTACTGTTCTCATCCAATATTTTGAGGAGACACTACCTTCCTTGCCTCCTTGGAGGAAACACCCCTGATTATTATTATTTTTGCTATTATTATAATTTCGTCTGTCTTTAATTTGTTGAGCTGCTTTTTGTGCATGAAAGGTACTTTACAAATCACTTTTATTATTATTTTATTAAATTATTATTATTTTGACCATCTATGTTTAACTTTTTTGCAATCTAAATCTTACTGAAATAATAGATCAGTGAACAAGTAGCGCATTCAAATGCAAAAGGATGTATAGACGATTCACAATTCGGGATTTCGGTCCAAAAACAACAAGTTGGTTTCCAATCATTTTATTTTGCATAGAAGTAAACCATTCGGATTTCTACCAGATCTTGGCTCTGCCAAACAGCAGCCAAATGTGAGGATAGAGCAGAAAAATCATACATTTTTAGGGTACTGCAATGAAAGATAAGGTTGCTGCCACCACTAAATAAGGCTTAGCAATGTCTTCGTCCTTACGTGTTTATTTTTAAGGGCAGATGTGATTTGTTGTGTGCCTGACAGGCCGTACAAGACCAAGTGTGCTGATTCTGTTTGCACCTCATTGAATTCATCCTCCATGATCTGCTAACCATGAAAAGTGTCCTCTTCTGTCACCCGTAGGTCGGGTGTCTGTCCTCTAGAAAAGCATTGTGGGAAATATAGAGTCCCTGGCAGTAAATGTCGAGCATAGTCATATGTCACCGGGTAAAGAGGATGGTTATAAAACACTTACGAGTGTAGAGACGAACAGCATTGCTGCTTAGTAACCCTGTTTGTTGTTTGAATCTTTCCATTTAGTAGGAATGGCTAAAGTCAGCACTGGCAATCAATCATGCCTGCTAATTTAACAGTCTCTTAAAAGTCTTTTCATAGCCGTTTCTCCTTTACACAGATTGCAGCAGTCTGTCAGTATGTCAGAGTTAGAGAAACTCTTCCTACACATTCAATACCGCCTTACAGCCTTTAGTGAATTACACCGGTAGCTTTTAAGTAGGTAATAATGGCGGCTCTGATCTGAATAAGACTTTTCCTTTCTTTTTTTGTCCAATTTCACACTTCCTCAAAATAGTCCAGTGTGTGAGGTCCAAGCTAGTCTGAAATCCTTCGGTATGATCACATTTAATTCTGTCCTCAGCATTCATTGAATATTGATCATGTCCGACAAAAACTGATTAATACAGTTCATTTGCTCAGTGACACGTCTATATCATTCCTTCGGGGTCTTGTAATTTACATCTCCTTGACAGTCTCTCGGGCTATTCATCTCGAGGCTATGAGCCATTTCAATGACCCCACTGTTTAGCTCAGGCTCATATTAATAAATCAGATGCTCATGTCTAAACTGTGGCTCTGGCTATTGACAGATCACCCATCATGATGTATGTGCCTGCCTGGCTGAAGTAGATGTGTGTTTGCTTCTGTTGGGTCCCGGTGTCATTTATACTGATGGCTTGTGAGCGTTTCATCTCTGGCACCCTACCAGAGAGCATCTGAAACAGAGCATATTGTACAGCACTCTGAGAGCGGAGAGAAACGTCTCCAATGGAGCCGAAGATTGTGTCCCTGAAAACCGTACTATGTCCAATGTGGTGTCGAATGTGGTGACGGAAGCCTGAAAGGATGCCAGATAAGCTTTAATCTTGCTTTCACTAAAAGTCTTTAAAGGCTTTTGGCATACATTTCAAGATGTTTGCTAGTCCTGGTAGAGACAGGCATAATATCTGAAAACCTCAGTACTCTGAGGCTAGTCTAGAGAACTCCAAAGAAGAAGTAGTTGAATAAAGTCTTTTTTTGTTTTCTTTGCACACAAAAAGTGTTCTCGTAGCTTCATAACATTATGGTTGAACCACTGTCACATGGACTATTTTATCGATGTCCTTACTACCTTTCTGGGCCTTAAAGGAGAGTCCACTTCCAGAACAACAATTTACAGATAATGTACTCACCCCCTTGTCATCCAAGATGTTTGTGTCGTTCTTTCTTGAGTCGCAAAGAAATTGTTTTTAGAGGAAAACGTTTCAGGATTTTTCTCCATATAATGGACTGCTATGGTGCCCTGAGTTTGAACTTCCAAAATGCAGTTTAAATGCAGCTTCAAACGATCCCAAATGTGGTTGTAAACGATCCCAGCTGAGAAAGAAGGGTCTTATGTAGGGAAATGATTGGTTATTTTCATTAAAGAAAATACAATTTAAATACTTTTTAACCTCAAACGCTCGTCTTGTCTTACTCTGCCTGAACTCTGTGTATTCTGGCTTAAGTCAGTTAGGGTATGTCAAAAAACTCCAATTGTATTTTCTCCCTCAACTTCAAAAATCATTTCAAATCAGAAGTACCGACCCAGTCTTTGCAAAGTGAACATGCAAACACCTTAACAAAAAAGGTAAAACAGCAATATAGAATGATTTTGAAGATGAGATGGGAGGTTTTCGACATAACCTAACTGTCATGAACCGGAAAAAAACAGTGTTCAGGCAGAGCAAGACAAGATGATCGTTTGACATTAAAAAGTATATAAATAGTATTACTTTTATGAAAATAACCGATCGTTTCGCTAGATAAGACCCTTCTTCCTCAGCTGGGATTGTTTGAAGCCGCATTTAAACTACATTTTGGAAGTTCACAATAGCAGTCCATTATATGGAGAAAAATCCTGAATTTTTTTTTCTCAGAGAACATAATTTCTTTACGACTGAAGAAAGAAAGACATGAACAATTTTATCAAAAATATCTTAATTTGTGTTCCGAAGATGAACAAAGGTCTTACGGATTTGGAAGGACATGAGGGTGAGTAATTAATGACAAAATTTTCATTTTTGGGTGAACTGTCCTTTAAACAAAGTCGAAGATTTCATAATCATTTGTCATTAGATTGAAACATGTCCCACAGACCAGGCTTTTTTTTTTATCTTATTCACTGTATTAGACTTGCACTGAGGGACAGTTAGTGTTCGTCACTCATGGTAAACCTCACAGGCGCCTCCTAATCATAATTCTGTGATGCTCTCAATGTTGATTTGCCTCATTACTTGATTGACACAACTGTCTCAGTTCCATTAAGGCACTCTCGGAGCCTGCCAGCATGTCACAGTCATTAGATTTCAATGGTCTCTGTTTAATCCATCAATCATGTTCATCAATAAACCTGCCTCACTGTAGGTGATGAGTAGAGGTCAGAGGCTGGTGTTATGTCCAATATCACTTCATTAGAAGTGTTTGCATATTTATTACTTTGTAACAGCGTCTGGTAGGAATATGGGAAAAAGATTGATGGGAGACATTCATATCGAATGAATGGATTTTTTTTCTTTGCAGCTCCGTTGACTTTGTTGTAACTCTTGAGAAGTTTAAAAAAGAATATCCATATTTCATACTGTACATTCGATTTTTGTGTTTTATTAGATTTTTTTAGTCAAAAATGCATTCCCAACTAGCAGACAAATTGCTTGTGCACAACTGTTTCTAACATTGATAATAAATCAGAATTTTAGAATGATTTCTGATTTACAAATATATAAATTTGTAAATACACAATTGTAAAGCTCTAAATTATATTAGTTAATTAAGTAAACAAGGTATTTTTTATTTCTTTACTGAGGGCATATTTTTTCATAAGTTGCTAGCTATTCATGTAAAAAGCTAAAAATACATAAGAAGTTCATTAAAACAGCAAATTTTAACAAGCCTAATTAACAGACAAATTGTTTGTGCACAACTGTTTCTAACATTGATAATAAATCAGCATTTTAGAATGATTTCTGAAGGATAATGTGACACTGAAGACTGGAGTAATGTTGCTGAAAATTCAGATTTGCATAACAGAAAGAAATTATAGTTTAAAGAATATTAAAATACAAAATGGTTATTTTAAGTTGTAATAATATTTCACAATATTACAGTTTTTTTCTGTATTTTTGATCAAATAAATGCAGCCTTGATGAGCAGAAAACATTCCTTTAAAAAACATTCAAATTCTTTCACAAACTTTTGAACAGCAGTGTACATTTAAACATAATGGAAAAATATTTTAATTATTTTTTAGTTTCTCATCCAAGTCCATTAATAATATGGACTGGGAAGAAAAAGAAAATATATATTTTTTTACAAGTGTATGTACATTTGTAAATACGCAATTTTAAAGCTGTAAATTAAATTAGTTAATTAAGTAAACATGAGGTATTTTTCACAAATTATTTCTTTGCTGAGGGCATATTTCTTCGTAAGTAGCTAGCTATTCATGTAAAAAGCTAAAAATACATGAGAAGTTCATTAAAACAGCAAATTTTAACAAACTTCAAATTTTGTGTTTTATTTTTTTTTTTTAAAGCCAAAAATGCATTCCTAATTAACAGACAAATTGCTTGTGGCTGGAAACGTACTACATTGTACTTGGTTAGGATACACTGTAAACTAGCTTTGACCAGCTACTGACCATTCAATGATCAAGTTTCGCCATCTAGCCAGCAGGCTCGTTGCAAATACGTGCCTCTGCAGCACTGTAATTATGTACCTTACTCCACGTTTCGTGGCAGTTTTAAAGTGAAATGTCCAGAGAGTGGTGCTAAAACACACATTTAATACATGACCGTGGCACATTTTTATTAATTTGGTACAGGCACGTTTTGCTGCATTTTTATTACGCTGCTTGAGGTACATAATGTGGCTGTTCAGAATTCAAATATCCGGGCAGTGTCGCTAAAGGTTAATGCACTACTGCCCTAAAAGTGATATAGAAACACATTTGTTGATGTAGCCGTGCTATTTTAACTTCCTTATGCGGATATGAGCTGTTTTGTCGAACTGTAGTTTCTCGGGATTTGTACCAAAGCTCTTCATCACTCAAGTGCAGCGTTGTATCATGTGAGCTACTGAGCAAACCTACTGTATTAGAAAAATCATGCATATGAAGCTGCATATGTGACTACAACATTAAAAAATATCAGTTTTCAAATTGCTCAGGATGTTAAAATTGTTTTTTGTTTTTTTTTTAACAGGATGCAAGTAACAGTTATTCTGTAAGTAACTGTGAAAATTAGGGGTTTTTTTATCAAAACTTTGGTGTTCATTTCAACAGGAAACTGCAGTGATTCGTACATGTACGTTTTTTCAGTTTTGCACATATTTCCAATAAGCCTATGTTGGGATTTCCCAAGCTTTAGAACCGTACACTAACACTTGGCAGTGTGAAACATATTTGTTTCAATATTATACAAAACGTAATGACCTGAAGCTGTTGAACATGAAACAAGTCTTTTAGACATGTGTATTCACCTTCAATAAGTCCTGTTGGCTCTGAATAATGTCAATATTTAATAAAAGGATTTGGAGTGATGAAACTTCACATTTTAATATTAATACGCTTCATTCATCGTATAATGAGAAAATCCTTTGAAGGAATGTGTCTGAGATGGAACCATTCCTTCAGTTTTTGAAGACCGCAGCATATTTCTCTCATTTTCTCTCTCTCTCTCTGTAGCGCACACTCTCCGCTCGCTGACAGGAAACAACTGATTCGGATTTTTATTAATGAACAGTGATGGAAAGAAAAAGACAGCGTGAAAGAGGAGTCAGGCACTTCATAATGTTAGGTTTAATGGAAACGCAATGTTTCACTAATTGAAAAAGGAAATTGATGCAGGAAAGATGTAATGTACAATTGGGTTCAGGCTTCCCATTTGGTTTTGTTTCTGCATGATGTAGGGAGCTCACGGTGAATCGCAATGAGCTGCCACCATATTTCAGCCTGTCTCAAAGCCTTTGCCTTCTGATTTTTTTTTATTATTTTTTATTATGGGTCCATCTGAGAGTGTGGGCCTGGAGAAAGTAAAAAGAAAGGCAGTTTGATTTAGTATGTTTGTTTTGTTAAGAAAGTAATGCTTTTGTTCAGCAAGGATGCATTAAAATTAAATGAAAGTGAGAGTAAAGACATTTATAATGTTATAAAAGATTGCTATGCCAAATAAATGGTGTTTCTATTCATCACAGAATGCCAACCACAAACTTTTCAATGGTAATGTAAATTTTACAAATATTAAAGAGCTTGCAACCTATAAATACAACCCAATCATGAATGTATGGTTAAAAAGCATATAAAATTCATGGGTTCTTCCAATCGATTGATCTTTATTAGAAATGCGTAGGTGGTGAGATGTGTGCACTCATGTATAAACGTTTTAATGAGGGTTTTTGGGAATGGAGAACATGAAGACCTCAGAGCCAGCGGGGGAGTCAAGGATCTTGTACCTTCATGGCAAAGTCTTCAAAGTCCAAAACTTTCTTAACTCTGAAATATAATTGTAAATGTGAGAGGGGAGAGAGAAAAGTAATAAGTTCACTTGCAATTTGATGTTTCTTAGTGCAGTGCGTTTCAAATTCATGAAATGATTTTTGCTCACTGATTTTTACTCAAAAATTGTTTTTAAGGAACAAATAGATCTTTACAAAAACAGCCTGTTGAGCTCAAAACAACTTTGATCTTTGTGACTACGTAGAAGAAAAAAAAAAAACATATTTTTTACACAGCTCCTGACTGCAGGCGAGTT
Organism: Cirrhinus mrigala; assembly: GCA_036247105.1. Taxonomy (NCBI): domain Eukaryota; kingdom Metazoa; phylum Chordata; class Actinopteri; order Cypriniformes; family Cyprinidae; genus Cirrhinus; species Cirrhinus mrigala. The sequence continues at coordinate 3,883,888 of CM070023.1, read as the reverse complement.
CTTTGCCTGACAGTGTGCTAATGCATATTTTAATGCACTTTCATATTCTTTAACAACCAGTCCATCCATTTTCTTATGATGATAGCTTGTTCCTGCAGGGCGGTAATGATTAATCATTGCTGAAATATTGCCTGACTGTGAAGGGAGGGATGGTGTTTATGGTAGACGCTTCAAGAAGCCCATCTGGATGTCACATAGATGCTGTGTTTGATATTACCCTTACAGATCGTCTCACGTCAAGCAATTACTCAAGACACCTCAGTGTTGTTTAAGATGTTCATTATGACAGGGCAATGATTGGTTGAGGCAGTGCTACTGTGTGAGGCCAGACAGTTTTTTTACTTTTTATTTTTCAAAGGAAATAAACCTACGTTGCTGTTATAGGAGAACGTGTAATTACGAACTGGTTCTTGATACCCCGCTGTATTACTGATAAACATTGAAAGGCCATATTTGCTCATTTATCCATATGTTACCAGTGGGAAGGAGATTAACATATAAACAGATGCTGTTTATCGGTCCCTAAGGGGAACTTCAAGAATGTCTTAATTAGTGTTATTTCCTCACAGCGAACTGTTTATAAGTTCTCATGAGACAAATTCTGACTTGTACAGTATTTGAAATTTGGGCTATTTATCTCATGTAACATTTACTAGATATAATAAATAACAGCAATTTCATAAATGTTTTTTTTTAGATACTAGTATTTTGTGTATCCTCCTTAAATACACTGCTGTTTAAAAGTTTGGGATCTTAAGATATTTAATGTTTTTTAATTAAATTTCTTTTGCTCAACAAGGCTGCATTGATTTGATCAAAAAATAGAGAAAAACTGTAATATTATTGCAATTTAAAATAATGGTTTTCTATTTTAATATACTTTCAAATAGAATTTATTTCTGTGATGCAAATGCAAATTTTCAGCATCATTACTCCAGTCTTCAGTGTCACATGATGTTTCAGAAATAGTTCTGATATGCTGATTTATTATCAATCTTGAAAACAGTTGTGCTGCTTAATATTTTGTTTGGAGCCTGTGATACTTTTTTTAGGATTCTTTTATGAATAAAACGTTACAAAGAACAGCATTTATTTAAAATAGAAAACTTTTTTAACAATGTACAGAGTCAGTACATTTTTTCCTTTCTTTTTTGATGGAAATTAATACTTTTATTCATCAAGGATGTGTTAAATTAATAAAAAAAAGTGATAGTAAAGACTTGTATTGTTGGAAAATGAGTAATGATGTAGTAATGATGCTGAAAATTCAGCTTTGCATCACACAAATAAAATATATTTGAAAGTATATTAAAATACAACACCGTTATTTTAAACTGTAATAATATTTCACAATACTACTGTTTTTTTCTGTGTTTTTGATCAAATAAATGCAGCATTGATGAGCAGAAAAGATTCCCTTAAAAACATTAAAAAATCTTTTCAACAATGGAAAATATTTTAATTATTTTAAAGTTTTACATTCAAGTACTTTAATAATGTGGACTGGGGTTATAAAGACATTTTTAAGAAGTATATAAATTTGCAAATACACAATTTTAAAGCTGTAAATTATATTAGTTAATTGAGTAAACATTAGGTATTTTTTAAAATAATTTCTTTGCTGAGTGCATATTTTTTCATAAGTTGCTAGCTGTTCATGTAAAAAAGCTAAAAATACATGAGTTTATTAAAACAGCAAATTTTAAGAAACTTCTCATATATTTTCAGATTTTTACATGATAAGCTAGCGATTTATGAAGAATTATTCCGGGTTTTCTGTATTGTTGTAATTATTAATTATGTCATATATTTTTCCAAGTCATTAATTATGTAATCCTTTTGGAAATTATATCTTCTTTTTTTGGGAAAGCAGCACCTTAAACACAAGCAAGTATTTAAAGGAGAAGTCCACTTCCAGAACAACAATTTACAAATAAAAAGAGTTCAGGGAGAGCAAGGCAAGACGAACGATTGAGATTAAAAAGTATTTAAATTGTGTTTTTTTTTATGAAAATAACCGATCGTTTCGTTAGATAAGACCTTTCTTCCTCGGCTGGGATCGTTTACAACTACATTTAGGATCGTTTGAAGCCGCATTTAAACTGCATTTTGGAAGTTCAAAATCGGGGCACCATATCAGTCCATTATATGGAGAAAAATGCTGAAACGTTTTCCTCTAAAAACATCATTTCTTTACGACTGAGGAAAGAAAGACATGAACATCTTGGATGACAAGAGGGTGAGTACATTATATGTGAATCTTTGTTTTGGAAGTGGATTTCTCCTTTAATATACAGTATTCTTTGATGCATTAGTTGGTTCTCACTTTAAAATATTCCACTTTTTCCCATTTGTGCAGAAAAGTCTTTAAAATCATAAAAAAAAATAGAAAGATGATTCAAAGCTGTCGAAAATTTACTTTATGTAAGCTTACTCTTAATCCCTCACTAAGAAATGACGAACTTCCATCCTGTTTGGTTTTATCCTATTAAGCCTGATAGAAACATATTCTTGCCATTGTGTAAATAATCAAATTTAAATTAATAAAGTTTATGTGCCTGAGCCTGAGCCGAGCATATTTTTGAAGTTCTGCTTATATCCTTTTATAGAAATACTTCCCTAAATTACAACACAAGCGTATTCATTTTTTATAAGTTAAAGAGTTCACAAAGTTCTGCAGAACAGGAATAGCCCCAGTACACTGTGTTACCTTCGTCACTCAAGTCTGCAGTTTATTCACTTCTGCGATTGGTCACTTTCTTTTCGCCTGTGAGCGGCTAGTTGGGACTTTCATGGGTTCTGGAGGCCCATCTGAGTGGAGAGCTCGTCCATCAAATAGCCCTTGGAGTCTCCTTTTTTACTGTAGGCTGCTGTGTAAAGTACTGTATGCTGTTATCCAGTTCTCAGTCCCCTTGGCCACCGAGGTCATGTTGATTTCATATTCATAAGGATTGATGGCTGCAGTTTGCACTTCATTTCCCATAAGGACCGGTGCTGAAGAGCTGTAATAGTCTGAGTGCAAAGGCCAAGTATCAGAACCTCATTCAAGCTGACAATGTATACCTGATTTAACCTCCACCTTAAACAACAGTATTACGATTAGAAAGTTCAATAGCAAAATCAGTTTAAATGTCTTGTAGGAGTTTCAGGCACTTCACAGCAGCTGTGATTTTTATATTATTACAATACGTACCTACGAGACCACCATGAAGTGAATGTAAGACCTCTCTGGCGAGTCAATGCGCCGTAAGTTGTTCTTTAAGAGGTAAAGAGGGAGGCCACTTTAGGGCTGGTTTGGAAATGAGGTTTTAAATGGCATGGACACAGTTGACTCGTCTGCTGAAGATCTGCAGTGTTCAGAGACGATCAGAGCCATTAAACTTAATTAGCCATTTCAGACCTGTGCCCATGAATGCAGCCCTCACCTTTATAGAGAGAGAGAGAAAGAGAAAGATGAAAGAAACTGGTGGAAACTGCAGCGTATGCATCTACAGGTTTCAAAAGAGACAGTTTTGATATGTGAAAATGTAAAGTTAATTATGTCTTCAATTAATCTGATTAATTTTACAGAACTTTATACATCAAAAATTAATATTTCAATTTATCATTAAAATATACATGATTATACACTACCAATCATAAGTTTTTAAACTGTAAGATTTTTAATGTTTTCTAGAAGTCTATCTTCTGCTCACCAAGCCTGCATTTATTTGATTTAAAGTACAGAAAAAAAACTACAATTTAGAAATATTTTTACTATTTAAAATAAATGCTTTCTCTTTGAATATATTTTAAATTGTAATTTATTCCTGTGAATTCAAAGCTGAATTTTTAGCATCATTACACCAGTCACATGATCCTTAAGAAATCATTCTAATATTCAGATTTGCTGCTTAAAAAACATTTGTTATTATTATGTTAAAAACAACTCAGTAGGATTTTTTTCAGTTTTTTAAAAATATTTCTATATAAAATAGAAATCTTTTGTAACATTATAAATGTCTTTATCTTTTGATCAATTTAAAGCATTCTTGCTAAATAAAAGTATTAATTTCTATAAAAAAGAGTTTGAATGGTATATTGATTAATTGTACAAAAACTTTTTTATTTCAGATAAATGCTAATGCACTCAACTGTTTTAAATATTGATAATAATAAATGTGTTTTGTTAAGCAAATCAGCATATTAGAATGCTTTCTGAAGGATCATGGAACTGGAGTAATGATGCTGAAAATGTAGCTTTGATCACATGAATAAATGACATTTTAAAATATATTCAAATAGAAAACAGTTATTTTAAATAGTAAAGATATTTCACAATTTTACAGTTTTTGCTGTACTTTGGATCAAATAAATGCTTTTTGAGCAGAAGAGACTTCTTTAAAAAAACATCTGAAATTCAAAAACATTTGACTGGTATTGTATATATATTTATAGTATCACATGATCTTTCAGAAATCATTCTAATATGCTGATTGGGTGCTCAAGAAACATTTTTATTGTTTATTTATTTTCATAAATAGCTGTGCTGCTCAATAATTTTGCGAAAACCATGATGCATTTTCTTCAGCTTACTTTGATAAAGAGAGAGCCCAAAAATGTTATTTTAATTTATTTGAAAAAGGACTATTTTGTAATATTATAAATGTCTTTACTGTCACTTTATCAATTTAATGCTTCCTTGCTGAATAAAAGCATTAATTAAAAAATTGTTGACCCCAAAATTTTGAAATTGAAAGGGTTAAAACATCAAAGTATATATATATATATATATATATTTTTTTTTTTTTTTTTTTTTTTTTTTTTTTTTTTTTTTAACTGGCATTTGTAATAATACTATTTTTAATGACTGTAACAAACATCTGAAGAACTAATCAGAATTTTACAAAGTCTCGTCAGACAGTATAATTTGAAGTCATGTAAGGTCAAAATCTGAAGCAGATAATAATAATTGTTGATGATAGTCAGATTACACACAGAAAAAATGAAAATAGCCAATTCCACTAAGATCTGCGTGCTTCATTAAAATCGAGACCTTGCAGTCCTTCTATTTTCTTGTAACAATCTGTTGCGTATATAGATGAAGCTCCCTAGCATATCAAATCAGCACCTGTTACGTTTTAGCTCATGCTTTAAAGGATTCAAACACAATGCGTGTGAGGTTTCTGCTCTTCCACTGTGGTGTAATTGATGCTCTTAAATTGCTGAGCGTCAGCCTTGTTTCAATCCTTTCCTTTCACACTACTCTGCTCTATTATTCATCGCCCAGCCTGATGACTGAGCGTCACACTAAACCTGACACACCTCATGTTACATTTGCATGGAGCCAAACTCATTAGATACTACCTTCAGCCCCGTTAAAGGTCAGGCGAGCGGAAATAACCATGCGGGCCAAACAGAGCATGTTTTAGAAATGCTTATTAAAGCAATGTGACATTTCATACCGTGATTGGGGTTGTGGTGTCTTTTCGAACTGGAGGAAAAAAGGTATGGCTTTGTTTAAAAGGAAGAAATGATCATGCCAAAACTTTTTGTAAGGTTATGTTCAAACAAACCACTCTCCTGCACGCTGTAAGCATACACCATGTTTTGAAATATCAGCCGCTTTTACTTACACATGAACTGTTGCCTAATGAGATTTTAATAGTTGATGGGTGAACAATGCAAGGTGCTAATTGCGAGACGAAATTTAATGCTGTCAGTCAAATTTTATGGATGATCGCCTTGGCAATCAACTCACTCTACATTTTTTTCCGGATGCCATCGTCGGCCTCGTATATAGCAATCGACGCTTCTTGTTTGTTGGACAGCTGAAGGACAAAGATGTCAATGCGACGTTCAAGACTGATCGTGATTGAGACATTTTAAGACCTTAACATGAGAACAAATTACATTACCATGTTTTATTCAGAGCTTTCTCTTGGGCTGTCAGAGGGCGCACGAGTTACATTGATGGAGGGGGAAGTCAAATAGTGAATTATTAATTTGGTCCTAATAATAGAAGCATGGCTGTTCTGAAGAAATTAAGCCAATTCCAAGTCTGATCGTACATCCTTTCTGTGGAATCATCGCTCGCTCTGTAAGTTTCTCAGCCTTTGATATTACAGATTAATTGGTGAATTTTGCTGTCGGACAGTCGTGTCGTTACACAGAAGTATTGATATGAGGTGACTGGCCTGAGATGGCTTTGATCATGACTATAATCGAGTCTGAAGCTATGCTTTTCTCCATCCATATGGTTTTTAACGAATCCACTTCTGCTCCACTTACACAGATTTTCCTCTCTGGTTTTATAACTGCTTTCACCTCACTGGTAGGAACCATAGATGATCAATAGATGCTGTGAACGCTAACACATGATTGGCGGAATGAGAACTCATACATCCTGCTTGCTTGTAGCTACAGGTAGCGCACATCACGCTGTCATTCTTCTAGATCAGCTGGGAAATGATTAATATCTGTTTCCTTCTTCATATCTGAAGGTTGAACTGACAGTTCGGGGGATCTTGCGCATAGTGTATGCCGGGAGAGGAGAAATTGTCACTCTCCTGGTGTAAAGGCAGGACTCTGTTTCCTCTGTTTCCCCTTTTTGTGTTTGAAACTTGTATTATCAGATGGTGTGTATTTTGCAATTTTGACTTAAGTAATGATTTTGCTAAGCTAACAATACAAGATGAAACTGTTAGCTAACACAACATTTAAAATGTACTATGCACCTTAACATGGAAGTAAGCCTATGGGAGAGACTTTCGGTTCATTAGCCGCTATAGGGAAGTAACAACATGCAGTAAATGGTAAAACTGTTTGCACTACAAACCAGTGTGTTCATAATTGAGATAACACACCAATCTGCAATATCAAGCAGTAAAACAAGCTGTTTTGTACAGCTAAAAATAGCTGGATGCAGGTGAGACCGGATGTCAGACCCATAAAATGGCTGCGCACACTCTTACGAGAAAAATAAGGTGGATAGTTTAAAAAAATGGTAATATTGAGTTAATACATATTAAAGGGGTCATCGGATGCCCATTTTCCACAAGCTGATATGATTCTTTAGGGTCTTAATGAAAAGTCTCTAATATACTTTGATTAAAAATTCTCAATGGTTTTGTAAAACAACACCCTTTTTACCTTGCCAAAATCAGCTCTGCAAAAATCATCTCATTCTAAGGTGTTGTTCCTTTAAATGCAAATGAGCTCTGCTCACCCCGCCCCTCTCTTCTCTGTGTGGAAAGACGGTGTTGTTTACATTAGCCGCATTTAGCTGTGTTTAGCTGCTAAACTTCCTAACTACCACGTTATAAGGAAAGGCGATAGCAAAGATTCATAAAATAACGCTTATACTCACTTCTGCTGTAAGTGAAGCTGGATCATGAATGATTCGCGCGAACATAGACAGATATATGTAGATCGGGAGGTGCATTCCCTTCACAAACAAACGTAATCTACTGCATCTTCAGCGGCTCAGATGTCGGGAGTAAATGACGACCACTATGTTCATTATTACATCCAGCAACGCAACATCTCAGTCGCTCAATCGGAGATATTCTTGTCTAACTTACACCCTGCTCTGGCATCAAAACATGGAAAGTTACTGGACTGTGACAGCTGGTCTAAGGTAAGAGCTCATGTCAATCAACTATGGAGGGAGCGGCCTCTGTCGGTGTGATGGCACACCGACAGGCATCTGAGAACGGCTCGATTTGAAAAAGGGGATATTATTTTTACAGATTAATTAAAAACCACTGCATGGATTTTTATCATTATAGGGTAGATTTGTACATGCACTGCTAACACACATTAATGTTCAAACAGCATGAAAAAGTGAACTTAGCATCCGATGACCCCTTTAAAAACACAGACCAACATATTTTTACCAGTGAAAGTTTATCCAATTTCTTCAGGAATTAAAATTTCGACTTTTTTACAAGAGGCTGTGTAATATTGAGGCATCTTGAAACTGATTTTTATTGTGAGTTACGACACATTGGGCCTCATTCATGAAACACGAGCAGAACGATTTTTCGTGTAAATCATTCGTAAAGCCATTCTGACATAAACTTTCGAATTCTTGAAAATGTTCGTATTTGTACAACGACTGCCTACAACAATAAAGAAGTGAATATTACTGGTTACAGCTTTTTTTATATTTAGTAAAATTCTTAAAAATGAGATAGTAGTAATACATGGCCACCGTGGATATTCCAAATCATAGCAACTAAAGCATCTCAGCTGGAAAAACACTGCCACCATAGCGTTTTCAAGCGCCACCAGCTGGTTGTTTTAAGAAGAGCGCCTGACGGCTGATGGCTTTCTTGCATTAAAGTGTACTTTTCAATCCTGGTTTGAATAGTGATTCGTTTTAGTTGTTTGTTTCATTTTTGACATTCATCTCATTTGCATTTGATTAGGGATGCACCGAAATTAAAATTCCGGCTGATCTGAATTTTGTACTGTTTTCTAAATACAAAAAGAAAAAACACACTAACAACTAAAATCTGTTATTTTAATAATACAAAACATCACAGCATGATATACAATATATCTAAATTATTATAAATATGAAAGATTTTCCGTTATTTATTTATTTAGGAACCCAATCAACTTGAATATTATTTTGTAATAATAATAATAATACTAATAATGATAATAATTTTCAATGCAGTAGATATTTTTTTTTTTATCATCATTACTGTTACATAACAGGTTAAAGCCTCAAGCTTTTATGGTTATATATTAATTATTTTAAAGGATTAGTTTACTTCAGAATTAAAATTTCCTGATAATTTACTCACCCCTATGTCATCTAAGACGTTCATGTCTTTTTTTTCTTCAGTCGAAAAGAAAAAAAAAAAATATATATATATAAAAAAATATGTATATATATATGTAGTATATTTTTCACCATAAATGCTCATCTTGCACTAGCTCTACAATGCGCATCCACGATACGCATTATGTAATCACATTGGAAAGGTCCAGTTTTTTTCTAGCGGAAGAAATCTGATTTGAAGTTTTCAAAAGATTTAAACACACACGAACAGACCATTTTAAACAATAAACTGATAAATATGTATCATTTAACAAACAACAACTTTTGAACGGTTTTCCTTCTCCACACTGGTAAACACTGGGTCGGTACTTCCACCTACGTCACAAGTGATCTTTCCAACATGACTATGTAAAGCAAGATTTGTGTTTAAAACGTATATAATTTAAAAAAAAAAAATTTTTTAGAAAATGGCCAAATATTTTCCTAGGTAAGACCCTTATTCCTCAACTGGGATTGTGTAGAGCCCTTTAAAGCTCCACTGAATCTGCAATTTGGGCCTTCAACTTGTTGATCCCCATTGAAGTCCACTATATTGAGAAAAATCCTGGAATGTTTTCCTCACAAACCTTCATTTCTTTGCGACTGAAGAAAAAAAGTCATGAACATCTTGGGTGACATGGGAGTAAGTAAATTATCAGGACATTTTAATTCTGGAGTGAACTAATTCTTTAATAAAATAGTAGTGTTTTATAGAGTAATTGTTAGATGATGGAAGCGGTAATAAATTCCTTCTTCTGAATGGCTTTTAATAGTGATAGATGCTGTTGTACCAGTACTGGCAAACTTGGCCATGATAGCCAATCTGACTTTGGCCCCTTGGCATGAACAGGCCTTCTGATTGTATTGTTTGGGTTTTGGATCTGATGATGTGAAATTTAAGATGGTCTTAATTCTCTTGGTTCCTTAATGAGGAACATTGGTAAATGAAAGTAAATGAAACATTGCATGACATCAGCATTATGGAATGCTTTTGGATACCACGAAAACAGAAATCTAATTTCTGAAATAGAAATGTAATTGGGTGGTGATGTAGACTGATGCTTTTTCGTGATGTTGCTGTGGTGTGGTTTTATATAAAACCATTCTTGGTGTTCCTTGTTTGTTATTTTTCATTAACTTGAGGCATAAATTCCATCTTTGCATGTTTGTGTATGTTTTAGGTGTCTAGACCCATTTAAACCAAGAACTGATTATGCCAAGTTCCTGTACGGCGCTTCCCTCCCCGCTAATATTTCTTCCAGAAACATTAGCTGTTGATGTGGTGCATTCATACCGCTACATTCGTTCCGTCCCAGGATGCTTGTTTTTTAGGCAGATCGAACAAGGTCACAGCTCATGTACAGCCTCATATACTCTCAAAACATGCCCGCACACAGCGACAGAGCTGATTCTAGCATAAAATGCCTTAAATGACTTAGCCACACTGCATATTTAACAGTACTTTAAAAAAATAAACGTAAATAGTTTTCTTTGAAAAAGATTTTCTGTCACTTTTCAGACTAGTAGCAACAAAAAATGCCTTAAAGAGACAATTTAAGAGGGAAACATTTGTTTAAATGACATATCTGAGGCTTCTGGGTTTTGTCTGTGCTCTCTAGTATTTATGATGTGTCTCCAGCAATTACCTTTCTATGGTCCATGCAGTTTTCCACAGGAAGAAACATTTAGATTAGCAATCGTTATACACTCGGTTAAATGTGATTTGTTGTGAATGCAGCTTTGCTTTGATCAGCCTGAATGGTTTACTGCTTTGTACTTCCTCAATTGAAACTAGGAAGAAGCTTTCTGTGCTGAAACGGCAACATATGCTCTTCCCAGTTAAGTGCTGTAATAGAGGGACATTCATTATTACACTAGAGCCATATCTAATTAGTAGGAATAATACATCTTTATTTCAGCCAAAATTACTTCATTACTTAAAGGGGACAAAATTCACTTTTGCATAGTGTGTGCATATAATTGTGTCTTTGCAGTGTGTGGACACAACCACCCTATAATGATAAAAAATCCATTCACTCCTTTTTGTTTTAAAGGGGTCATCGGATGCCCATTTTCCACAAGTTGCTATGATTCTTTAGGGTCTTAATGAAAAATCTATAATATACTTTGGTTAAAAATTCTCAATGGTTTTGTAAAACAACACCCTTTTACCTTGCCAAAATCAGCTCTGCAAAGATCATCTCATTCTGGTCGAGGCTGCTTTAAATGCAAATGAGCTCTGCTCACCCCGCCCCTCTCTTCTCTCTGCTGCTCTGAGAGATAGTTTACTTTAGCCACATTTAGCGCATTTAGCTGCTAAACTTGCTAACTAGCACATTATAAGGAAAGGTGACTTCTGCTGTAAGTGAAGCTGGATCATGAATGATTTGCGCGAACATAGACGGATATATGTAGATCGGGAGACACATTCCCTTCACAAACAAATGTAATCCACTGCATCTTCAGCGGCTCAGATGTCGGGAGTGAATGACGACCACTATGTTCATTATTACATCCAGCAACACAACACCTTAATCATCAATCGGAGATATTCTTGTCTAACTTACATCCCTGCTCCGGCATCGAAACAAAGAGGGCGGACTGTTACAACTGATCTAAGGTAAGACGCTCATGTCAATCAACTATCGTGGGAGCGGCCTCTGTCGGTGTGATGCCACACTGACAGGCATCTGAGAACGGCTCGATTTGAAAAAGGGGATATTACTTTTACAGATTAATTAAAAACCACTGCATGGATTTTTATCATTATAGAGTAGATTTGTTTATACACTGCCAACACACATTAATGTTCAAACAACATGTAAAAGTAAACTTAGCATCCGATGACCCCTTTAAACCCCCCAAAACCTAAACAGTCCCAGTTATCAAGCCTTTTTTATTTTCTGATCAGTATGACCTCATATTGCTCAGGCCCTGCCCACAACTGCTGACGGACTGTCCCGTATTAGCACATTTCCGTCATCAGCCTGTTGTGTGCTCTCTGCTATTTTCACTGTGCTTGAGCAGCTGTAGCGTCATCTCTCGTAAGCAATGCAGGTGTTTTGGAGTTGGATGTGAAAGTGAGCATAAGGGCGGTTATTCTTGCGCGTCTGCAGCTGCAGTGACGACATAAAGCTGACGAGAAGCTTAAGCTTGTGGTGTAAAACAGGCGTAAGAGTCTTCATTTTCTCCCATCAGAGCCACTGAAGATGCAGTGGACTAGTGTTGTTTTTGCTGGTAATGTGCCACTGAATACACAGAAAATGTAGGAGAGGGGTGGGGTGAGCAGTAGATCATTATAATTTAAAGAGACATGCAACGAGATAGGTCTCTGTGAACAGAGCTGTTTTTGACAAGGTAAAAGGGTGATGTTTTACATGACCATTGAGGAATTTTAACCAAAGTACGTGGCAGATATTTCATGAAGACACTTTAGAAATTACTTCTGTCAGATTTTTAGCAATTGCATTTGGTTCAGGATCAATTGAAAGTAACAAATCCAAATTCAAAAAACATTTATTATTATTATGTTGAAAACAGCTGATCTTTTTCCAGTTTTCTTTGATGAATAGAACATTTAGAAGAACAGCATTTATCTGAAATACAAATCTTCTGTAACGTTATAAATGTCTTAATTATCGGTAAATAAAAGAATTAAATTCTATTAAAAAAAGTAAAATGTTTTTATTTCAGATGAATGTTGATCTTTAGATCGTTCTATTCATCAAAGAATCCTGAAAAAAAATTACCCAACTATTTTAAATATTGATGATAATAATAATAATAGTAATAATAATAACAATAATAAATGTTTCTTGAACAGCAAATCACCATATTAGAATGATTTCTGAAGGATCATATGACACTGTCGACTGGAGCAATGATCCTGAAAATTTGTTTGATCACAAGAATAAATTACAATTTAAAATACTTTCAAACGGAAAGCAGTTATTTTAAAATATTTCACAATATTACTGCTTTTGCTGCATTTTGGATTAAATAAATGCAGGCTTGGTGAGCAGTTGAGAATTCTTTAAAAAAATCAAAAGCTTTTGACTGGTAGTGTATTTATATATTTATTTATATATTCAAATTTATTTATCACATTGCAGAACAAGAATAAAAAATATAAAAAAGTACCAAGAAGTATTTATATAGTCGCATTCATTATAAACATCATTTACTATAAATTCCAAGCCTAAATAAATGTATTTAAAGGGAAGCTAAAACTATCAGCGTGTAGGAAATGTGCTTTCAAATCAACTTGGGCTCACATACCTCTTTCATTCTACATGAATTCAAATGTGTTTATTTGTTTGAGAGTTCTGTGAACGTGATGACAATTGGTAATTCATTTTAAAATATAAGTCACAGCATGTTTCAGATGATAAAAAATATGACTATTTTCCAGAAAAAAATTGGTTTTTGCATATTGAACTTTAATTTTCGATTCATTTTGGAACCTTAAATGAAGCCAAATCATTTGGAAAGTAGAGACAGATATGCAAACTTGGTAGAATATTTTTTCCAACATCTTTGAAAGACTTCATGCCCTTCTTCTGTAGCCCTCCCCTCCCTATTTGGCTTATTCCCTGACAGAATTATTGATCCATCGCATCCCAAATTGGCTCGCGGTGCACGAGTCTCAACTCCAGTGTCTGGGCTGAATGACACCGATTGGCTCGTGCAGTTCAAGAGCTTTTCCATTTTCAGGTCTATCAGTGCCTTGGGGGCTTGGGGAGCGACATATCATTTTTCTGGGTTCAGGTTTCTTTGAGTTGCAAGCCCCACACAAAGTCCAGCACAAGTCCCAAAGTTGGCTTAAAAATTGCAGACAAGTTGAGCCTCCATTCGAGCTGTGCATGAAGGTTTTTTATTAGCTAGAGGACAGAATTCGCCGTCATTAGGATTACTGTGGGATTGGACTCTCTGCAAAGTTCGGATACCCCATCCTTCATCATTCCCAGAAGGTTAACCGCCTCTGCCAAATGTCTCACAAATTAAGTCCTGATAGGCATATGTCTGCACCCTGTTATTGTATTTGGCGGTTGTGTATTTCTCATCAGACTGTAATCAGGCCGTAATCAGAATATAGCTGGTGAGAGAGTAATTTGTCAGGCCGACGCGCAGATTGAAAAGTCGGTAGAGGAGGTGGAACATAATTCCGCCGGAATGATTCTAGCTTCCAATTGTTATTGTTTTTTTATTCTTGGTTAATTATTACATTGTGCCATGACATGCCCTTCCTGCTTTACTTTGCAAACTGTCTTCACTCGGATGTCATTAAACATCTCCATCATTACAGCAGTTCTTGAGACGTGTCCCACGACTTTTACCTGCTATTAGCTTTTAAAAATATCATTTTCACCATAACCCTTTACAATATGGTTCATTAGTTAACATTAGTTAACACGAACTAAGAATGAACAATACTTCTGCAGCATTTATTAATTTTTGTTAATTTCAGCAATTACTAATGCATTATTTAAAAAGTTGTTTGTTAACATTAGTTAATGCACTGTGAACTAACATGATCAGTGAACAACCGTATTTTTATTAACGAATGTTAACAAAGATTAATAAATAGTGTATTAAATGTATTGTTCATTGTTCATTCATGTTAGTTAATACATTAATGTTAACAAATGGCACCTTCTTGTAGTGTTACCATTTTTCACTTTAGAATTAATTATGATCACTAGAATGTTTTTTTTCTCAGGTGTGTCACAGGCATTTTTTTTCTGTCAGATATTTATGAAAACATTTAAAATATTGAAGTCAGTCTATATCTACATCTTCCTTGATTTATCTGCATCACACAGGTTTTAGGGCTTTTTTAACAGTTTTGACAAATAAGTATGTCAGCTCCATTAAACAGTTTTAGATAATTGCCCTCATTTTAAGTAGATAATTTTAGTGGCTACTAGCAACATCAGAAAAAAATGGATACTACATTTTAATACATGTGTAATATGCAAAATATGTGACCCTGAACCACAAAACCAGTCATAAGTAGCTCGGATATAGGCAACAATACATTGTATGGGTCAAAATGATCGATTTTTCTTTTATGCCAAAAATCATTTTCCATGAAGATTTTTTGTAAATTTACTACCGTAAATATATCAAAACGTAATTTTCGATTAGTAATATGCATTGCTAAGAACTTCATTTGGACAACTTTAAAGGTGATTTTCTCAATATTTTGAGTTTTTTGCACCCTCAGATACCAGATTTTCAAATAGTTGTATATATTATTGTAATTAATACTATTAATTTTGTCCCCTTTATTAATACTTATTATTATTGTTATTATAATATTGTCCCATTATAAAAACCAAACATCAATGAAAAGCTTATTTATTCTTAAAAAAAAAAAAAAAACCCTTATGATGCCCCTTATAAAGACCCTTATGACTGGTTTTGTGGTCCAGGCTTACATATGATTATTATGTCAAGACTGTAAGACTTTCTGACTAAGTATGGTGACAGTTCAATAAATGGAGCTGAAAATAATTTTGAAACCATCCTGTAAATCAATTCGTCCATTAATTGAAGTGAATTTTGATTTGTTGATAAGTAACATTTGTATAATAAGCATTTGGCACATTATTTTCAGTGCTGACCCACGTTTGGTGATAACACATTTTCTGATAAAATATTGAATAGAGAATAAATTCTTGATAAGTCCTAACATTTGGCCTCTGTAATATTTTTTTGATGGTTTTGAAGGAAGTCTCTTGTATGTTCACCAAGGCAGCATTTGTTAAAAAATAAAGTAAAAACAATAATGCTGTGAGGTATTATTACAGTTTAAAACACCTGTTTTTAAATGTAACTTATTTCTGTGATGGCGAAGCTGAATTTTAAGGAATTTTAAGGAATTTGAGTCTTCAGTGTCATGTGGTCCTTGGAAATCATTTCAGAAAAAGGCTAAAATTATATATGATTAGAATGTTTGACTCTAAAATGCTTTACCTAATAATTTGTGTTAAATACTTTATGTAAATATGAAGTGGCCCTTCTGAATCATTTAATGTATGGCACCAGATCAGTGCCATTTGACAGTGCATTTTCTTTTCAAAGATTTTTCTTAAGTGCTGCTAAAAATTCTCTGAGATAAATTTCCCGCCTTTGATATTTGACAAGAGGTTATTAGTCTCACTGGTAGTCTGATGACTTTATGGTCCAGATAGTCCAAATTTTATGCTTGTCAGTCAATGACTGTAGTCTTTTGTGTGAAACCCATTTATTGTATGCTACAGTTCAGTGAGGCAATATCATACCTGTCCAGATCCTCATGAGTCCTTTATAGTTTTCCTTGATGCTTTTTCCTTTATAGATAGACCACCCATATATTGTTTTAGACAGCCATCAGTAGCCAGCCGCATACAGCTGTATGTTTTATCTCTATAAGCCATAGCTGCAGTTTAAACACCTGGTGTTAGGTACTTTATTTTGTAGGGAATGCGTTGGGAATTCAGGACCACAAACCACAGTCATAAACACTATCAGCTCCCTGTCAGGCACTCAAGATAACTCAACCATCTCCCTGTGGAAGCCCCCGCTAGTTATCATCACATTACAGTAGTGAGACATACATAATAGCCTTAAGATAATGCACTCCAAGGGGAAGAGCAAGCATAAAAAAAACACATTTTAAGTAGCCGAGAGTTCATTTGCTCAGGTTTGTAGGTTTAAGGTGTCTCAGGGGAGCATTTTAGAGACAAGGAATTATTATTGCTGGTTTGGGATCAGAGCTCCGTACCTCTCACAGCCCACATTAAATTTGTATACAATTTAATACTGAATTGATTCACACTTGAGGGGAAACTGTGGTGTGCGTGTTCTCTGTAATAGGAACACCTTCTGTATTTTTCTCTGGCTCTCGTTCTCTTTCTCCTCAGAGTATTTGGCAGGCTTTGCGTCCTTAGCTGTTTCATTTACACTAATGTAATGTAAGCGTAGCATCGTGCTACATCAGTGCTTTGGAAGTTGCTTTGAAACGACAGTGTTTAACTAAATATTTTTCTACAGAACTGTGCATGGACTTCAATGAGTCATTTATTTACATGAACCATGCAAACGAACTGATTCACTAAAATCAGTTTGAGATGTTTCCCAAGTTTAGGCGAGCATGTTTTATTATTTTCCTACAATAGAACATTATTTTTTGCTCGGGCCAATAACACATGACAAGGAAATATAGCTATGTAGTGTTTAATGTAACTATTAGTAAGCTTGTTACTATAAAAAGGCTGGCATGCTACTATACTGAAAGATGTAGTTAAGGTAGTACTTTGGTTAGTTATTCCCCAACGGCACATTTGTGCACTTTTGAGTTTAATGAGGTGATTTCATATTTACTTGAGGTAGTCACTAGATATTTTAGAGATATTTTAAGCGCACCTGAATGCCTTTCTGGAACAAAAAACTATGCAGCAAAGAGCATGATGTACTGTGTGTTATTGTAGTGACACACTTGGTTTTGAGTGGCTGTCAGCGGTTAACTTCTGCTCTGTGTTCACTATAATATGTGCGCTTCTTTTAGCTTCTAACTGTGCTGAAATTATGCATAGAGAAGACAGTCGCCATTCTTAAAGATTACACTATAGTTCCTCTGCCAAATTTAAAGGTGAAGTGTATAATTTATGCACCATATAGAGTTGCAAATATAAGTATTGTTTTTAAACAGGAACATGCCCCCATCATTTCTCATTGGCTAGATGATCTGGTAGCTCCACCCTAATGTCATGACATTGGTTAGGACAGTGTTGCTGTGTCAGTTTGGCCTGGATCCTGAAACAAACAATGTTTTGAAAGCACCACTGAGCTACAGTGTTTATAGTTATCTGGGAAATAAGCCTAGGAATGGAGTACTTATGTCTCTGCGTATTAAACTGGAATAGAAGAAAATATTTGGCTTCAAAGATGTTACATACTTCACTTACAATAAAATCTAAAATATAAATTTGGTTAAGCCAACTCCCGAGTCCGGACCTCCAGTTTTTCTCCATTCGAAACCCCACCACAGTGCCAGAAAGTGCTGTTTTTTTTTGTAACTTCTTCAGTGGCTGTTAATGAGATGCCGCCAACTGAACCATTTGGAAATGATAAATAGGGAAATGATCTCAGAAGTGACAAAGCGACTGGAATGAATTCATTTTCAAAGAGAGTTGGTGATGTGAGATGACATGAGTGACAGCGACTGTTGGCGATGTGGAAAAAGTTGAGCAGACTTCATGCAAATGAGCAGCGATCCGCCTCCTGATACTGTTGTCAAGTGAGAACGCCAAGAGTAAAGTGATGTGTTGACCTCTCTATAAATGCGCTGTGAGAAATTATACAGTTTTTCCTATCATAGACGACACATGTTAGCTGTTATACATTTATTAGGAAGCACAATGGCAATACATTTCTACCATTAGGTTTCTATCACAGATTGAACATCTTAAATTTATTATTAATCATAATCATTTAAAGTCAACATGAATTGTCACTCGCAAACCATTTTAGCAACGGCCAAATATAATGAGTGAAAAAAACGGCATATGCTGGTAATATGTTTTGAAGCATGACAGCTAGTTTGGGCTGGTTTAAGATAGTTTAAGATGAGCTGGTTATAAGCTGTTGTTAAGCAACTAGCTCCTGCTCAGGACCAAGTCATAACCAGCTTTTAACCAGCTCAAACGAGCTGCCATGCTTCAAAACATACCTAACCGGCATATGCTGTTTTTTTTTCAACAGAGTACCAAAACCACTACACTCTAAAAAATGCTGGGTTAAAAACAACCCAACTTGGGTTATTTGGCAACCCAGTGCTAGGTAAATATTGGACAGAACACATGCTGGGTAATTTTGACCCAGTTGGTTGGGTTAAATGTTTTTACCAAACATGCAGGGTTGTTTTATTTATTTAAGTCAACTATTGTTTAAAAATTATTATATTGCTGGTTTAAAATGGACTGGAACTTACAAAAAAACACACAGAAGAGGCAACAGCGACAAAAGATGAACATTTATTACTAAGCAAGAACACATGGACAAAATACAATACAAATTGAATTTGTTTTGGGTAAATACAGCAGTTTACAATATTACATACATTTAAACTCATTTAACAAGCATTTTAGACATAAAAAATGTAACATTTAAAAAGTAGCATTGTAATTTGAGTCTATGTAACCATTCTCTGTAATCGCTTTTTACCAAAATATCGCTAATTCTCGTGCCGGTGTGTCGGGCTGCTGTTCGCTGGGGTAACTGCGAACTTCAGACCGCGGCCTCGTGTTTCACTTGTAGCTGAAAGATGACTGACTTCAAAAACTGCACATAAACAAACAGTACTGACATTAGAGAACATATTTTATCATTAAATTCAAGTAAACTCAGTACTACAACGAATAAAATCCATTTATTTTATGCAAGACAAAAGGCATTTTCATCCTGCGAAACTGACTGCTGCTGACGCAGCTGACTGACATCTCCTCCCGTGTAAAATACTGAAAATGTACTCATTCGCTGCCCATCCAAGATGTAAAAATGTTTGTGTCTTCCTCATGACAGATTTGCAGAAATTTAGCAGTTCATTGCTTGCTCACCAGTGGATCGTCTGCAGTGAATGGGTGCCGTCAGAATGAGATTCCAAACAGCTGATAAAAACCTCACAATGATTCACATGCATTGGTGCACAGATCAAGCACCATTTAAAAGCAAAAACTATCTGAAACAGGTTGGCGTTGATAGCCTTGTGTGCCGACATACAGCGCTGTTGCTTTCCGGGTGTCCTGAGTTCGAATCCCGACTTGAGGACCTTTCCTGATCCCGCCCCCATCTCTCACTCTCCCACTTCGCTTCCTGTCACTTCTGATCTGTCCTGTCTTAATAAAGGCAAAAATGTTTCAATGCAGCTTCAAAGGACTCTACACGATCCCAGCTGAGGAATAAGCTCTTATCAAAAATCCCTCCCAAAAAAACAATAAAAAACAATAAAAATGTATATACTTTTTAACCACAAATGCCCGTCTTGCACCAGCACATGCACATTGCAGATATAAAGTATAAAAAAAGTATATCAGTTTTAATTTTTTAAAGAAAGTGACTGATCGTTTTGATAGCTAAGACCCTTATTCCTAGGCTGGGATCATGTAGGGCCCTTTGAAGCTGCATTGAAACTGCAATTTGGACCTTCAGTCTGTTGGTTCCCACTGAAGTCCACTATATGGAGAAACATCCTGGAAAAAGAGCAAGTTGTTATTTTGATGAAAACTTACAATTTTATTCTATGTGAAATAACATAATCAATCACAGTATGACTAAGAGCATACGTTAATAGAGTAATGATCAGTTTTTGTTTCACAGAAAAAATGAATCATTTTTCCTTGGCTGAAACAGTAAGTTTGTCTTTAAGTAATCTATATATTATGCTGACCTCACTTATGACACCCCACCAAGCCACTAAATGCTTACCATTAATACACCAGGACAACTAATCTATCACCACGCTTGCCTCCTCTAGCATCCACACTTGCAGGAAATTCTACACGTTCCACTAGTAGGCGGCTTTGCAGGTCGATATTAATTATCAGTAGTGTGTACATACTGCCTATTTATTCATTCTCTTTTCATTTTTGCCAAGACATTCAGGTGTGCAGCTGTGAGTAGTGAAACATACAGTTTCAGACAAGCAGGTATGAGTGATCTGTATGGATCTGTCCCTGATAAGACCCCTCATCCGACTGAAGTATCCGAGAATACAACGATTAACTTTGGTGTTTCTAAATTAAAAAAGCTCTTAAATATTCATGGCTGCCTCAGGCATCTTGTTTGCCAATATGTACTGTACACTCTCTGCAGTGTACACATCACTTGTAGATAAATTCTGTACGCTGCAGGGAAAAACCGAACAGTTTTTCCCAGATTATGTTTTTCAAGCATACTAAATTCCAGGCATGTCCTCACAGTGTCATTGTAATGAATACAGAATGCATTTCTCCCAGGATCTGTTCCAGCATTACCAGAAATCAGTTTGTGTGTGTGTGTGTGTGTGTGTGTGTGTGTTTTATTATTAGTTATTTATTGGCATACAGTGCAGCCAAGCAATTACAAGGGACTGCCCTCCGAAGGTGAAGATATAAAAGGAATATTTAATGCAATTTTGGCTGCGGGGTTATGGTCGGATGAAAGGGAAAAGGGAACATTCATTTTGCTCGAACCCAGGAGTCAATGTAATATACAGAGACATATCCAGAGGAGATGAGTTTGCTTCTGTGGAAAATAATTGCACTGAACTCACAGGGAATAAAACATCCTTGCAAGGAATCAAATGCGAGTTGGTTTCCTTTGCCTAGGCTGTCAGGTACAATGCTGTATGTGTTTACTTCATTCATCAAGTAAATGGCGGTGGATCATTACAAATGCAATGCTGTATACACACGCATATAAATCACAAAACAAGCACTTGACCACATTCACCCTTAAATGGGCAGGAACTTAAAATTACTGTAATTTATTGCTGTTTTCATATACATTAGAACTCACCTAAACAATTTATGTATTTTTATGTTTATTTATTCAATATATTACTTTAATACATAGTTTTATAGTTCGCATTGGCAATGAAAATAACACGAACATGATTTTTGAGAGTTGTAGTCACTGGAATATTTATAGATGTTCTTTTGTTTTTATTTTTAATTTGATATTCTTTCATATCTTTTCAAAAAGGAAAATTATGCTAAAAAATGTATTCACTGGGGCTGGATTTTGACAGAAATTTTATGTTTCAATTCAATTCTGATTCACAAGCTTGTGATTTGATTCAATATTGATTATTTTGGATATATTTCAACTATAGTACATGTCAAATTTTTAGAAGTAAAAAAACGAATATACGAGAATCAGTTGGTACTACATTACTATAATATTGATGCTTAAATCACACTTTATGGAGTTTTTATAATAATAAAGTTACAATTATATAATTATATTTCTACTCCAATTTGTTTTTTGAAACATAAACATTTAAATAGTGGCTATCATTAAAACTTGACGGATTTGTTTCAAACATACTGTAAATTAAACAGTAAAAAAAATTATAGTAAATATGTTATATTGTGCTTATAAATATTTAGCTAAATGCTTCTATATAGAGTTCAGTTTTCTAGCTGACTAAAAAGTAAATATGTTTTTTGTGAGATAAATGTGACGTTACGTGGCATTGTTTACAAGCTGTTATATTGACGTCTTCTGAGACTTTGTGAAATCTGAGACTTTGTTTCATATCAAAAGTAACACAGCACAAAGCTTAATTGCGATTTATTGGATGGGAGGCACTACCACCCTACATGTTCTGTTTATTAACTAAAAAAACAGGCTAGACTAATCGATTCTTGGGATTTATCTTGGCATATTGTTTTGTAAAATTACAAAATTGAATAGATTAAAATCAAGAAATTGGTATTGCTCACTCTTATGCCATTCAAGAAGTATATGAGTTTGTTTCTTCATCAGAACAAATTTTATAAAAATGTAGCATTTCATCACTTGCTCGCCAATGAATCCTCTGCAGTGAATGGGTGCCGTCAGAATGAGTCCAAATAGCTGATAAAAACATCATAATAATCTACAAGTGATCCACATGACTACAGTCCATCAAATGAGGTCTTGTGAAGCCAAAAAAAAAAAAAAAAACATGTTTGTAATAAATTCATCATTAAGATGTTTCTCAAACTGTCGCTTCTGGCTAAAATATGAGTCCTCTATCTTTAATATTGCTTTTTCTATTACAAATAGTCATCTTGTATGTATCAGGAGAGAAAAATGCACAGATCAAGCACCGTCTACAAGTGAAAACAGTTTAAAACAGTATTATAATTTTCTTATATTCTTATATTATAATATTTGGTCCCACTTTATAATAGGTGACCTTACTATGTACTTCAAAAAATAAGTACAATGTAACAACATGTATGTACACAGTAAGTACATTGTATCAAATGAGACTTGATATTTTAAAAGAAATAAGACATTTTGGACAAAACAACAAATTTTGAAAAACATATACATAAGCTGTACGAACTAAAAAAAGTGAGATTTCCACTTCAACATAAAATGTCTTATTTGTGGTTAGATATTCATATACTATACTGTATGTAAAAATGATGTACATTGCAGATATAAAGTATAAAAAAAGTATATCAGTTTTAATTTTTTAAAGAAAGTGACTGATCGTTTTGATAGCTAAGACCCTTATTCCTAGGCTGGGATCATGTAGGGCCCTTGATAGAAATGATGCACGCTTTTTTTGTGCTTTATCAACTCAGTAACACACTGAAGTGGAAATTGATGCAAGTAGTTATGAGAACACATGGACCCTCAAAATCTGACTACAAGTAGTCACAAGAGACACGTTTGAGCTGCATGTTATTACCAGGTGTAAACACCAGTGAATTTCAGCTGACCACTTGCGATCGCCCAAGATGGATGTTAATATTAGGTGTAAACAGGACCACAATCATCCTCCAGATCAATACATTTCTGACCCTTACACATGTCTGTGTTCATCTCAGCTCTCACATTCTGTTGATTTAAGCTGCACCGATGGGCGTCCCTAAGCTGATGTCCCACAGTAAGCCCTCTCTTACTCCCAGCTTGAGCATTCCTCTCCTGCTGTTGTGTTTACACAGGAGACCGAGTGTGCTTCTTTTCTCAGACAGGTCTGTGCAGGAGTCCTGCCTCAGGCTGCCATGTAAGGCCTGATTATCACTGTGCAACATACAGATATGGAGAGTATTCATAGACACACATGGTGGAGGAAGTTTACAGAATGGCATGGTCAGAATGTGTTTAAGATAATGATGATTGTTATGACGGCAGTTTTATTTTAATGTTATGAAGAACAGATAACGCGATAGGTTTAAAAAGATATATAGTTACGTTTATATGTGTATTTTTAGCAGCTTTTTCCTACGGGAATAAGAAAATGTATGTGGATATATAGATGGATAGATGGATGGATAGAGCTGCATTTATTTGATTAGTATTATTAATTTGAGTACACTGTAAAAAAAAACAATAAAAAAGTCAACGTAAAATAATTTGTAATCCTGCTGCCTTAAAATTTTAAGTTCAGTCAACTTGAAATGTTTGAGTTGATATTTGAGTTGACTAAACTAAAATTGTTTTGTTAAAATTAAATGCTGGGTTTGTTACCCAGCTGCCTTAAAATAGTTGAATCAACTCAAGTTGAGTCAACTCAGATATCTAAGTTGTTATACATGTATGTGTTTATTTATATATACATAATAAATATACACAGTACACACAAACAGTGCACAGCATAAATGAGTACATCCCCTCTGAATAAATATAAAAGATGTATTTTCTTAATGATCACTAATATAATTCATGGAAAGATGGCAAAATTGAAATGTATTAAACATATACTTAATAAAAACAACAAAATATATGCCCATATTTTCTGCAAAAGTAAATTAGCCAATTTTGTTTAAATTAAGTATTGCAGAAATGAGTACACCCTAAATTTAATTCAGCAAATGTATAATATTCTAGTGTTTAGTATGTCCTCCAGAACTTTAAGTATACTGCTCTGACCCTTCTTGGCACTTAGTGTACAAGTTCATGACAAATTTTTTACATCTGTCCTGTTTAACTCCTGGAGTTACATGTCCACTGAAGGAACTTCTCCTTGGGAGAATAAATATCTTCATTGTCATGCTGAGAAAATTCACAATAATGCAATGAATAAGGGGAGGGTAGCATCTTCAGTTTCAGTTTTTTGTATTACATCACACCGTGGTGTGTGAATTCGTGACAGCACTGATAAAGCACAACTCCCTCACACCCTCAGCACTCATACATCCCTTGATAAGAGCTTTACTACCACTGAACGTCACTGTGGGTACCAGACACTTCTCACTGTACTCCTCCTCTAGCAACACCAGAACATTTTGGATGCTTTTGGATCCGAAATGATTGACCTGGTCTCTTGAGACCAGAGTATGGATTCCCAGAAGTCTATATTTTGTAAATATGGGCCTTGGAAGAGGTTAAATGAGTTCATTGTGCTTTGGCTACACTCTTAAAAAAAAAAGGTGCTTCACAATGCCATAGAAGAACGTTTTTTGTTTAAATGGTTCCATAAAGAACCTTTATCATCTGAAGAACCTTTCTGTTTCACAAAAGGTTCTTTGTGGTGAAAGATTTATTTATACTTTAGATTATAAAAAGGTAAAAAAGAGATGGTTCTATAAAGAACCTTCTATAAAGAAATGGTTCTTTTATGGCATCACCATAATTTGTTAAGTTTTAGAGGGGGTGTACTCATTTATGCTGTGCACTGTAAATTATGTAAACAGACTTTTATTTTGGACACGATTATGAGCGATCAATCGCTTGGCAGCACTAATTTATAAATAAAATAAATAGAAAACACTTCACATTTCACAATATTTCTGTTTCACTGTATTTTTGATCAAATAAATGCAGCCTTGGTGAGCAATGCAGCCTTTGAAAGATTTCTTTCAAAAACATAAAAAAAAATTGTAATTATTCCGAACTTATGACTGGTATTTGAGGCTGTGCTGTGAATATTTAAAATTATGGTCATTCTTTTAGTGCAAACAAGGCTCATTTTTATGACTGTAAGGCATGTAGATTGCTCTTTTGTCATGTGTGAAAAGCAGAGAAACATAGTTTCATTTCTAAGAGAAGTTCATATGCTTTTTCTAAAGCTCTTGGCAGCAAAAATTCATCTAATGATGGAGCAGAGCATTATAACTAGGCATACTTCCAAATACATATGTAGACGAGCACACTTTCAGCATTTTAAAGCACTAATAGGTGGAGATTCATTTTTTGTGGCAGTGCTGGCAATGGATGCAGTTGCATGGTGGGCTCTGTTTTACCCCCACCTAAACTCTCTTCACAGGAATCACAGAAATCCCATGAGCCTTTGAAAGAGTCTGCATTGCAAGCACTCACTGGGGAGATTTTAGTTAATCTACTGTAGCCTTCTCACACAAAGCTATGCATGCAGACATGTGTTTTCTGCAACTTAAACATGCACATGTTCTCAATTGTTTCCATTTAGTGTCCAACACAAAGTGTGGCATATGTTTCCACAGGTTACCATTATTATAGACTGGTTTTGCAATGGCGCGTAACAAATGATATGCACAAGCTAACAATAACATAAGCTAGTATAACAGGAATTCCTCCTATTGTAGCCATGTGGCAGCAGAATTAGTAAAAACAGTATATGTACAGTAAGATATTGAGTTTGAATGGGTGTGCTACAGTGGCTGTGTTTATCTCTGTCTCTTTTAGTGTAAACATTCCTCTGGGTGCTCCTGGAGGCTGAAAAGCACAGCTCTGGTGCTTCAATAAAAGGCTGTTGAACTGCATGTGGTCCGTCCTTGAAGAAGTAAAGAGGAGAGGTTAAAAAGACCTGTTGCGCTTGCTATTTACAGGGTCTAAGTCTCTAGCAGCAGATCTTTTTTATGGATATGAGCATGTGGTTTTTCTCTTAGCATTATAGCTAGTGTCTGGGAATTAGTGTTGGGAGTAACTAACAGTAAGTAAAGATGCTACTAGTTTTTTATCAGTAACATAAGAGTACTTCAGATGTTTCTTTTTGTAACAAAAATTGGTTGAAAAAAAAAAAAAAAAAACTTTTGTACTGCATTGCACACACAGCTATTTCAACTGATAATAATTGTAATAATAATTGTAAATGTGTTCTCCTAAAATGTCACATATGTAGTTCTGAAAAGTCTGATTCATTCAAGTGAATCAGTTTGTTTGGAGGATTCATTCAAGTTGTATCAGTTAAAAATGCACATTCATTAAATTCAGCACATTTAGATTTTTTTACATTTTATTTATTGTTATTGGATTTTTTAAAAAATTACATTTTATATTTAAGTTTAAAGTTGTCATTCAGATTTGAAAATGTGAAATGTTCCGATTTGGTAAATGAAATATTTAATTTAGTTATAAATGTTTATTGTTTTTGTTGCTGAAAATGTCTCATTAAATTATCGGATTGTTAGTTTTAAAATAAATAAATGAATACAGGTTAATGTGCTTAAGTAAAATAATTGTAGTTATGTTTTGCTTATACTGTAGTTTTTTTGTACACTTTTTTGTGTGTTGTTGAAATACTTTTTTATACTTTTGTGTATGTTATGTACTATGGATGCCTGTTTCTGCCACTGAATCAAAAGTAACTTTTTGTTTTACAATTCTGATTTTTTTCTGCCAATTGCGAGTTCACAACTTACAATTCTGACTTTTTGTGAGAATTGTGAGATATAAACTCGCAATTGTGTGTTATAAAGTCAGAATTGTGAGACATAAACTTGCAATTCCGAGAAATAAAGTCTCAATTCTGAGAAATAAAGTTGCAATTGCAATATAGTCAGAATTGCAAGATTAATTCAGAGTTTTTTCAGAATTGCGTGATATAAACTCAAAATTGCGAGAAATAAAGTCAGAGTTGTAAAATAAAAACTCGCAATTCTGACTTTATTTCTCAGAATTGCAAGTTTATATACGCAGTTCTGACTTTATAACATGCAATTGCCAGTTTTACGCAATTCTCAACAAAACAAGTCAGAATTTCAAGATAAAAAGTCGCAATTACCTTTTTTAATTTTGTATTCAGTGGTGAAAAAAGCCTTCCATAATGTACTGTATTATATTATTAACTATAAAATTATGTTAATTAATTGTAATAATTAGAAAATTTTTCATTTTGACTGGTAATTCAAAATCTCTGGACCTAGTTAATGGTAATGCAAAACCCCTGCCCAAATAAACAACACTGACAATTGCTTTAGACAATGTTTGGGATTGGGAATGAAAAACATTTCTATGATGACATGAAGATATTTCAAAAAATGTGCAATCCCGAATCCTTCTGTAGTGGGGCAGTTCCAGCTTTTCAAAGCAGACGAATTAAACGCTGGCCAATCGCACAGAGAGAGGATGTGCCGTTGCCTCAGGGATGTGGATCTTGTCAGTCTGTGATAGATTCTTTGGCCTGCCTGAGATTAAGGTATTACTTACAGCGGGGTGGGTCGATACAGACGCACTGTCGATGACTGGATAAAGGAACACATTTTCTGTTCTACCAGTCTTATATGATCACGTTTCATGTGCCTTGGTGTGCAGCATGTACAGTACCTTACCCTCACCTTATCAGCCACTCAAATTTGCAATGTCAGGTTCCTGTCCATGCAGAGGTAAAAGGTGTAAATTAGCCCATCATGCTGATGAAACAATCTAACCCTACAGAGGACCCCGTGTCTGATATTGAGTGCTGATTTAACAGATTTCATTCTGACTGGCATTTTCATCTACACAGTAATAAGGTCACCAAATTGCTTTGGCTTCACAGAAAACCTGTTTAGCTCTAGTGTTGTATACAAACATCTTTCAGGTGATCCGGTTTGGAGTCACAGTGGAGGTGTTTAAACTGAGAGCAGACAGGGCAGAGAATTACAGCTTCTTGATACCCAACCAACCAGAACGTTTGACCAAACATAGTCAGTAACTAGAAATTCCAGGAACGGGTAATAAACACTACTAGAAGAGCAAATAAAGGCAGTGTGATGATTAGTGATGGAAGAAAAGAAGAAAACAGGAAACCAAAAAGCAGGTTGACGAGAGAGAGAACTATAAAGTAGTATCAGTCCAGTTATAGTGAATACATTCAGTAAATTAGCATAGTTTCCACTAAATCATTATTAGGGCATTTTAATTTTTCTGGACTCCTTTTTAATGGTTAAATTAAATTTTATTAGCTATGTATATTTATTATGTTTATATAAATATACACACATCCATGTATATATTTAAGAAAAATATGTTATGTTTATATATTAAAAATATGTATATATAATATCATTTATATGAATATAAATATATACATGTAAATAATATAAATATTTACTGTATGTGTGTTTATTTATATATACATAAAAAATATACACAGTATATACACATATTATGTTTGACAGCACTACATTTTATTAAGCAAAATCTAATTAATTAAAATCATGAAACTTATCTAACGTCAATTTATTAAAAGATTAACAAAAAATGACGTTTAGATCTCAATGAAATGTTTTATTTTTTCTCACCTTAGGTTTTATTGTTATTGTTTTAGCAATAGTTGTTGTCTAATTATTTGAATGCATAAGAACTTATTATTATTATTTATTCTTAGCCTTATGAAATGCCCCCCATTTTATTTTTTGGCAAATCAATGGGATTTACTATTAAAATTTAAACATGGAAGAAATACTGTGTGATATTTCTTTAAAAAGTAAAGTTTTGTTTATTTATTTATTTTATTTTATTTTTTCAACAGTAGTAGTATTACGTACATATGCCTATTTCTGGTACGATGTCTTCAAATTAAACTGAACTTTTATTTTGACGGGTTGTCGTGAATTCCTTTAGGTTTTTGTTTGTGTGTATATTATATGATGCTAGATTCACTCAAATGAAACGGCAAAATGTTTATGAAGTAAGTCTCAGAGCAGTTCTGGAGATGTTGTTCATGTGTTTATGTCCTAATTTAATGAGACAGCAGACGCTGAAATCACCGCAAGCGTCAAGCGCGCTTCAGTACGAGTAGTAAACAAAGTACGAGTTAGCCTCTGTGTCGTTCATTCAGACCGGGAGACAGGCAGAAAATGCAGGACTCATATTCAATTAGTCTTTTTGCGGCTTAATATTTACAGATACTAGTCCATATCGTGATTTGATTTAAGTGTAATGACGTATTTTTGATTGATTAGTCCAGACTTTGAAAAATTCCGCGTTAAACTGTAAATTACGTTTTTTTTTTTTACTGGATTCCGCGATTCCGTCCGCGTTTTCCGCATCGCGGAAATCATAGGGCCCTACATTATAAACAGTATTAATAAATGTACGGTTGGGTCCACATGTGTAAGTGAACATGCGTTAAAGATTGGCACAGAAGAGAAGAAATTATTAAATAAAGTTGTTATTTTTTTCTTTGCAAAAAAGTATTCTCATAGCTTCATAACATTACAGTTTATCCACTGATGTCACATGGACTATTTTACCGATGTCCTTACTATGTTTCTGGGCCTGGGAAGATGTGAGTTGCATTGCTGTCTATGCATGGTCAGAAAGCTCTCGGATTTCATAAAAAATATTTTAATTTGTCTTCTGGAGATGAATGAAGGTCTTACAGATTTGGAACGAGGTGAGGGTAAGTAATTAATAGCAGAATTTTCATTTTTGGGTGATCTATCCTTTTAATAACAGCAACCTTCATTGTAAAATGAATAATTATATAACATTCCTATTCATCTTACATAATTCTTTTGCTTAAAGTTATATAATTTATTCAATGATCTTTTGTATTCTTTTATTTTTAGTGCCATTTGGTGACATTTCACACGGAACTGACAAGGACTAAAAACAATTATGGGTAGAATGTCAGAGGATGATATGCAGGGGTAAAATAAGGAGAAGAAAGTTGCTCGGGGACAAATCCCTCGCCATCACTTTTAATCATAAGAGATCAGTAAATAAGCAGTCTCTCATGCTTCACTGATCTCCTCTGACTTTCGTATTGAGATATTGAGAGATAATTATGGCTTCTCGTCCATATTTGTACCCATGCCAGTGATTAATTTTAATTCCAATCGGGCATATCGATCAAGGTTCTGCATGCGCTCACCGCTGACATTTCTGTTGGTTAAAGGCCGTGTGAGGTAATCACGGATCTCCCTCATACTCTGGAAAAGAACGTGTTGACATTTAACCATCATTCTTCTGAAATCCTCATTCACAGCACATGCCTTACATCGAAAGACCCAACACACACACACACACACACACAGCACTTACTACACACACTCTCATCACACTTAACTACCACGCCAGGGGGGTCGGCACCACACAAGCCAGTCTGTTTTACTGATAAGTGTGTTTTCCCACAGAAGACCATGAAAACAAAAGCAGGCACTGTGGTTTTCAATCCATTATCTCTGCAGACATATTTCACTTTTGAATATTGAGCATTGCTGTGTGTTTATTGCATCATCAGACTTGCAAATACTTCCTTAAATACGAAGAGGAGTGGTTTTACACACAAAAACTATGTTTGATGTACAGTACGTTTGAAGTCATGCATGTAAACTCCAGATGTTCGTTTGATTCTCAGGTCTGTCATCAAAGGCTTTATGCTGTGTGTGTGTGTGTGAGCACATGGTGCTGTGCATTTGTACCTTCACTATGGGTATGCGAAAAAAAAGGACGGCTTAAAAAGGGACATCTTAAGATTTGAATCACATTACAGTTTCATTTTTTCAAAAACTTCATAGATGTAGATGTGTGTATGTGTAAACAGTTAGCTCTAAGCGCATTTGCCGTCGTGTGCCCCTCACGCTTCCCTCCACATCCTCCCCGGTCACCATGACAACAGCCCGTTCATCAGCTGCTGTTTGCGGATCAGCTGAAATTAAGACAATTCCCAAATTCCACGACTTAATGGAATTACGACTATGCGTGTCACTAGTTTTGTACAAAATGTGTTTGCTATCCTTCATCTGAGCTCGTGTGTTTGTTTCAGGTCATAGCACAACCCTAATAGGATAAAAGCACAGAGCTGAACGCAGGAGCGCAGGGGCCCAAATGAGAGCCCGATGCCAATTAGATTTCTCTTTTACTTCATCTTTTGTTGCTTGATTCCCTCTCTGCTATTGATATTTCACTCAGATGAATGAACAAGAAGCCTGTATTTAACATCAAAATCTCTTTGAGGTTTCATTGCATAGAATGTTGACTTGTTTTTCAGTCTCTACTCTGTTTTTTTGTGCTGTATCTGATATCTCCTATAGACAGTGTTGGGGGTAATGCATTACAAGTAACTTAGTTACTTAATCAGATTACTTTTTTTCAAGTAACTAGTAATGTAACGCATTACTTTTTTAATTTACAGTAAAAACATTTTCAAATAAGTAACGCCAGTTACTTTTTTCCCCCATTTATTGACTGATAGGTCTCCTTTCCCCATGTTGAGAGAAATTAGCAGTAAGATGCTACAGAAGTTCTAGAATAAATGTGAACATGAATTAATTCATCTCAAAAAAAAAAAAAAAAAAAAAAAAGATTTAGTATTGCTCAAAATGAATAAAAACAGTCAAATGCAACTCAGAATATGCCGCAAAGATGCAATAATTCAAATGCTAAATAACACAAATATCCTTTATGTATTTTATTTCATTTTATTAACCAATGTCTTTGCTGCTGACCTTCTATGATCCAATTCAACCATACTAATAAGCAAAAATTCCTTTAGATAAACATTTGTGCTTTATTGCTGAAATGTGTCGAACTTTCTTCTTCTGCATTCTACTGCACAGACGTTTATTTACTTTTCCTTCAGCCTAAGGCTTATTCAGTTCACTTTTTGTGTGAATGGGCTTTTACATTTGCCAAAATAGAACTTTTGAAATAAACAAACAAGCAAGCCCTGCTCAGATTTAAAAAGTAACGCAACACATTACTTTCCTTAAAAATTAAGTAATGTAATTAGTTACTTTTTTAGGGAGTAACGCATCTTTTAAAAGTAACTTTCCCCAACACTGCCTATAGAGATGAATCAAATTGCACCAACTAAAACTATAAGCAGTCAAGCTTTACTGATTTACATAGAATTTTATTTGTAGTTCATCCATATTTTTAATTTTGTTAAACCAACCCCAAACTTCTGAACAGTAGTGCTTTCAGCCGCTAGACCTTTACCACAGTTTAGCTCAAAATTAGAGAACAACATAATTTCCTACATTTCAAAGTTACTGCTTAGTCCTATTGGAAGTTATCCTATGAGTAGAACGGCAGTTTTCAAGCATATTTCATACATTAATTTTAATTTGAATCACAGTATAAAAACCTTAAATGAGATATTTGAGAAAGAACTCTTACAGATACCTCCAAGTTGCAGGTGTTGATCTGGTTTATATGACAAACCCTATTTAACTGGCAGAATTCCTCCAGTTTCCACTGAGATTGTAAGATGGCTGGCCGCTCTAAGATTACTGAAACTCTGTGACAGGAGGTTGTCTAGACCAGTGGTTCTCAACTCCAGTCCTCGGGGTCCACTGCTCTGCACATTCTGTATGATTCTGAATCTGACACACTCAGCTCCGTTCATGGATCTTTCTCCTAACGAGCTGATGATCTGAATCAGGTGCGTTAAAAGAGGGAAACATACAAAATGTGCAGAGCAGTGGGCCCCCGAGGACTGGAGTTGAGAAACACTTGTCTAGATGAAGGCCAAAGGGGATGACCCTTTTAGCCACTGCAAGAGCAGCTGGTCATTCCAAATCTGTGATTTCTCAAATATTGCAAGCTTACAATGACACCAATTCATTCAAGTCCCCCAAAAAGGCTGGTCGCCCATGTAAGACAAGTGCACAAGAAGACAGGATAATGGAGAGACTTTCAGTGGAAGATCGGTTCAACTCCGCAGCTTGCCATTTCAGCGCTAAACAGCGTAAAGACGTCTTGGGACGTTTAGGAAAAGCTGGACTGAAAGCGCACTCCGCAGTGACTAAGACTCTCATCAGCAGAAAGAATCAAAAGGCTGAACTTACCTTTTCAGAGGAGCATGTTGTGTGGAGAGAGAAGAACTGGTCCAAAGTTCACTTTAGTGATGATGAAACTGAGGAAAGACTGAATCTTAAAGTGTGTTAAGAAGTCAGCGAAAGGTGGAGGAGTAAGTGTCATGGTTTGGGGGATGTTTTCTGCTTCAGGAGTTCAGCCTTTTTACAGCTACATGGCAGGGTGAATGTAAATATTTATCAGAACCTCCTTTAACAACATGCAGTTCCTTCCCTGCAAGCATCTCCCAATCAACCTGCAATTTTCGTGCAAGGCAATGCCCCGTCACAGGACAAAACAGGTAAAGCAGATCCTTGAAGCTAAGAACACTGAATTAATGAAATGGCCGGGCCAGATTCTGATCTAAACCTGATTGAAAATCTCTGGAAAATCTTTGGTGACAAAGTTATGGCTAAGAAACCCATTACAGTTACCAAACTATGGAAGAGAGTGGAAGAAGAATGGACCAAGATCACACCAGTGCAGTGTGAGAAACTAGTGATGTTCTGCGGCCGCAGATGTGCTGAAGTCATTCAAAGCAAGGGCCTCTACTCTTCCTACTAATTTCTGACATCTGTAACCATCCAGAATTTTAGTTGTAACCTTCTTTAGTGCTACAGTGGTTACTTTTCTCTATTTTTTTCCACAAAATAATGTTTTTTATTGAAAAGCCTTGGATTTTGTTAGTAGAACAGTGGTAAACCTACAGCTAATATTCCTTCAAATTTTGAGCAATGAAGATTAACAATATTTCAGAAAAGTCAAGTATTTATAGATTGTTCTCTAATTTTGATCTCCACTGTAGTTATTTCTTAAATGTAGACGATATTATCCTTGCCGTTTTTATATGGAAGTAATGAGCAGGTTTGAAGAACAGCTTTGAACGTGGCTTATCTAAGTCGGAACTGAAACTGTTTTCGAATTAGTTAAACACTGATATCTCTTTTCGCAATGCTGGTTTTAAACACTGAGATATCTCTCATTGTTTGCAAAACCTGTATTCAACATTGATATATAGAGGTTATTGAAGCAATATTACACAAACAGAAGCACTGTTGTACAAAATTGTGTATTGAATTAATCAGCTGGTATCGAGTCACTTATGTTTAAATGATAATATTCCACAATTGTTTTTTTTTTTTTTTTATATATCAAATAAAAGCAGCCTTGGTAACCTTTTAGCAAACTTTTTTCGAAACATTTGAAAAACTGAAATTAATTATTGCTAACTTTTAGTAGTGTATAATTATTTTAGACCAACCAGGTTCTCTGTGACAGCTTTGTTTCCTCAGTTTTAAACACTGTGTCTATATATGTTCTCTTGGTCTGCCTTTTGTAAAGTAATTATCCCTTCGTTTCCGCTGTAGAAGAGCTGAGATTGAATCCAATAGCTAATTACCCCTGACTCTTTGGTATGTGTGTGTGTGTGCGCGCACAATAGTGGTCAAATCCCTTTGTTCTTTTCCTTGCTTTAAATATTCAAGCCCATATATGGTATCTTACCGACAATATGATTATACAGTGTGATTATGTGATCAGGTTGTAGTTCCCTAATCTAGCATCTCACCTACTTTTCACTCTCATCTTTGTCTTCCCCCTTACATCCCACTGCCTTATCAAGATGAAAAAGAGTTTCTGAGAGACAGATGTTCTCGGTTCAAAATCAGCTCTTTCCCTTTAAAGTTTATGACTATATTTAGTAATGTAGGCCTGCTCTGTTGAATGATGCTTTGTGATTGTCAGCCTTCTTTTAGAGCGGCAGTCAGCAGCCGTTTTGACTTTTATCTGAAGTTAGATTGCCACTTCGTAAGGTTTGTTTTTTTCCCCCCTCAGAAATGAGATGTGTTTGTGTGCAACTTCTGGTCAAGAACTAGATATCGTTTTCATCTGAAGAGATGAGACGTTCAGCCGTCCTTGGCCATGAGCCAGTTACATTCTATTCTCTGCCTCTATCAACGAGATTAACTGTGCGTTTGTGTGAGGCATTCTGGGAAGGCTCCGCAACAACTTCCTTTTGCAGAATCTAAGTAAAGAAACACCTCGCCAATCTTTCATCTTTCTCAATGTTAACGTTTGCTCCTGCTGTTCGTGTGCCTGCTAGCTTAGAGACTGTCACAGACAGATCTGCTTTTAACTGGAGTGTAATAGCTATTTTGAAAATGTTTGATCTGCTAGTTGTCAGTACAGGCAGAGCTTGTGGTTTTGCATATGAACTAGTTTTCAAACATTGTATACATATTTAATGGAATGAGGCGGTGGTTATATTATTATTATTATTATAAACGTAGTGTTTTAGGCTCATAGGCTCTAGTGTCTCCAAACTTCATTTTGTGTTCCCTCATAACCCCATCATTAAGGGTTAGATACACTTTTATCAACATATGAAAACATCTGTGATGTTAAGGTTAAAAGATTTCTATTGATGTATGGTTTGTTGAGATATGACAACATTTGGCAAACAGCTATTTGAAAATCTGGAATCTGAGGGTGCAAAAAAATCAAAATATTGAGAAAATCACCTTCAAAGTTATTAGCAATGCATATTACTAATCAAAAATTAAGTTTTGATATATTTACGGTAGGGAATTTACAAAATATCTTCATGAAACATTATCTTTACGTAACATCCCAATGATTTTTGGCATAAAAGAAAAATCAATAATTTGACCCATACAATGTAATATTGGCTATTGCTAAAAATATACCTGTGATACTTAAGACTGGTTTTGTGGTCCAGGGTCACATTTGAACTTAAAATTCACCAAGCGTTGTTTTCTCCCATTAATGGGATACCAGAACTTGTTTATGTTTTACAGTTCCATGGAAATTTTCTATGAGAAAAAAGCTGTTTTTCTGAGGAAGTCCAATCCATGTGGGAAGAGAGTAATTTTCACTTTTATGCAATAAAATTTAAGTTCCACTGAACAAGAATGAAAAATAGTCTAAGTGAATAGATACCACCTACGTGTCTTTTATACAGGTTTAATGAGAATTTTCAAAATGCAATAGGCAATCATGACTAAATGTCTAAGAATGCAAAATAAATCTTTCACAGTTTTTTTTTTTAGTATAATAATGAGTATTACCACAAGTTACTTACAACATTATGCATGAGGAAAAAAACAGTAGCAACTTTTAACCCTTTAACTGTCACTCCCATTTTTGAACACAGACATAAAACTGCACTATCCAGACTTAAATTTTCATGAATTAAAACATTTTGTAATATGATTTTGATGTACACTTTCCATGGTAATGCAATGTCTGATTTTAAAATGCCTTTCAAAGGATGAATTTTGAGATTTTAAGTTTTGAACTGATATATAATTTCTTATGATTTCTAAAGTGTGATAGGGAAAAAGGCAACAAAGAAAGTCTTTTGTGACAAAGGTCAGAACTCATGTTATGATGTAGATTTTTTAAGTTGCACTCTTGACATATATTAATCTATTACTTTTTACTACATAATTTGTAACACAAAAATGTGGTAGAATATCTATTTAGGACCTTAGACCTTAGACCTTTTCAACAATGTGTAGTTTGTCATTATAAGATTAGGATTTATTTGTAATATGGTGAAGTAAACTTAAAGGGTTAAAGGGTGATTTTCTTCATTTTTTTTGGTACAACATATTCAGTCATTTATCAGATGTATTTCTATACTAATAAATTACGTCTTTAGGATTAAAGGATAGAGCAGTTTTTAAACATTTAGAACAAATTAATTTTTTTTTTTTTTTTTTTTTTTCAGAAAACGATCTGGTGCTTTCAGCATCCACATATTTAGATGCAGCATGATTCACAGGATATATCTTATGTTGTGTTTAAAAACAGATTTCTTTGAGTCTCTCCAAGCTTTATGAAAATAAAGATTTAATCCGTGTCTCGTTTAATAGATCAACATCGCCCTCTAGTGTAGATATGAAGAAGCAGTAATCTTTCATCGATTTAGGAAGCACTCCTACACTATATATATAGAGCAGCTACTAAGTTTCACATTTGACATGAATGTGACATAAACAAACATACAGTAAATTGATTATTTTGCTTTTTTTCCTCAGAATATGCCCGGCCTGCATGATGGACTCCAACAGCACCGAGCTGCGCTTGTACTCGCCATCCGACGCCCTGGGAGTGGGAATCTACCCGGCATCCACTTCATGGCCACTGCTCCAGAACACAAGCCTAATCAACCTCAGCGCTGTTTTCAAGCTTAATGGGAGTAATGTCGAAGGTCAATCCTATGATCCTCTGGGCGGCCACTCACTCTGGCAGGTCATTCTCATCGTTGTCTTTACAGGACTGCTCTCAATTATTACTATTATCGGAAACATATTGGTCATGGTGTCGTTTAAAGTCAACCGACAACTCAAAACGGTTAACAATTACTTCCTACTTAGTTTAGCCGTGGCAGATCTTATCATTGGGGTCATCTCTATGAACCTGTACACAGCCTACATCATCATGGGTCAGTGGGCAATGGGAAACTGGGCGTGCGACCTCTGGCTCGCAATAGACTACGTAGCCAGCAATGCATCCGTCATGAATCTGCTGGTTATTAGCTTTGACCGCTATTTCTCCATCACGAGGCCTCTGACGTACCGTGCCAAGCGTACCACTAGGCGGGCAGGAGTGATGATTGGCCTGGCATGGTTTGTATCGCTCATACTTTGGGCGCCTGCCATTTTGTTTTGGCAGTATTTTGTTGGAGAAAGAACCGTTCCTCCGGATAAATGCTATATTCAGTTTCTCTCCGAGCCCATTATTACATTTTGCACCGCGATGGCGGCTTTCTACCTGCCGGTGACCATTATGAGTGTACTGTACTGGCGAATATACAAAGAGACGGAAAACCGTTCTCGGGAACTTGCAGGATTACAAGGCTCGGTCGGACGGTTCGCAGGTGTCGAGCGACCGCGCTTCCACCTCCACGCCACTGGGGGGAGCTCAAGAAGCTGCAGCAGCTTCGAACTGGGCCAACCTGGCCACAGACAAAGCTCTGTTCATGGTCTGAGTGGGCGATTCCACTGCTGGGGGTGGAAGTCGGGCGGCAGGGATAAAGGTGGGCCGCACCGGGAGGCAGATCAGAGTAGCAGCGACAGCTGGAACAACAACGACGCTGGGCTGTCAGCTGACCACTCAGGGTCATCTGAAGACGAGGAGTGTGCGCCATCCACCACACGGGCTATTTTCTCCATCGTTCTCAATCTGCCTGGCATGAGGGCAGCTGTAAACTCCCAAGTCACTTCTTGTGAGGATTTGGACACAGAGGAAGATCCATTACGCTCCCCTGTGGAGAACGACGGCAGGGATGGTAGCATCTCACGCTCCGTCACCAACGGGAACAAACGGTTTGTCGGGAGCATGAGTAAAGTTCAGTCAATGTCCGCCATACAGTCCTCAACGGATCCAAGTCTAGATGGCACCAACACCACCGTCAAATCTCCCTCAGCGCCCATAACGTTTAAAGAGGCAGCTCTAGCGAAACGTTTCGCAGCTCGCACAAGGACGCAAATCACTAAGCGAAAGCGCATGTCGCTAATAAAAGAAAAGAAAGCTGCGCAAACTCTAAGCGCCATCCTTTTCGCTTTCATTATAACGTGGACGCCTTATAACATCATGGTGCTAGTCAACACTTTCTGCAATGGTTGCATACCTGAGAACCTCTGGGCGCTAGGCTATTGGCTGTGCTACGTTAACAGTACAGTAAATCCAATGTGCTACGCTCTTTGCAACAAGACTTTCCGTAGCACTTTCAAGATGATCCTACTTTGTCGCTGGGATCAGAAAAAAAGCAAGCCAAACTTTCCGCAAAGACACGCTGTGAGGTTTCACAGGAGAATACCGACAGACTCCACATAGCTAACTTGCTAATGCTAAAATGTAAGTTGCAAGGGGTGATTCCTCAAGTATCTGTACTATATACTGAAGCTTTAATGTGCGAGTCTTAATGTGGACGTGTAGTTCAGTCACTCATGATCCTGGGTCACTAGATTGTAACGTTTTAAGACACTGTGGTTTGGTGTACAAAGAGCTTCAGCGATACTGAAGCACAACTGAGCAAGTGCAATTGCCATCAGTACTTCCTGTGGACTTTTATATGCCTTTTACTAAATCTGCAGTGCCAACTTTCAGGAGTTCAGCAACGACAAAGTACATTTGAAAGGAGACTGTATATTTTGAGAGCTGATTGGGTGTGATACTCTCAGTTAATTGTTTGAATATTTTGGGGTTGAATATTAAATATCTCATTTTTGTCAGTGAACAAAAACTAAAATTTGATTTTTAAATAAGGTGATGTATATCAAAGTATTTACGGTGAAGATATTTCTTTTTGTAAGTGAAATTTGCTGATTTCTGTGAAAGCGTGCCACACGGAGGTTCAGTATCTTTGCTGTCTCGGTAAGTGTAAGTGTTCCTCTGCAACATGTGAGCCACAGTTGAACAGTTTGTAGGTTTTTCGGTTATTCATAAACAGCACTTCCGTCAGCTGCTCTTGTATAAAGCGTGGTTGTTTACATTTGTTTTGCTACAAGTATTTTAATAGCTATTATGTAGGTTTTCAGTGCACATTGAATATGTTTGTATATGTTTGGAATGCCTTATGTTTGGACTTTGAGATTGTGCACTGAATATACTGGGCTAGCTGTGAAATCATTTATGAAACTTAAAGAATGTTTAAAGAACCGTTTAATGGACATTCAGATTTTGACATTGGTGTGTTGGAACGTAATTCCGTTTACAACCAAACTGTTTGCTGTCACCACCACATTTGGGAATGCCAGGCTTTAACATAACAAGCCAAATTAATTGAAGTGCTGATTTGCTTTATACAAAGCACACAAAATTCAGACCTGTCAATCATACAAACATATTTATTCAACTATGGTCTCTTTTTGCACTGTGCAGAAAATAGCATTTCTTAAAACACATTTTTTACACTCAGTTTATTTAATTTGCCCACTAGCTACAGTTGAAGTCAAAAGTTTATGTACACCTTGCATAATTTGCAAAATGTTAATTATTTTACCAAAATAAGTGGGATCATGCAAAATGCATGTTATTTTTTATTTAGTACTGACCTGAATAAGATTTCACATAAAAGACATTTACATATAGTCCACAAGAGAAAATAATAGTTGAACTTGTAAAAATGACCCCATTCAAAAGTTTACATACACTTGATTCTTAATACTGTGTTGTTACCTGAATGATCCACAGCTGCGTTTTTTTAATGATAGTTGTCCATGAGTCTTGTTTGTCCTGAACAATTAAACTGCCTGCTGTTCTTCAGAAAAATCCTTCAGGTCTCACAAATTCTTTGGTTTTTCAGCATTTTTGTGTGTAGGAAACACAATGTATAAGATAAGAGCCAGGTGTGAAAACTTTTTGAATTTGAAGATCAGGGTAAATTC
Organism: Cirrhinus mrigala; assembly: GCA_036247105.1. Lineage (NCBI taxonomy): Eukaryota > Metazoa > Chordata > Actinopteri > Cypriniformes > Cyprinidae > Cirrhinus > Cirrhinus mrigala. The sequence goes on along the minus strand of CM070023.1, from coordinate 3,842,989 downwards.
AACCTATTTTGTCTCCTGGGAAACATGTAAATATCTTCTGTAGCTTCTGAAGGGCAGTGCTAAATGAAAAAAAATATTATGTTTAGGCAAAATAAGAAAAATGTACACATCTTCATTCCATTTAAAAGTTTACACCCCTGGCTCTTAATGCATCGTGTTTCCTTCTGAAGCATTAGTGAGCATTTGAACCTTCTGTAATAGTTGAATATGAGTCCCTCAGTTGTCTTCAGTGTGAAAAGATGGATCTCAAAATCATACAGTCATTGTTGGAAAGGGTTTCAATACACAAAAATGCTGAATTTGTGGGACCTGAAGGATTTTTCTGAAGAACAGCAGGCAGTTTAACTGATCAGGACAAACAAGTTACTCATGAAAAAAAAAAAAAAAGACAGCTGCTGATAATTTAGGTAACAACAGTATTAGGACTCAAGCATATGTGAACAGCGTCATTTTTATAAATTCAGCTATTATTTTCTCTTGTGGACTATATGTAAACGTTTATGTGAAATATCTTATTCAGGTCAGTACTAAATAAATAATAACATGCATTTTGTATGATTCATCTTATTTTAGTAAAATAATTTACATTTTGCAGATTCTGCAAGGTGTATGTAAACTTTTGACTTTTTGACTGTATGTCCAGCAGTGGACTTGATGGTCTACTCCTTAATTTCATAGCATTTTATGTATCCTAAAAATACACAATTAAGTAACATTCTTCACAAAAAACACAAATACTACACTTGCCATTCAGTTCCAACTCTAGTGTTTTGAGGAAATATGAATAATTGCCTGATTTGTAACTTATCCGCCATTTGTATTAGAGTAAAGAAACAGTAACTTTTTGATATGTTTTTATGTTTTACATTGCAAAAAAGGCTGTATGTTTTGTAAGGCCTTGTAAGATCAAAGTTAAAATTGAGCTTCTGTTCTGTGCGGTGTGTTGTTTGTGGCTGTGCTCTTGTTTTGTTCCAAATTGGCTGTGTACAAGTTCAAGTTAAATGATAGAGTTACTGTCAGATTTGTGATAACTGTTGAATGTTACAAAAATACAGCCCAGTACAAAATGCATTTTTATCCTCAGATTGTTTCTCAAAATAAATGTAACATTTTAAAATGAACTGGTGCTCTTTTTAAATACACAACATGTTTGTGGAAACTTGTTTGTTGGTTTGTTTTGTCAAGTCATAAAGCCCTAACACTGTGTGTTCATGAAAGAAGATGCATCAGTTGCTATTGGCGGCATGTAATAGGAAGAGAAGCCATGTGATGACAGTATTCATGTGATCGAGGAAGAGGAGCAGCCCAGCGAATGTCACAAACACTTACTTGTTTCCTCAATTTACTAGAGACTCCGTCCAGGCAAGTATTCATTTTCTTTTCGTACTTCTCGCTTGTCTTGTTAGACCAGTCTCCAGTTCATTCTTGATCCAGGTCAGATCAATTTGGATTAGCGGTGACCTTCTAGACTAATCATACAGCAGTAAATCAGACCTCTTACACAAGTGAGTGATGTGAAGAATAGAGAGATGTATCTGTATGTGACAAGACATCAGTGGTTTCGTGCCTTGAGGAAAACATTTCATTTGTAATGAAGATTATGTTAAACTTGTGCTAACTTAATGCAGGAATATATTATAGTTGTTTTGAATTTCCATGGGCTTAACTGTATGATTTCTGAAATTTGGTTCAGTACTCATCTTTTATTGATATAAAAATGTCATTTCTGTCAGCACCGATGTCTGTGTACTGGATTAAAATAAATATTGTATAAACTGTTGAAAGCTTACGGGTATGTGTCTGATACCACAAGGCTGGAGGATAACTCAGTCCTGCTGGCCACAGACGTTCATCAGTTTATGAGATCAGTCTGTAAGCTCACATGACGCTGCGCTGGCACATAGTGTCCGCCACACACACACACAGATGAAATTCCTGTGCTATTTTCAGATGTTCTATGTGCAGGATTGGATAGAAAAGTGATACAAAAAATCTCTTTTTTTTCCACATTTATGTTGATTTTGCTGATGTAAAGCAAGGATTGACCAGAGTTCTAGGTTGTGATTTATAACCAGTATTTAGGGATAGTTCACCCAAAAATGAAAATTCTGTCATTAATTACTCACCCTCTTGTTGTTTAAAACCCATAAGACCTCTGTTCACCTTCGGAACACAAATTAAGATGTTTTTGATGAAATCCGAGAGATTTCTGACCCTGCATAGACAGCAACAGTGCCACCACATTCAAGGCCCAGAAAGGTAGTAAGAACATTGTTAAAATACAATCTCTTCCGTCAGTCGTTGACATGAGTTTTAAAATGAAAACAATCCACATCTACACTGGCATTTTTACTGCATTTCAGAAACGATCTCCACTACACCATACTATGCAACTGAAAACGCATGTCACATGACCATTCATGCACACTGGCCATCCCTGTTAGAAAAAAAAGCATATGCTGGTTAGATATGTTTTGAAGCATGGCTGTTGGTTTAAGATGGTTCTTAGCTGGTCATGAGCTGGTTTAAGATGGTTCTTAGCTGGTCATGTGCTGGTCCTAAGATGGCCCTAAGCAACTAGTTCCTGCTTAGGACCAGCTTAGAACCAGCACATGACCAGCTAAAGACCAGCTTAGACCAGCTCAAACCAGCAGCAATGCTTCAAAACATACCTAACCAGCATATTCTGGATTTTTCAACAAGGATGTAGGCTACAACAATGAGCAAGATGTTATTGTTTACACAGTCATCAAGGATACGCTGAGCGAATGTGGGCAGCCACGCCCACAAAAAAGTCTTGTTTTTGGTCCGTTTACACAGAAATGCAACTCTGGAGTCTCTGTTTTCAAGGGTCGAAAACACCGGAGTAGCATAAATGACAGGCATAACTGCATCAAAAGTTATGTGTTTTAAAACAAAAAAGGCACTAGCCTGAAGTAGAACCCAGATGTGCAGAAATTTGTTTACAAGGAGAGGTATCTACATGCATGAGTTATGGTACTGTCGTGAACACGTGTCGAAGTCTGACAAAGAAGTCAAGAAATTGTTAAATAAAGTCGTTATGTTTGTTTTCTTTGCGCACAAAAGTATTTGTGTCGAAGTCTGACACGGACGTCAAGAAATTGTTGAATAAAGCCGTTATTTTTGTTTTCTTTGCACACAAAAAGAATTCTCGTTGAAGTCCGACACGGGAGTCAAGAAATTGTTGAATAAAGCCGTTATTTTTGTTTTCTTTGCGCACAAAAAGTATTCTCGTCGAAGTCTGACACGAAGTCGAGAAATTGTTGAATAAAGCCGTTATTTTTGTTTTCTTTGCGCACAAAAAGTATTCTCGTCGAAGTCTGACACGAAGTCGAGAAATTGTTGAATAAAGCCGTTATTTTTTTTTTCTTTGCACATAAAAAGTATTCAAAAACATTGAACCATTGATATCACATGGACTATGTCAGTTGTGCTCCTGTCTATGCAGGGTCAGAAAGTTTTCGGATTTCATCAAAAATATCTTAATTTGTGTTCTGAAGACAAACGTTTGGAACAATATGAGGGTCCCTGATAGCACACACACATCACAGAGAAGTCTATCTGCCGTCTGCATTTACATCTGCAAAAGTTTTTTTTTTTCTCATCTGCAATACATCTATAGGATGTTTCCTATCAGGATGTTTATGATTTAGAATGTATGTAAAACTGACATATTACAGACATCTATCAGATGTTTGTACACAGCAGATGCTTTCCAGATCAAGTGATCAGACATCTTGCAAATGTATGTGTGAGTAATTAAAAACAGACTTTTCATTTTTGGGTGAACTATCCCTTTAATGTTCGTTTTGGAAGTAAGACCTAATTTACTTTCCTATTGCAAAACAAACAGAAAAGGTAACCAACTTTTTTGGTAACCAGCTTTTTTAGGGGGGTGTATTGCAATAATATAGCATGTAATTTAAAAGTAATTTCACTCTCAATTCTATTCTTTATTTTGCTCAGTTTTAATCAATTTGTGTCCTCCTCTCAGGTCAGCATAGAAAGAATCAAGATGCAAACCATTCAGACAATAGAGATGCAGTTACCCGTCCTGCGAGAGAGTTTCCACTCCTCTCCCTTCAGAGAGAGAGCAAAAGAACGCAGGAAGAGCAGCCTGACAAATCTCATCAGAAGACAACAGCAACAGTTATTATGCCAGCAACAACAATCTGAATTACATCAGAAGCAGCAGCTGTCCTCATCCTCGCAGGGCCACACTGCACATGCTCAGTTGGTCCGTTCCTCCAGCAGCCCGTTATGCGACCTGGCGGAACAAATAGATGAGCTAGAGAAAGTGAAAGAGATTGGGAGGCAGGGGGAGCTGTCTCTCAGGCGGTCCTCGGGTACAGCGTCACAGCCAGCATCATCATTACAGCAGCTGCTGCTGCCGGCAGTGAAGAGAGAGAGAGCGGGATTAGAGAGGAAGGGGGAGAAAGTGCAAGGGAGCACGGAGAGAAGAGAGAAGAGAGAGCAGCACGGAGAACGAGAAAGTCAGTCCTATCACGCACGTTCCCAACATGGCTTGATCGCTAAAGGTGTTCGCCTTCTGAGGAACATGGGGAACCAGGAGGCCAAGCAGAAGAAGCCCACGATCACAACAGAAGTGGAAGGTGCTGGCAATGGGGCGAGCGCAGAGAACCGAGACCATCTCAAGAAGATTAAGAAAAGTAAATTGTCGGGCGACTCTGACAAAAAGAAGTCCAAATCGGAGGGCTCCAAAGGTTCTGTATTTTCCAACATCCGTATTAGAAAGGGCCTCTCCCGGAAAGGGTTGTCCAAAGAGGATGTACTGGACGGTGGGATTAGGATTAAGAGCATGGATGCTAACGGCAGCAGCAATGGTGGAATATCGGGTGATGAGCTCGAGGGTCTCAAGCCTGAACGTAAACAACTCACGGCTGAAAGCAGACAGTCAACCCTGGACACGACAGAAGACGATGCTGAAGGATCAGGGTCAGATACAGACCTCTACAGCTACCACTCAGCCTCCGAGGCTCAAGATCTGCTGTCGGATATCCAGAGGACTATCAGACAACAGCAGCAGATGGAGGGACTTGCTGAGGGGAAAGGCCAGACTGAGGTCACTCAGGGTCTTACTAGTAGTAGCTTTGCTTGTATGGCTGAACCAGAGAAGGTAGAAGGTGTATTTGCATCTGACAGCAAAGAGCAAGATCTTAAATCTAGTAGGGATACAGTAGAAGAGGTGATTACAACAATACTAAAGGTAGAATCAGGTGGTGAAATGACTGCAGATAGAGCTGAACACTTGACCAGTTTGGCCAGTGACTATAGCATTCAGGAGAGTATCACTGAGACAAGTAGTGTCCAGGATTACATAGCTGTTACCAAATCAACAAGTAACTACAGTTTTCAGGATACTACGGGAACATCCACTTCTTATGAGAGTGCAGAGGAGATCCTGGAGAGTTCATCTCTATCGTCTCCTCTCGAAGAGTGTCATTATGGTAGCAACAGCCTGACTCAAAGCTTAGAAGTTGGTCTCAATTCAGGAAATCACACTAGCTCAATGTCCAAAATCAGCCGGGTTATTTTCGTCCCACAGAAGAGCATTAGTAGCGTAGAGCTGAATGTAGAAGGTGACGGTGGTGTAGAAGAGGTAGAACGAGAGTATTCCAACCATCAGAGAAGGAAAAGCAGTGCTGCGTCTATCACCCAGTGGTCATCTGAGAACTTTTTAGGCTTAGGGTTACGACCACGAAGAACGTCCAGTGCAAACCTCGGGGTTAAATCTTATCCCACAGTACATGCTTCTTACGTTAAAACAACCACAAGACAACTCACTTCACCCATAATATCTCCTTCTCCAAGCCCTATGTGTCCTCGCAAAGTTGGCTTAGAGTTAAGCTCAGGTCAAGGGTCATACAGAGCAGGAAGCTGGAGAGCACGTAGACAGCGGTCTTGTAGCATTGCAGGTCCGGTGGGTTGTCATGATGAATGGTGTGAAGCTATACATGGTCAATCAGAGCTTATTGATCCTGGCTTCCAGACCCTCAGATCCAGTCAAACACCATCCACCTTTCTAGATGTGTTTTCAGGTAAGTGTGTTTTGATTGATTTAATATCAGTGTTCACACTCACAATCAAAAAGACCAACAAAAAATGCTTGAACAACTTGGCAACACAAAAAAATCCCTTTTCTTATTTTTCCGTTCTTTATTCTGGATCACTCCCCTCAAGGTTCAGTGAGCAGTCAAAAAACATAAAATCTGGCTCTCTACTTACACACATATCCCACAGAAACACACACAGACACGCATTAGCTACTGGCTATGAAAGCTCTGGCTTCTGCCTCATTGAGTCAGAGTGCCACAGGAAGTCAGTCAAATACACACTCGTGCAAAAGCACACACACTGTTTTGAAGTCGTTTATGCGTAGTGACTGCTCTTGACAGTGAAGGTTACAGCAGGACAAATCAGATATGAAGGAATAGGATAAGATATAAAAAGGAAATATGGAATCTATTGGCTGGTTATTTTTAATTTTGTACCATTTTTCACATCCTGCCTTGATACAAAAGCATCCATTTAAACATGTTTACAAAGCCTTGAAGACAATGAAGCATCAAATGCTAATTGAGTCAAAGGTTTTGGAAATTCAAAGCCACAATTGTACTCTGCATCATGCATATTTTTCTATGGTTTTTAATGAACACTAAAGTTGCTGCGTATTACATGCAAATTTCTGTATAAACTGACACTTTGACATATTAATTTGCATCAAGCTGTTTGCATGCTGTTTTTATATAGTGTGCTCATTCACTTTCTGCCATTCTTCAAATAAAACTCTTAAAGATTTGAATGTAAAAACTCGAATTCAACAACTAGTTAATCCTAAAAGCATTAGCAGGCTGTTAAATTTCTAGGTCAACTGATAAAATTCTGAAACAGATGAGCAAGCATCAAGCTATTTATCAGTAATTTTATATCCGAATTCACACAGTATGATAGAGTATCTAACAGTAAAAGGAGAGTCATGTTTTGTAGAAAGAATTTTTTTTTTTTTTTTTTATCTTATTGATCTTACACAGAAATTAGCCTATTTACCAGGCTTTGATGGAAGACTCCAGGATGAGCTATTGAGTTTGTGTCCATCTGATAGATGACAGAGAAGAACTTCAAGTATGTTAATGCTTGGGGAGAAATATTCCTTTCAGTAAAGTGCACATGCATACGCATCAGTTGACCAAATGAAAAGGCTCTGCTTAAATCAGATGTTAAATTAATTCTGAAGTCAATTTTTCCGCAATTTCCACTTTACTCATTTTTTTGGCTTAAGGCATCACTCTCCAGACACTCTAGCCAGGGTCAGAGACAAATAATGGGTTCAATGAGTTAGCTGTCACATACAGTATTTTCACCTTCTGCATTGCTTTGAATTACATTTTTCAATTTCACTCTCTTACAGGCCGCTCTTTGTTCGAGAGGTGTCTTGTACAGTGGGGTTGTTCTGAAGATGACAGTGCTAGACAGGATATTGAGAGATTCTGTTCCCGTATTCTTGCTCTGGGGATTCTACAGCCTTTCAGTGACTGCATCAGGGAACCACCCACAGGAAGTGATGTTACAGATAAGCCCATTTTCAATGTAAGACCATCCAACTCTTGTCTCTTGCTTTATAATGACCCACTTGCATATTTTCAGTGTTGGGGAGTAACTAGTTACATGTAACAATGTTACGTAATTTAATTACAAAATAAATGGTAATGTTGATTACAACGGGGGTTACATCTAAATATTTTCTGTAAAAAGCTGTGTTAAATATTATTAATTTGTTATTTGCCTGTTTTTGATTGGCCACTCTAAAAAAGTCAAAATTTTACATACACCTTGCAGAATCTGCAAAATGTTAAGTATTTTACCAAAATAGGAGGGATCATACAAAATGCATGTTATTTTTTATTTTGTATCGACCTGAATAAGATATTTCTCATAAAAGATGTTTACATATAGTCCACAAAAGAAAAAATAATAGCTGAATTTATAAAAATTACCCCGTTTAAAAGTTTACATACACTTGATTCTTAACACTGTGTTGTTACCTGAATGATCAACAGCTATGTTTATTTTGTTCAGTGAAAGTTGTTCATGAGTCCCTTGTTTGTCCTGAACAGTTGAACTGCCTGCTGTTCTTCAGAAAAATCCTTCAGGTCCTGCAAATTCTTTGATTTTTCAGCCCTTTTGTGTATCTGAACCCTTTCCAACAATGACAGTATGATTTTGAGATCCATTTTTTCACACTGAGGACAACTGAGGGACTTACATGCAACTATTACAGAGGGTTCAAACACTTACTGATACTTCAGAAGGAAAAATGATGCATTAATAACTGGGGATGAAAACTTTTGAACAGAATGAAGATGTGTACATTTTCTTATTTTGCCTAAATATCATATATATTTTTTTTTTAATTTAGTTTACCCTAATCTTCGAGTTCCAAAAGTTTTCACCCCCCCCCAGCTCTTAATGCATTTTTAAAAAAATATTTTTTTCCAAAGCATTGCCAGTGTTTCCTGTCATAGCTATGCAAAGATTTGATTTCAAAAGCAGTATCATAGCTATTTCTTGTTATGATTTGAAATCTCAATTTAACCTCAGAACTATCTCAAAATAAAAAAGGTGCTAAAAATGGGTTTTGTGATAGCTGTGCTTTAAAATTAAATTATTATAATCTTAATCAAGTAATGAAGGATTTTGTAAGTTTGACAGTAAACAGTGTTGAGTACTAATGTTAGTGGAAATGTTTTAACATTTGTTAGTAGTTTAATTTGTTAATAGTTACACTACTTATTACATTTCAAATAGGGTAACTTGTCATCTGTAACCTATTACATTTGCAAAGTAACCCTCCCAACACTGCATATTTTATCATGCACAACTTGTCAAAATCATTTTTTAAATTAAAGCATCTGATAAATTCATTTTTTGACACTCAATTATCTTATATAGGGATAGTTTACTTAAAAATTACAATTCTGTCATCATTTACTCATCCTCATGTTGTTCTGAACCTGTATGGATTTCTGTCTAACGTTGAACACAAAAGAAAATATTTTTTTAAAAGCTGTTAACCAAAGGTAGCCATTGACTTCTATCTTTTATTTTATTTTATTTTATTTTATTTTAGTTTAGTTCAGTTTGTTTTCACACTTTGGAAATCAATGGCTAACAGCAATTGTTTGGTAACCCCTAAGATTCAAACATCAGTCATGGGATCTCCATACATACACGCCTTGATCTTTTTGTTATGCAAACATAAACCACATTGAAATGCAGTTTTCACGACTACCAGATGTGTTTTTAGACCAATGTCTTATCTAATTGTAAAAAATGACTAAATTAATATGAAATGTTTAAGTTTAGTTTCAAAATAAAATAGTCTAAATATAGACATAACCTTTCTGGTTATAATTCTGAAAATTTAAATCCCTATATATCATTCATCCCAGGTTTTGTCTTGAAGCTCAGCACTAAATTGCATGAGAAAGAAACAGAAAAGCTGTTGATGAGTGTTACTAAAAAAGTGCCAGATTTCACACATTTTATATCACTTCGTTGAACAACCCACAGAGTTGATTCTGCCCGAGCAGATGTGAGATGAGCTCAGCAGGGTAACTTTGTACCGTTGTCTGAGAGAGAAAGAGATGCACATTATGTATTTATTATCTCACACATGAGGAAAATAGTGAGATTTGAGATGGAGACTGAGGGAAAGATATATTCTGCTACAACACACAAGGCATGCTGTAATCTATATGCTAAAATATTGCAACAATGTTTTCATGTTTCTGTGCTCGGCCACCCGATGTAACCTAAATAGAAGGACCCTTTCTCTTTTTCTCTGTTCCTCCGCCAGCCAAAGCAGATTTGTGTCTGAACAGATAAAGATTTAACATTGCTTCTGCGACTTGCCCTTCCCCCTTTCTACATCATCACACACATACTTACACCTCGTAACCCGCTTAAGCAGTGTGAATGCACGTATTCATGTTCAGTATATTTATAGACCACACTTTCACCAACATGCATAAATACGTGTATCTGGTGCTTGTGCACGCTCAAACGGACACATCTGCATGCATAAACCATCTGACCGGGTTATGTAAGATGGGTCACATGTCCTCTGTTGCTGCTCCATCTTTGTTTTTATCTCTGTTTGTAGCAAAGATCAGATTAATTATCCATTTCTATCCAGCTGTTTATTTGTGTATTTTATACCTGTAATTTTTCTGTATTTTCTACATTTTGCCATCACCTGTCACCTACATTGGAATCTTTTTAGTTATAATATCAATATCATAGGCTTCAGTGTTTGACTCAAGCTATTCAGGCCTGTCAGGCTGGCAGCCAAATAAACCTTAATGTTACTTAATGGCAGTGGAGATTAGAACTCTTCATTTTATTGTGTAAATGATAATGTAAATGAGGTGTTTTGTATTAAAAATGATCTGCAAAAGAAACATATAATTTTCATTAAGCATCATTCATAAAATCTGAATGAAGTAAAAATATCTTTCTGTTCCAAAGTAGTATGCCAAAGACACTTAAATTCACAAACACACTCTTCTGGTAATTAATTTAATCACCACTTTTTATTTCATTATCCTTATCCCGGAGCAGTGTTATTTCTTTGAATCTGTTCAGACAAGTGTTTCTCTTGACCCTCGTCCAATCTGCAGTCATCAGGTTTTAATTTCTCTTATTCAATGTAATAGAACCAATTTCAATATTTTCTGTTCTGTTTTGTTCTGGCCTGTTTTACACCTTTCCAATTACCGTTATGGTGAGATACTCTATAGACACGTGAATCACAGTTGAACTCCAGCTGAAACTGCTCCATTTAGAGCTGTTTATAGCATTACAGTTCATGAAAAAGGTCATTATTCACATACTGCTCCAAATTCATGTTACTTGTTTCTGTGCAAAAACTGAAGGTTTGATAAATGTTCATGCTGCTTTCTCTGAAACAATAAAAAGTTGATGGTGACCAGGGCATGTCAAGCCATGTCAGTTATGTTTCTTGAGGAAAACATTTCAGGATTTTTCTCCATATAGTGGACTTTAATGGTGCCCTGCGAGTTTGAACTTCCAAAATGCAGTTTAAATGCGGCTTCAAAGAGCTCTAAACGATCGTAGTCGAGGAATAAGGGTCTTATCTAGTGAAATGACCGGTTATTTTCCAAAACATCGTACAATTTCTATACTTTTTAACTTAAAATGCTCATCTTGTCTAGCTCTGCGATGCACATGCGAACACTGTGTAATCCAGGTTAATACAGTTTTAGGGTATGTTGAAAAACTCCCATCTCATTTTCTCCTCCAACTTCCACTATATGGAGAACATTCCTAAAATTTTTTCCTCAAGAAACATAACTTCTTTACAACTGATGAAAGAAAGACAAACATCTTGGATGATAAGGGGGTGAGTAAATTATATGTAAATTTTTGTTCTGGAAGTGAACTTCTCCTTTAAAAAAGGACAAAATGGCACAATAAAGACATCAAATTATTCACTATTACTTATGCAATTTAAAGGGATGGTTCACCCAAAAATGTTGTTGTTAATTACTCACCTTCGTGTCGTTCCAACCCGTACGATCTTCATTCATCTTCAGAAAACAAATTAAGATGTCCTTACTACCTTTCTGGGTCTTTAAAAAAGAAGTCCACTGCCAGAACAACAATTTACAGATAATGTACTCACCCCCTTTGTCATCCAAGATGTTCATTTCTTTCTTTCTTCAGTCGTGAAGAAATTGTGTTTTTTAAAGAAAACTTTTCAGGATTTTTCTCCATATAATGGACTGCTATGGTGACGCTTGTCTTGTCTTGCTCTCCCTGAACTCTGTGTATTCTGGCTCAAGACAGTTAGGGTATGTCGAAAAACTCGTATTTTCTCCCTCAACTTCAAAAATCATTTGAAAATCATCCTACATCACTGCAGAAATACTGACCCAGTCTTTGCAAAGTGAACACGCAAAGAAGATCAAACACCCTTAACAAAAAACATAAAACAGCGATATAGGATGATTATAAAGTTGAGATGGGAGTTCTTCGACATACCGTAACTGTCATGAACCGGAAAAAAACAGAGGTTGGGAAGAGCAAGACAAGACCAGTGTTTGACATTAAAAAGTATATAAATTGTATTATTTTTTTGAAAATAACCAATTGTTTCACTAGATAAGACCCTTCTTCCTCGGCTGGGATTGTTTACAACCGCATATGGGATCGTTTGAAGCCGCATTTAAACTGCATTTTGGAAGTTCAAACTCGGGGCACCATACCAGTCCATTATATGGAGAAAATTCCCGAAATGTTTTCCTTAAAAAAGCATAATTTCTTTACGACTGAAGAAAGAAAGACATGGACATCTTGGATGACAAGGGGGTGAGTACATTATCTGTAAATTGTTGCTCTGGAAGTGGACTTCTCCTTTAATGAGGTAGTTGCGTTGCTGTCTATGCTGGGTCAAAAAGCTCTCGGATTTCATCAAAAATATCTTCATTTTGTGTTCTGAAGAGGAACGAAGGTCTTAACAGGTTTGGAATGATATTAGGGTGAGTAATTAATGACAGAATTTTCATTTTTCAGTGAACAATCCCTTTAATCCAAGTCTTCTAAGTCATATGAAAACATTGTGTGAGGAACAGACTACAATTTAAGTTTAATTTAAATTCTTGTTATTACCATTTAGTTTCACTGTATGGCAAAGTGCAGCTTGGACATTCAAATAGGTTTCAAAAGACATCAGTTGTGAGTAAATGATGACAGTGTTCATTTCTGTGTGAACTATCCCTTTAACGCACTGCTGCTCAGTGACTGAAATAAGTTCACAATAACCCTGTTGTGCTGGTAGATGGCAGAGCATGACTTAATACTGTGATTTCACTGGCGGTGATTTCAAGAGGACAGCATAATGGCAGCTTTATTGCCACTATTCACTCTGCTGACTGTCTGACTGTTGTCTAGAGACAGATTTAATCATTTTGTTCAACTGTTTGTCACAAATGCACAGGTACGATGTTCAGTGCTTCTTGCGATGCTGTTTGTGTGTCAGGGCAAGAGTTCATGGTGGTGTTTTGATTGACAGGTTGCGCCAAGAACAGAGTATATGTAAACGCTGTATAAACATATATACAGATGCACTCAGATATACACACTTTCGCATATTACATGTACACACATGCACTTAAACAATCATTTTTGTTGATTTACAATAATATATTAACCAGGAACGTACTGTATGACAATAAAACTGTTATATCCAGCTTGTAAGGTTTACCTTTAAATGTTGTACAGTCATGCAGTGCAACACTGCAGCACGTCTTGATCGAATGACAGGTTGACTGCATGCTTACGCAAACCCCCACTGATGTGAATGGACGGCCTCGGGAACAGCCTTTCAATTTGTATGTATGAACATGCTGGCAATGTCAGCAAGACAAATGTCATGTATTTTCTCTGCTCTCTGGTCAGTGGTGATGTTGTTCTTTCAGTCTGCCAGCAGAGGTCGCCCTTCACACAGTGCTGCCACAGAATTCCTCATTTTTCTTGCTGTCTAATCAGAAAAGCAACTCCAGGAACAGAAGGCTAATTTTAGATACTTGTATGCAGTTTAAAACATTTCTTGCCATAATCAGCTGTTTTAATGCCAGTTCTCTGTTTCTTTGACTCGTACAGAAGGATCAGCTGTATACCTGGGCTCCAGTGGGACAGAATGAGATCAGAACACCTGGACGACTCCAAACAATGTGGCCTCCGAGTCCGTCGCCCACTGCTGCACAGGTGCGAGTATGTGTTAAAATACGGTTTTACATGCCCAAAGAATTGTGCTACCATTATTGTCCTTATTATGATATTTGATATATCAATATATGTGAACCTGTACCACAAAGCCAGTCCTAAGTAGCACGGGTATTTGTAGCAATAGCCAACAATAACACAATTTTTCTTTTATGCCAAAAATCATTAGGATATTAAGTAACGATCATGTTCCATTAAGATATTTTGTAAATTTCCTACTGTAAATATATCGAAACTTAATTTTTGATTAGTAATATGCATTGCTAAGGATTTCATTTGGACAACTTAAAAGGTGATTTTCTCAATATTTAATTTTTTTGCACCCTCAGATCTCAGATTTTCAAATAGCTGTATCTTGGCCAAATATTGTCCTATCCTACCAAACCATACATCAATGGAAAGCTTTCAGATGATGTATAGATTTCAATTTTTAAAAAAATGACCCTTATGATGTTTTTGTGGTCCTGGGTAACATAAAGAAAACCTTGGAACTGCTATTTAGAAAAAACATGGTATTACCACGGTGCTATGTCCAGTGTTAGTACCCACTTACTAAACATCTTGGAACTATCTTGGAACATATCAAGTACTAGTACTATGTAAATACCATGATACATCAATTTCAGCACTATGGTTTATTTCAAAGTACCTTCATATTACTATCTAATACTGTACCATGGTAAAACCCTAGAACTTTTTGTATTGGTAAAAAACATCCAATGCGGTAGTACCATGATTTAGACATTTAGATCCCTTATGAAAATTAACCATGATTTTACCACAAATAAAACCAAAAATCCATGGTTACTATAGCTAAACCATGGTAACCACAAATTAACAATAGTTTTGCTACACTAATCATAGTTTAACCATGGTATTTGTAGTAAAACTGTGGTTATAAAAATGATAATCAGTATGCCAAAAAAAAAAAAAAAAAACATGTAACAACATGGTTAATTTTCCTAAGATATGGTATTACATTTTTGAACATGGTACCATGTTAATACTGTGTTTTTGGAAGTGTAATATGATAAAATCATGGTATTTGTTTAAAGTATCTTGGAGTACCATGTTAAAAATATAATGAATAAATATGGTAATCATTCAGTACCCTGGTAAATATCAAGTACCTTGGTATTACAGTCTGATCCTATACCATAAATGTGCCATGGTACTGCTCAAGTGCTTTTTAGAAGGGTAACAAAAATGTAAATAAATGGTATTTTTAACTAATTTTTGGACATGGTAATACCATGTTTTTTGGATGTGTAATGTGGTAAGATCATCTTATTATCTGAAGTACCAGGTGAAAACCATTGTCTATGAATATGGCAATGATTCAGTATCATGTTAGATACCTTGGTATTACCATCTGACTTCATTGCTGTACTCAAGTACATTTTTGTAAGAGCTGTGCATAATCAAACATGCATTTTCTTTTGTCTGTCGTCCATGAATGTGCATGTCAGTGAGTGTAAACACTTACTAATAGTTTTAAATCATTCTCCATTAGGTTCAACACCCTTACATTGCTAAGAAAGTATTTTAGCACCTCACAAGCCATACGTCTCTTTAGCGTTGCTATGAAACCCTCTGTAAACAGCATCCTAACAGCATCTTATCCGGATCTAAACATCTGTCCAGCAGGCGCAGTGCCTGCCATTGCGTTTTAAGATCCACCGTGTTTGAATTCTGAAATGATAAATGGCCGCTTGCATTCCAATGTTCAAAGCACACACGCAACACCTTATGTTACAGCTTATTCCTCATGTTTCTGGTAGGAATATTCTATAATGTGATTCGGAATGCAGATTCCTTCGCAATTGGAACTGGCTTTACTGCCCTCTAGTTCTGTGTTGACGTTTTTTTTGGCAGAATATGTCAGTAATACTTGTAATACTTAACATATATTATGCCGTGGCACACATATGACCATGTCAAATCGCATGGAGGAACTTCTCTGGCTACTAATGACTCTAGAATTCCTGAGGCCTGGAGTTCTGGAGCCAGAACTTTCCAAACCTCCCTGGCTGTGGAAGAAGTTTTTGTGAATGAAAGCGTCCCCCCAAACCCATGTCAGTCTGACAGGGCCCAACATGTAACCAGACTCCATGTGTGTGATATGTTCTCCGTCCCCCCCCCAACCCTTCACACAGACCCACACAAGCTCTTTGAAGCCGTTTGAAGCTGTGTAATAGAAAGGCAGAAACCCTTCCCTCTTCATTCCCAGAGACTCTGCGGCTCGCCTTTTAGGAGTCCTCAGAGACAACTTCTGGAGTCTAGACTTGTTGGACTTCCTTGACCCTCGCTGCCAGATTGTATGTGTGCGTGGCGAAGTTCGTCTCGGTGTGTTGTGTGTGTGTTTATCAGTGTGTTTGTGTGTTCGCCAAGTGCATCCCTTGTGTGTTGTGTGCTGATTTTTACACGCTGACTGTGGTGGTTCGTTCATTTCCCTGGGTTCACTCTCTTCCCTGCATCCAGGAAGCACCGCTACTTTTCCCGATCAGCCAAAGTGCTTTTATTGACTTGTGGGACACCACATGCGTGCCTGGTCTGTGTTATTAAGAAACACGGCCCCTTACTCACAAACACACACTCACTCATACCATTCCTTAGAAAACTGGGTCTCGAAGGAGAAACTAACATCCGCTAAAACAAGGCACTAACTCATGCTAGTACGATCGCATGTGACAGGAGGTGTCTGTGTTTTTCATTCCATGCTGCTGTTTCTTTTTAAAGATGTGAAGTCTCTCTTTTCTGTATCCTGCTCTCCACAGGATGGATCCACGGGGCAATCTGGAATTGTTCCGGAAGGGACTTCCGTTTCCATTCAGGAGCTAGAGAGAACAATTGAAGAATTACTTGTGAAAATATCTGATATGGAAAAAGATAATAATGTTTTGGATGGCACAAAGCTTGGAAGGAGGGATCGAGAAGTGGGTGGTTTCAATCAAACCATCAGACAGACTAAAGTAAATGAACAACAAGTTTTGCACCATGTGAAAGCCATTCAAACCTCGCCTGTTGAGGAAGCCTTTAAATTTCCAGTGCCTTTATCAGACCAATCACACACTCCAAAATTAAGTGACACCGCCACTTCACCGGTGGGATTGCCCAGTGCCTGTAGCTGCCAAAGAAAACAGGAAATCCGTCCCTCTGCACCACCGCTACTTCCTGTTGTTCCTGTCCCAATACCTCCACCTCCTCCACCTCCACTCCCAGATATGACTCCGCCTCTCTCAGGTATGGCCCCACCCCCTCCACCTCCACTTCCAGGTATGGCCCCACCCCCTCCACCACCTCCACTCCCAGGAATTGTTCCACCGCCTGCACCTGTGGGCATGGCTCCACCTCCTCCTCCTCCACTCCCAGGCATGGCTCCACCCCCTCCACCTCCATTCCCAGGTATGGCCCCACCTCCTCCTCCTCCACCTCCTGGCTGTGGACATCCACTGCCTCCTCCTCCACCTGGTTTTGGACCACCACCACCCTTTGGTCCCCCTCCACCCTTCATGGGGTTGGTGCCGTCTGCCATGGCTCAGGAGTCTGTCCCCCTGAAGACTGTCATCGAGCCTCCAAGGCCCATGAAACCACTCTACTGGACACGGATTCAGCTACATGCCAAAAAGTAATCACATGCCTCGTTGATGGAATGCTACATATATTGCAATGTGTATATTGAATACTTGTGTTTCACCTAATTTAGATTCAGCCAAGGCTTGATTATGATCACACATACGATAAGGCAAACTGATATTTTTATTTCCCCCGCTCATAGGGATGCCAAAAGTGCCCTGGTGTGGGAAAAGGTTCAAGAGCCATCAGTAGACTTTGACGAATTTGTAGAGCTGTTTGCCAAAAGCGCAGTCAAGGAAAAGAAGAAGCCTATCTCTGATACAATAACAAAATCAAAGGCTAAACAGGTAAGAGGACTTCACTACACCCCCGTTAATTAAAAACACACCAAGTAGGCCATACTATAGTGGACATTAGTAGGCTCCCCTCATCTTCCCTTGAAGATAGCTCTGCCCAGCCTCCTACCTCACCACACACAAAATCATTAACGCTGATTTCACACGCACAGCTTGTGAATCAGAGCCTTACAGACATTCAGTAAATGTTATAAGCTTTACTTAATGTTCCCTCAACCAAAGTGTGACTATGAGACTCTTTGATAAGAATGTTTACCATCAGAAACGACCCAGGCATCTACCACATCTGAAGCTAATCTTGCTCTCTCTCTTCCTCTCTGGTAGTGGTGTGAAAATTAGTCACTGGTGAGAGTTTTGTGGTTCCTTCGTCTGGAGTCAAGCAGATTTCTGATAACAAGCCACAGCTACACAACAAGCACATTACAAACTGCATCACACAAACTAATTTAATTGTCCTGGAGCTGTGTTCTTCAACTATGAATTATGTAGATATTTTGTGTAGTAATTATTTCAGGAAGTAAATACTTTTATTCATCAAGGATGCATTAAATTGATCAAAAGTTAAATAATAGACATTTCTAGTGTTAAAATAAATGCTGTTCTTTTGAAGTTTCTGTTTATCAAAGAATTAAAAAAAAGTTTAATGGTTTCCACATAAATATTAAGCATTATTAAAAGTTTGAACAGTTTTTTTTTTTTATTTTTGAGCAGCAAATCAGCATATTAAAATGGTTTAGGTAGGATCATGTGACAATGAAGACTGGAATTACGGCTGCTGAAAATTCACAGGATTAAAAGAAAAAAAAAAAACGTAGAAAACCCTTAATTTAAATGATTAACATTTCATAACATTAATGTATTTTTGATCAAATAAATGCAGCCTTGGTGAACATAGGAGAGTTTGAACAGTATTACAGTATATGTACAGTATCAGGGTCAGAAATTAACAAAATTAACAAGTAACTGAACAAGTAACAAGAAATTAACAAGTAATTTTTGTGGTGAAAATGACACCAAAATGAACAAAAATGCCCCATAAATTCAAGAAAAAGGAGCAAAAAATGCCCCTGCAAAATTAAACAATGTATTACGGCTGTCGTGGAAAATGAATGAAAAGTGTCATTTTGTGGAATTAGATTTAGAGTTACTCACACTGCATCAGATTGCTTTTACATGCTCGTTTGTGCAGCATTGAGCCTTTTAACCAATCAAACAAGTTTCTTTTGAACTTAGGAATGCATTAGCCAATCAGAGGCGCTTAGATTAGTCAGCGCTGAAAACGCTGTTGATGAGTGCACACACTCACGAATCTCCTCATCATAAAAAACACAGTACAGATAGTAGATATGATGTAAATGAATGATTAATTTCGTAGCTTCAGTGATTATAATGGGAGTTTTTGCATAACTTGCGCTAGACTAGACTAAGGTCATGGACTGACATGTTTATCTATGTAGCCATGTGATGTGCCTAAATGAAACAAAAATGTTTTGTTTTGCTTTCTATATCGATATTACTAATCATTATTGCAATATAAAAAGCAATAATCTACAATAAAATCATACTGCGGTCCTATGAGCTTCTGTTTTTTACGTGTATAATTTAGATACAATTTTAAACAGTCTATTGCTATTGACAACAGTTTAAAATATTGATTAAAGTTACTGGGTAAATGTAAGTATTTGACATTAAAGGCAACATTTGTTTTTATAATAATAATAAGGTGATTATGAAAAATTCCGTCTCAAATGTAAAAAATGGCACTGGAAATGTTTATTTCTGACCCTGTACAGTATATAGTAGTCAACATTTGAAGTGGATCAGAAAAGTTCATTAAAGTTGTCCTAAGACAAAAACAGGGTTTGTTTTGGTTTTAGGACAACTTTGATAAAAGGTTTTGATCCACTTCAAATGTTGACTACTGTATATATATGTGACCCAGGACCACAAAACCAGTCATAAGGGTCATTTTTTTTTTTAAATATACCATGATGCTGAAATTAATGTATTTTCATACTACTTCTATGGTACTTCCAAGAATACCATGGTAGTACTTTTGTGCATGTTTTATACATATACCTGTAGACCCTCTAGCCGCACTAAAATACTGTGGTATATCTATGAATATGGCACACACTGACCAAAACGTTATCAAAATACTATGGTATTCCCATCCAATACTGTCACACTTTTTTATAAGGGGGTAGAAGATGTTTTACATGATCAGGTTTTTGAGAATACACAGTGGTATTGTCTACAAATAGGATAAATAACAACCAGGATGTTTTAACATCTAAATATTAACAAATTCTAAGACTTATGAAAGTTTTCTGTTTGCTCTCTCTCTCTTTTTCTCTCTGTGGTCTGTAAGATCTGAGGAATGGGAGGGGGGGTCTGTATTGAGTTAAAACCCACAACCCTCAAACCACCAGCCAACCCAGCGACTCCAGTCAGCCTAGTGTGGTCATGCCACACTTTATATGTGTGTGTGTGTGTGTGTTAGAGAAAGAGAGAGTGGGTGTGTGTGTATGCATTAGATAATCTCTTCAGCATTATTCACAGTTGCTTTAGGCTTACAGTTTGCACATATCAGTGAAAATTAAAGTGCTAATATAATCAAATGCCCTTATAATTCACATGAATTAGATGTATAAATTAAAAACAACTGCCCGAAGCTCCATTTGAGCCCACATAATCATGTTAATTTTATGAATCATATTCATTTTACGGCCCATTGCTTTGGCAGTCGTTATCTGGTCCTTTAGCTGGTAGTTACTGTACGACCGCCGAACCGCCATCCTCCCTCATGCAGCGACATCCACGCTTCCCACCAAACCGGTGCTAAAGTATGGAATCAATTCTCATTGGTCGGTAAGCGTCTGGTTTGAGATCCAGCTCATCACAGGCATGAGTGTGTTTCCCACATCATTAACGTAGCACAGCACTCTGCAGTCGTGCTGTATTTAGTGGTCGTGAGCCCCGTGGAGATAATGAGAGCCAGCGGCTTTCTGATGATCACACTGTGCCGCCATCACACGCTTTCAAGTGTGGCCTGTACTAGAAAGTTTTCATGACTTCAAATTCTTTCCAACAATCAGAATTTGCATGTTGTTAACAGCCGGTCGTGAAAGAAGATAGATTTGTGATGGTACTCAATGTATATGCATTAATGGACAGAAGACGCTAATCTACAGAGAACTAGCAGAGCGCAAAGCTCAAGGAATGTTTCATGTTTCAAAAAACACAAAAACGACTCCCTGATCAGTGTTTTTATCTTGTTTTACAGTACAAATATCACCTCTAAACATGCATAGATACGTTGTAGTAAAAGTACTTAAAATATGAAGTTTTGTTTTCTTAACCCACTGACAGATGTTCTTGTTTTAAGCATAAACTTGCTTAATTTTTATAATATCTTGTATATTGCTTTAAGCATGTTTTATGCATTTTAATACAAAAAAGGCAGTATGAAAAGACAGGGTATGTGAGGTATCTCATGCATCCGCACACAACTTATTTGAAAATGCCTGATTTGAAGGGGCCGTCTGAAAGTGTCAAAATCTTACTCGGTTTTATACAAATAGACAGGTCTGTCATTTGCATAATTACTGTGGTGTTCTTTGGCAGAGCCAGAAATTGGAGAAAGTAAAGTTATTTTGATATATGTGGATGCTATGCATGAAAGAATGAGAGACGAAGACCTCTCCATAATACCATATGAGGAAACAGTCATAAATACTCATACTTTGGCTTTGTTTTTGGCTTCCTTATTAGGCCAAAGTACCTCAGCGTGCTATTAAATTTATGAGGGCAGCCAGATGAAATACTGTGTTTATGTATTTTTGTCACCAGCAATAATATTCAGGGTAAACTGCGTTTAAATAACTGTGGAGTCTTTTTTATAGTATAAAGTGGTTGATGTTTTATAACGGTAACAAAATATACCTTCTCTCTCTCTCTCTCTCTCTCTCTTTCTCTCTCTCTCTCAGGTTGTCAAGCTGCTGAGTAACAAACGTTCTCAGGCGGTGGGCATTCTGATGTCCAGTCTTCATTTAGATATGAAAGATATTCAGAATGGTGAGGTTATTTATTAAATTATTAGTTTCATTGTTAATCAGAGTCTTTGATAATGGCTATACTTATGAGACCCACAACTCCTTTGAGAGATTCTGCTCAGCCACTTTTCAGCATGCGACCTCTCCAAGGGGGGAAATATGATGTCACAGCCAATTAAGACTCATTGTTCGGTGCTGTTTATACAGTTACTGATTGTGTTTGAAAGCTGGAGGGAGAGGGGTTGGTTGCATTTCAGGGTTCAAGAATAGGTTGATACTTTAGAACTTAATGGGCGTGATGATTAGAGCCACATCATCTATCTCATAGTGTTCTATTCTTTTACTATAGTTACTCTGTTTTTGCATAAACCCTCAATGTCCTGTTACTCTGCTGAACATATTTCCTCATCTGTCTCTGGGGTCTTTTTCTCTCTAATTTGTCTTTCTCTATCACTCTTATTGCTGTCATCACTCTACCTGCTCATTCATCCCCTTGAATCGAGTATAAAGGAAATAATGCCATTTCTTCTCATCACAATTTTGGGAATGTTAGATCTGTCTCTCAGCACTCAGAGCTATCCAGAACCCTTGATTGTGGATTTTGTGAGTTGGCGAAGGAGTCATTGTAATAGAATACATAGGGAAAAGGCCAAACACTGCAACACTTAATTGGTAAATGTAGAACAATTTTCAGAATGGTTGACGTATATATCTTCAATTTGTCTACACACATCTTTTGTCCCTTTCTCATCTGAATATCTCAGATGACCTGTGTTTCTTGGATTAAATTAAATAAACTTACCTATGAAAGGAAAAGAGAGTAGATAATGAAAAATGTAAATTATATTGTATTATATTATATTATAGGGCTGGTAAAAAAATATTGATTTCTCAATTTTAATCGATTCTCATTTTTACAAAACAATACTGATTCTTAAATCCCAAGAATTGATTAGTCTAGCCTGTTTTCAGTTATTGAATGGAACATTGTAGCACGTTGTTACTTTTGATATGAAACAAAGACTCAGATTTTAAATTTCTTTTTTTTTTTATTACAGTATTCAAATAATATATATCGTTTTTGTGCTGTTTAATGTGGAGTGGCAGATCGCTGTAGCACCTTAGTTCAAGAGAAGCGGCAGCGCTAAGTGTACATGGACAGATAATTTCCAATGTAATACCAGTTTTAGCATGAAATAAACATGAATGAACATTCGAAGGTGTGTTAAAAGAAAGTACAACTTAGTGAAATCCGTATCCTCACTCATGTAATCACTCAGTGTTTCAACCACACAAAAACATCAATATAACAGCCATGTAACATCACATTTACCCCAGAAAGGACATATTGGACCATAAACTTGTTAGCCAGCTTGAAAAATGAACTCTAAAGAGGAGCATTTCGATAAATATGTGCACCATATATATGTATCTGCTATATACCATAATACAATCTATAAAACAATCAATATCAAATCGGAAATCGAATCACAAGCTAGTGAATCAGAATCAAAATGAAATAAATGGAATTGTGAAATTTGTGTCAAAACCCAGCCCTGTTATATTATATTACATTATAATTTTTCAGTCATTCACTCATATGATTCATACTGATTAATTTAGGAATGAAACTAGTCTTTATGAGTGAGTCACTGAGTCATTTATTCAAAAGATTCATTGTGATTCACTGATTTATTCAGGGGCGCCACAACTGTGTGTTGTTCAATTTGATTTTAGACGAAACACCTAACCAAAAAATAGTACTAGGGTGGAAAACTGAGTATTCTTTACAGTATTTTTAGTGGTGTGTATTTTTTAGTCATTCATTGGTTAACAAGAGCCAGTCACAGAAGAAAGCAAAGTTATTTTGATTATATGTGGATTTTATTTGTTAAAGTAAGAGTGAAGGAGACCTCTCCATATACAGTGCCTTGCGAAAGTATTCATACCCCTTCATTTTTTTCACGTTTTGTTATGTTCAACTGCATTAAATTAATTTTTTTTTTCCACAGTAACGACTTTTTAGAAAAAAACCCTGAAATGATTCCATTACATAAGCATTCATACCCTTTTCTGGGACAATTGAAATTGAGCTCAGGAGCACTCATATCACTTGTAGATATTACTGCACTTTTGAGTGGAGTTGACCTGTGGCAAATAACCTCCTGTAGAACTCAGAAACATGCTTGCGTCAAGGCACCAATCTTGGGAAGAGTTCAGAAAAATTCTGCTGCATTGAAGGTTCACACAAGCATGTAGCCTCCATAATGGAAGACACTTGGCCTTCTGGCCAAACTGAGCAGTTTATGGAGAAGGGGCTTGGTTATACTAGTGACCAAGAAGCTGATGGTCACTCTAGTTGAGCTCCATGATCATATATGCAGAAGAAAGAAACTTACAGAAGGACAAACATCACTGCAACACTCCACCAATCTGGTCTTTATGGCGGTGTGGCCAAACTCAATCCTCTCCTCAGTGAAGACACATGAAAACCCACTTAAAATATGGAAGAAAAAGCACCTAAAGGACTCTCAGACTGTGAGAAGCAAGATTCTCTGGTCTGATGAACCTGATGAATGCCAAGCATCATGTTTGAAGGAAACCAAGTACTGCTTATCACCCACGGAGTACCATCCTAAAAGTAAAGTGTGCTGGTAGCAGCCTCATGCTGTGGGGCTATTTTTCAGTGGCAGGGACTGAGGGACTCGTCAGAGTAGAAAAGCTCAGTGCACCAAAATATTGAGATAGCCTTAATGAAAACCCAATCCAGAGCATTCAGAACCTCAGACTGGGCAGAAGGTTCACCTTCCAACAGGACAATAACCCTAAGTACACAGCAAGAGTGGCTTATAGACAACTCTGTGAATGTTCTTAAGTGGCCTAGCAACAGTCTTGGCTTGAACGCAATCAAATATTTTTGGAGAAACGTGAAAATGTCTGCCAGCCCCCATCCAAGCTGACAGAGTTTTAGAGGTGAAGAGGTGAGGCAAAGAATGGCAGATAGTTGCGAAATGCAGATGTGCAAAGCTTGTCGCATCACACGCAAAAAGACTTCAGGCTGTAAAGGTACTGAGTACTAAGTTAAGGATATGAATACTTATGCAATGTACTTATTTCAGTGTTTTATTTTTAATAAATTAGCAAAGTTGTCACAAATCTGTTTACTGATTTGTTATTATGGTGTATGGAGTGTAAATTGATGTGGGGAAAAAAAGTAATTTAAAGCAGTTTAACAAGGCTGCAACATAACAAAAAGTGAAAATAATGAAGGGGTATGAATACTTTCGCAAGGCACTATATTATGTTATATTATAATTTTACAGATTACATTCATGAGCCAGTAGGTGGCAACAAATTACAGATTAGATGAGTGAATCACTTTATTAATGAGTCATTGAATCCTTTACTCAAACAATTTGCTACATTGATTAATTCAGGAACACCACTGCTGTGTTGTTTGATTCAGTTTGATTTGGATGGAGCATTTGGAAAAAATGGAGCATATTTTTTAGTGTCAAGATGGGTAAATAGTGTATTCCTCAGCAGTGTATTTTTAGCCTTGTGTACTTTTTAGCCATTCATTGGTTAACAGGCGGCAGACAAGCTGTATTCTGTTTTCTTTCAGTAACATTTTTTTCATGCATAATTTCCCTCCAGCCTAATCCGCTGTAACAACAATCCTTTGTTAAATTCTATTTTTCTTTCTTCATTTTAATGAATCAGCAAGGCTGGATGCAGTTTTAAAAACCACATCACATTATGTGAACGGATACCTAATATTATATACTCGCACACATGCACACACATTCTCAGTTAGTCTTTAAACTGGTGGTATTTGAAGAAATTTTTACTGGCTCTTTGAGAATTTATGGGCACAGTCCCCATCTATTATGCAGCTCAGTACCCACAATTCAGCGCTGGTCGAGTCTCATTGGGTCCCGCTGCAATTCCGCCCATTGCAGAGGCCAGTATGTTTGGCCAGAGTAAACCACCAAATAGAAACAAACAGTTTCTCTGACAGTGCTATTTACCCCGAATCAATACATTCCTCAACATCACACTTCACCACACTGACCTGGATCAGACCCTTTGAGGAACTAGGAAAGAATTTCGTGAATTGGTTTAATTGCAGAGTTTAAAGGTTCATGCGAAGTTATGAGGCATTTATTACAGTCAGTAGAGAAGATGTTGCCCGTCTGTCTCTCTTTACTTTCATTATACAATTATCAGCCATCAAACAACAAGAAAAAACCCTTCTCAGGATTATTAAGGAACCTAAACCTAATCTAGTGCGACTCCTTGGTGGATTTTCACTGAATCGCCCCCTTTGTGTCAACTTTCTTGTTTCCCTCAGCTGGTTTTCATAAGATCCCATGTTTGAGCCTGAAAAACACTCCTGCATGATTGACTAGAGCACAGGCAGCTCTTGCACAAACACACTTGGTGACAAGCCTTTGATTTCTACCCATAACAGTCTCAAAGTTTCACAAGTCAGCTTGGCGTTTGTGCGTGTGCGAGATTGGATTCGTTGGCGGGTGACGCCGACCCCCTCTGGACGATTTGTTTGTTATGTTTCTTCAGTGACTCACACTCAGTTGTTCTGCAGCGCCGTCTGTTTGGGTCTTCTGAACTGTCACAGGACATTGTTTTGTGGAAACATTCTGAATCATGGCAGCCATCACAAAGAAAGCAATGAGAAAACATATGTGTATAATCATGTTCTAATATAAAATCCTTCCTTCTCTTCTCTTTGTTAGCCAAACATCGTGCCGTTTATAGTTAGCGGTGTTTAGACAGAGAAGGTGGTGTGTGTCCGTATGGCTGAAGAATTGCAAACATGGTAGCATTCGTTGTATATTTTCTTTTGTCTGGTTGTGTACGTTTTGGAAGATAGTAATTATGGAAGCTTGGCACGAAGTGAACGTTGTAAACCTGCTAACAACTTTGAAACTGCTTGGAGAAAAATGTTTTGCCTATGAAATATGTCCCAAGAGCTGTTATAGAAATCTAGAGTTCAAACCTGATTAATAAGCTTCCATCGTTCACTTGAACAAGGCACTTAACCCAAGGTTGCTCCAGGGGGATTCCTCCTGTAATAGGTGTTATTTGGATAAAAGCGTCAGCTAAATGATGAGCTATATAACAGTAAGTGTGAGCGAATTTCAAGTGATTATAGTCATTGGGGTGTAAAATGTATAATTGCGCTTATTGTTTCTGAAATGTTAGAATTTTTACTCAGACACTCCTACTATAATTTACATTGAGACTTGCTGTTTATATTGAAACAAAAGATCTCTGAATGGGCCTAGATATTATTATTATTATTATTACATACACACTAAATTGTTCTGCAGTCCATTATATGATATTATTATAATATTCTATTATTATTTTATTTTATGTTTTCAAATGATCAAATTTCTTTTTTTAATATTGACAAACACATGCTAAACACATCTTCTGAATTCAAATGACTGTTTTATAATAATAATAATGAAAAAATAATAATCAATACTACTACTACTGATAATAATAATAATAAATAGTGACAAACAAATGCTTAACACATCTTTAGAAATCAAATGTCTGTTTTATAATTATAATAATATTATTAATAATAATAAAAATAATTATTATTATACAAATGCGTTAGACATCTTTAAAACAAATGTCTGCTCAATATATATAATAATAATTATAATACTTACATTTATTAGTATTATTTAATATATTTATCATATTTAATTTAATAATAATAATAATAAAAGTAGTGATATTAACAAATGCTTCACACATCTATAAAGCAAATGTTTTAAGATATATCAGTAATGTATATAATAATAATAGTTATAATAATCAAATGTATTATCATTATTTAATATATTTATTATATCATATTTCATATAAAATATGATTTATTATTATTATAACAAATCTATTTATTTATTGACAAACAAATGCTTAAAACCTCTGTGCTTAACACTGTCTGTTTTATAATAATAATGATAATAATAATAATTAATCTTGACTAATGCTTAACACATCTTTAGAACAAATGTCTAATTATTATTATTATTATTATTATTGTTGTTGTTGTTGTTGTTATTACTACTACTACTACTACCACTATTATTAATATTGACAAACAAATGCTTAACACATCGTTAAAACAAATGTCTGTTTTTAATATATAATAAAATGTGTAATAATTACATTTATTATTGTTATTATTTAATATATTTATTATATCACAATTAATTGTATATTATTATTATTATTATTACTACTACTACTACTACTACTACTACACTGTGTTTTTATAATAATAATAATTATTATAGTAATTACATTTATTGTTATTATTTACCATATATATTATATTTAATATAATTTTTTTTGTTTTTTATTATTATTAAAATTTATATTTATTTATCAACAAACAAATGAACACATCTAGTTTTAGCATGAAGTCATAATAATTCTGAATAATTCAGTTCAAACAACACATTAAATATATAATTTTTTTAGTATCTCTAATGAATGAAATGAATGAGATGAGTGTGACTATTGATTGCTTTTTTCCGTAAAAGCTTTAAAAGCTTTCAAAAGCATCGCTCCCTTAGATGAAAGCAAGCCCACCACACTAAACTCCTGCATCAGTGATTTGGGGAAGCACAGACCACATCCCTGGACAACAAGAGACAAATTCTTTGTTTGGAGACTTTGTTGTGGGGGTGTGAGGATTACGCTGTTGTTGTTTGTGTATGTGGTGATTGGGGTGTAGCTCTGGTGGGATGCTGTTGTCAGGTTGATGACAGGTTAAATCACCCAGTCGTACTTTTTTCACTCTCTTTTCTTGTTTTCTCTCTCGCTTTGTCATGTGTTTCCTCTCCCCATCTCTTTTAAGGCTGCAGTTGCTCTCTTTGATATCTTTCTCCCATAACAGGAGTAATGCTTTGCTGTCTGTCTCCATTTTCTACGGCTGTGCATTGGCCAGATATGGATGTTTTTGTTATTCTTTCTTGTGTGGTTTCTTGAACGCGCCAATGATCAATTTCTCAATTCCCCAAATGACTGAACACACAAAAGTTATCCCATAATAGCTCTATTTAGCACAGAAAAAGTGCTCAGTCTAGCCAACTCAGTAACAGCGCTGCTAGAGATTCAAATGCTTTTATTATGTAAAAACAACTCTGGAAAACAAATGTTTGGGGCTGAATAAACATGTTTTGATTGTTAGATTATATGAGTGACCATGCCCAGAAATACAGATTTTTTTAGTTTTTGAAAAGTTGCTTATATTGTGCTATGTGTGACTATTGAACCATTTAAGTTTAAATAGTTTACCATTTAAAAACTTTACCATTTTAGTTTTTCAATAATATACACTACCAGTCAAAAGTTTATGAACAAAGTTAAAGTTTCAGCATCATTACTCCAGGCTTCAGTGTCACATGATCCTTCAGAAATCATTCTAATATGCTGATATGCTGTTCAAGAAACATTTATTTATTATTATCAGTATTTAAAAGTGTTGAGTACATTTTTTCAGAATTCTTTGATGAGTAGAAAGATCCAAAGATCAGCATTTATCTGAAATAAAAAGCTTTTGTAACATTATACACTATACCATTCAAGTTTTTTTTTGTTTTGTTTTGGTAAAGAAATTATAGAAATGAATACATAGAAATTATATACCAGGGATGCTTTAAATTGACAAAAGAATGAAAAGAAAATATTTTTATTTCAGATAAATGCTGTTTTTCTGAACTTTCTATTCATCAAAGAAACCTGAAAAAATTCTACTCATCTGCTTCAACATAATAATAATAATAATACTAATAATAATACTAATAATAATTATTATTATTATTATTATTATTATTATTATTATTATTACTTATTTTATTTTATTTTTTTAGTAGCAAATCAAAATATTGGAATGATTTCTGAAGGATTGTGTGACTGCAGTAATGACGCTAAAAATGCATCACAGAAATAAATTACATTTTAAAATATATTCAAATAGAAAACTATAGAAAGCTGCTTAATATTTTTGTGGAAACCATTAGCATTTTTTTTCAATGGAAAACTCAAAGGAACAGCATTTATTTTAAATCTTTTTGTAACATTAAAAATGTCTTCACTGTCAGTTTGCATATTTGCAAGTATTTATTTATAAGTAATTTTTTATTAAATTAACATAAATATTATATTATCAAGTAAATTTAGATATTATTTAATATATTAAATTTAAACTCGGACATATTAATATATGATTATGAATTTTTGGTAGTATGAATTACTTTCATTTTGGTATTATTGTAAAGAAAATGTGATTTCGGTCACATTCTTAGCATTTTAGTTCTTTGGAAAATAAACAAAAAAGACAATTGATAAGTTAGCTTAAAACCTTTGCATGAGAAATCATTTAAATAGATCTTGAGTTCTGATTGGTCAATCATTGATGGAATTTTTCTTCTCTCTTTCTCTGTCTGACAGCCATCTTGAACATGGATTGCACAGTGGTGGATCTGGAGACTCTCCAGGCACTGTATGAAAACGTAAGTCCACAACGCGACAGGACGTGACAGTCCGGATAAGCAAATGTAATGAATCCTGACATTTCTTACGAAGTATGAATTCCATAAGTTATCATTTATCGTATCATTAAACTCTTAAACATCTCAGAACTGGACAGGATATACCCTAACATCTTGGAGCTTTGCCTTGACGCGGTCCACTCCAAAAGAGATCCGCGGAAATGTGTGTTAAATACCAAAACAAACATGCAGGCCACAAACACCGCTGGAATGAGTAAGGTTTACCATGGAGCCAGGGTGCGTGTCACTGTCTGAGAGAGGAGAGAGAGAAACGCGACGACTGTATAAGACAGACATGCAGACATGGAACTGACGACAGACAGGATGACTAATGAAGAGGATGAGGTTTTCCCCCTTAAGGAATGAAATAAGGACAGTTCAGAAACTCAGAAAAAAAAAATGAGCTTTGAGATTTGTAGCTTATGTAACATATTGGCAGTCACAGGCTACGTCAGTTGGACGTGGCGACATAAATCAAACCCCTTTCTTGGAAATCTGTGACTCGCTCTTAGGCGATTGGTTGCTACCAAATACTTATTTTCTTTCATTTTTTAAGTGTGCGTGGGTGCTGATGAGTTAGCGCACTATGATCGCCATGTGCATTGCAGCAACAGTCATAAATCTTGCTGTCAGCAATAAAGCTCCTTTACATGCTTTCTGTATGCGAGTGTGTGCTGCACGTCATTATGATGAGATAAAGACAGGGCATCATAGCCACACATCAACTTCAGACCTACAAGATGCCAGAACGTTCCTCATACAAGTCTGATTATTATTTCAAAACATTTCATATGTCACCAATTTTCTTGTCATTTTGCTCCATGTATAATTTGGGAATATGTAACATTTTATAATAGCTTTCATTCAAATACATTATAAATATGTACATTATAAACTGCATTTACTTTATATATATTTCAAATTAAAGTTGAATCAGAACGACAAATCTCCAGGAATCTTTAGTTGTAAAAACAAACAAAAAACATTATTTATTTTTCCAACCACTCTAATAATATGTCCAAACCGCATACATAAAAGCAGAGCTGAATCACAACCAAAACAATGTTCTTCCGCAAGATGCATGCAGTTTTATTTTTCAGCCACTAGAGGGCCAAAAGTCACATAGTTTAGTAGTGTTAATACAACTAATAAAGAGATATGAAGGTGTGGTATGTGTTTGCATGTTGAATTATGTGTATGTGTAGTAAGTTTCTGCTGAAAACTATCTTTCCTTCCATCCCTCTGTTTTTCCTCCAACCCACCCACCCATTCCCGCTGTAGCTTGAGGCGGTGTTGTTGAGTTTAAATGTTGAGGTTGTTTCTCTTTAGTGTGCGAGACTCCACGCTGTCTCTGACTCCTTCAACCAAAACCACAGAACACCCCCTCACACACACACACACACACTCACACTCACACAGTATATCCCCTCTTTCCTCTCTCTGGCTTGTTCTCTCTATTCTCTTTTTCACTGTCTGACTCAAGCATAGTCTGAGTGTGATCATACTTTGTTTGTTGGGTGCTTAACCAAAGATCATAAAGCAACACACACACGAACTCCAGAGAGCAGTAGAGTTTATATCACTATTAGATAGTTATAAAATGCTTTATAAGAAGAAAATAAGTGTATTTTCCCAAAATGAAATCACATTTTCCCCTCTTGGTGTAATTTCATTCTGTTTCTCTTGTTAACCTCACAGAGAGCTCAGAAAGAAGAGATGGATCAGATTGAGAAACATATCAAGTCTTCAAAAGATAAAGAAAATGCAAAACCACTGGACAAGCCTGAACAGTATCTATCTATCTATCTATCTATCTATCTATCTATCTATCTATCTATCTATCTATCTATCTATCTGTCTGTCTATATCTCTCTCTCTCTCTCTATCTATCTATCTATCTGTCTATCTATCATTTATCTATCGTCTGTTTGTCTGTCTGTCATCTATCATCTATCATTTGTCTGTCCTTCCGTCCATCCATCCATCCATCCATCCATCCTTCCATCTGTCTATCTATCTATCTATCTGTCATCTGTTTGTTTGTCTGTCTGTCTGTCTATCTATCTCTCTATCTATCCATCTATCTATCTATCTATCTATCTATCCATTCATCCATTGTCAGTCTGTCTGCCTGTCGGTCTATCCATCCATCCATCCGTCTGTCTGTCTGTCTGTCTGTCTATCTGTCTGTCTATCTATCATCTATCTATCTGTCTGTCTAACATCTATCTATCGTCTGTTTGTCTGTCTGTCTGTCTGTCTGTCTGTCTGTCTGTCTCTCTGTCTGTCTGTCTATCTATCTATCTATCTATCTATCTATCTATCTATCCATTCATCGTCAGTCTGTCTGCCTGTCTGTCTATCCATCCATCCGTCTGTCTGTCTGTCTGTCTATCTGTCTATCCTCTATCTATCGTCTATTTGTCTGTCTATCTATCTATCATCTGTTGTCTTTCTGTCTGTCTGTCTGACTATCTATTTATCTATCTATCTGTCCATCCATCCATCCATCCATCCATCCATCGTCCTTCTGTCTGTCCATCCATCCATCCATCGTCAATCTGTCTCCCTGTCTGTCTATCCATCCGTTCGTCCGTCTGTCTGTCTATCTATCCTCTATCTATCGTCTATTTGTCTGTCTATCTATCTATCATCTGTTGTCTTTCTGTCTGTCTGTCTGACTATCTATTTATCTATCTATCTATCTATCTGTCCATCCATCCATCCATCCATCCATCCATCGTCCTTCTGTCTGTCCATCCATCCATCCATCGTCAATCTGTCTCCGTCTGTCTATCCATCCGTTCATCCGTCTGTCTGTCTATCTATCATCTATCTATCGTCTGTTTGTCTGTCTATCTATATCTATCTGTCTGTCTATCCATCCATCCATCCATCCATCCATCTGTCTATCTATCCATCCATCCGTCCATCCATCTATCATCTGTCTGTCTGTCTCTGTCTGTCTGTCTATCTATTTATCCATCCATCCATCCATCCATCCATCGTCAGTCTGTCTGCCTGCCTGTCTATCCATCCATCCATCCGTCGTCTGTCTATCTATCAATTATCTATTTTCAGTCTGTCTGTCTATCTATCTATCTATCTATCTATCTATCTATTGTCTGTCTGTCTGTCTGTCTATCTATTCATCCATCCATCCATCCATCGTCCTTCTGTCTGTCTGTCTATCTATCTATCTATCTATACATTTATCCATCCATCCATTGTCCTTCTGTCTGTGTATCTATCTATCTATCATCTATCTATCATCTGTTTGTTTGTCTATCTATATCTATCAATCTGTCTGTCTATCCATCCATCCATCCGTCCGTCCATCTATCATCTGTCTGTCTGTCTGTCTGTCTATCTATTTATCCATCCATCCATCCATCCATCATCCTTCTGTCTGTCTGTCTATCTATCTATCTGTCTGTCTGTCTGTCTGTCTGTCTATCTATCTATCTATCATCTATCCATCTATCTATCTATCTATCTATCCATCCATCGTCCTTCTGTCTGTCTATCTATCTATCATCTATCTATCGTCTGTTTGTCTGTCTATCTATCAATTATCTATTGTCAGTCTGTCTGTCTATCTATCTATCTATATATTGTTTTTTGTCTTCTTGTGTCATTCATTTTGCCTTCCTCTCTTTGTCAGGTTTCTGCTGCAGTTGTCAGAGATTCCTCAGTTCTCAGAGCGGGTTTTCTGTATTCTCTTCCAGTCCACCTTCACAGAATGTGTTACATCAGTTCAGCGCAAGCTTGAAACACTGCTGAGAGTCTGTACGGTGAGAGAGAACATGAAGCACACTAGTCAGACAGCACTGACAGCTTCACCATTGTCATATTTCAAGTTAAAAGTTCAGCTAGAAAGCAGTGAAGAAAACATCTGTTTCACTCCCTCTTCTGCATGCTCTCTCTTCTGTGTTTAAAGGCTCTACAGTCAAGTCAAGCCGTCCTGCAGGTTCTAGGTTTGGTTCTAGCATTTGGGAACATTATGAACGGGGGCAACCGGAGCAGAGGACAGGCAGATGGCTTTACCCTTGACATCTTGCCCAAGTTAAAAGATGTCAAGAGCAGTGTGAGTAAAAAAGAGAGCCTTATCAATAGTTAAAAGAGTTCACTTTGAAAGGAAAATTCTGTCATTTTCTACTGCCATTCCAAACCTAGACCTGGGACACAAAAAAGTATTCTTACAAAAACTATTCTTATAGCTTCATAAAATTACAGTTGAACAACTGATGTCACATGGACTATTTTAACGATGTCATCGTTACTACCTTTCTGGGTCTTGAATGTGGTAGTTACGTTGCTGTGTCTGCAGGGTCAGAAAGCTCTTGGATTTCATAAAAATATCTTAATTTGTGTTCTGAAGATAAACCAAGGTCTTACGGGTTTGGAACGACATGAAAGTGATTAATTAATGACAGAATTTTCATTCTCCTTTTAAGAAATATCAGTTTGCAATCTCAAGCAGCATAACAGTCTGTTTTTGAACAGGTAAAATACTGAAATAGCACAAACCTCAGTCTGAACCTGCATTAAAATTTTCATACAGTAGTTTGATGGTCTCCTGACCCCACTAACTAGGTCATAAACATCCCGTTCTGGCAGCATCGCTCAAAATGAGCGGTCTATACAGTATTATGCCAAGGCAGTAGCTTATATCCACATCCCATGTGGTCTGTGCATCTGCACACATGTGGATGTGAGCGAGTGCCTTTGCAAGCCACCAGGTCTGGCCTCTTATTCGCAAACGCTTTGAGCTAAACGAGTGTATACAATCCCAAAACATGAAAAATGATTATTCTCCTGTGTTTATTTCCATCTCTCGTCTCCTCCTCCTCTCGCTCCATCAGGATAATTCTCAGAGCCTCCTGTCCTACATAGTTGCTTACTATCTGCGACACTTTGATGAGGTAGGTTTGGCCGACTGTTTATTTCATTGGCTTGACTAACAGACCCCCAGATCCCTTAGAATCACCCTTCATGGTAGACAAAAATGTGGTTTTGTTTTTGGTTTCATCACTTTGATTTGCCTTCCTTTCCCTTCACCATATAGACAAATGGCCGCTGTGAATGAGCAGAGGCCTTTGATTGCTTGATGCCCTTTTTGGACGTAGATTAAAAGCGCTGTATTGTAAATACCGTCAGCAGTTGGTCCAGATGTTGTGATTATGAGGTCGTGTCCAAATTGACAAAATATGATCCACAGGTTGTTGAAGTGCTTCTAACATTCAGGCGAATAACAAGGAAGAGACCATGTGTGTGTAGTGTGCACGCGAGCGGCTCTGATCTCTGACAGACGGCGCGCTATTGAGATTGATTTGTTGTGTTTGATGTTTTCATTGTTTTTGGAATCATAATGATCTTTACACACCAAACTATTTGAAGAGAATTCACATTCAATTATTTTTCAAATCAACCAATGGTACAGTTATGACCTCATTAACACAACATCCTGTTTTTTGTAAGATTGCGCTGTAGACTTTCCATTTTTGTGTGTCAGGATGCAGGTAAAGAAACATGCGTGTACCCACTTCCAGAGCCTCAGGATCTGTTTCAGGCTTCGCAGATGAAGTTTGAGGATTTTCAACGTGACCTCCGTAAGCTACGGAAAGATCTAAATGGTGAGATGTGGACACAAAGCAAAAAAATGAATACACACATTTCCATGCATATACATGAGATCAAACATGCAAACACATGTGGAAATACACTCATGAACTCGCATACAAGTGTGCATATACAAAAACACACAGACATGTTTAGTTTGTATACACCAGCGCCAATGACCCGTGTTTTCCTTTCGAAGGCTCATTGATTTTCAAATGGCTGTTTTTATTGAGCCCCCAGCTGGCTGCCACAATGATCAATACTGCAAATGTGGTTTGTTAAAGGCCCCAGCATGTAAATAAATGAGAAAGAGGGGTCATTTCAGCACTTTTCCTAAGGGTCTAACCTGTTTTCACAGGCCTAAAGCACTTAACTTCGGGTTTCTGCAGGTGAACTGTGCTTTTACTGTATACACTACCATTCAAAAGTTTGGGGTCAGTACGTTTTTTTTGTTTTGTTTTGTTTTTTTTGGTTCACAAAAATACTTTTATTGAGTAAGGATGCATTAAATTGATCAAATGAAAAATAAAAACAGAAAAAATACTGTTCAATAAATGCTGTTCTTCTGAGCTTTCTATTCATAAAATAATTTTGAAGAAAAAATGTTTTCAGCATTGATAATCAACATGATTTCTGAAGGATCATGTGATACTGAAGACTGAAAAAATTGCTGCTGAAAATTCAGCTTTTCCATCACAAGAATAGCTTACATTTTAAAATATATTAAAACAGAAAACAGTTATTTTAAATTGTAGTAATATTTTACAGTTTTAATGTACTTTTGATCAAATAAATGCAGCCAAGTTTGACAGTTTGAGTTTATGTAACATTTAGATATTTTGGAAATAGGATTAATAAATATATTATTATCTCTGTATTTTCTACATTTTTCTATTTGGAATATATATATATATTTACATCCTGTCCAATGTTGTCCAGTGAAACAATGTTTATATTAAAGGCAATGAAAACAAATATAGTGAAAGTAATGTAGGCTATGCTGTATATTATGTGCAAAAAAGGGGCTAAAGTCACATTACATTCTAACGTTGTAACGTTACAATCTAAAACCAAAAACCCTTTTCAAAGCAGAAAATAAGACATTAAATTCACTAGACTATAAGAAATAAAAACAAAAGCACAGATTAACTGCATTATATTTTGATTACCCTATTAAGGTAGTCACATTACAGTTACTACAATCATAAAATACGCTTTAAACTACACTCAGAAATCTGTGTTAAAAACAACCCAGCGCTGTGTGAAATATGGACAAACCCAGCAAGTTGTTTTGGGTTGTTTTGACTCATCAGTTGGGTTTAACCCAACCTTCTGTGTAGTTTTATTTAACTCAACTATTGCTTAAAAATGACTAAATTTCTTGCTTAAAATGAACCCAAAATAGGTTGGAAATTAATGTTTATTAAAATGTTCAATAAATTAACATTAATTAATTACATTAATTAATAAGTTGAATAAATAATAATTAAATAACATTTTCTTTTGTTGCTTATTAAATGTTCATCTTTTGATTATTGCTGATGCCTCTAGTAATTATGTGTCTGATTTTTAATTTACAAACTATTTTGGGTTCATATTAAGCCAGTCATATAGTAATTTTTGAACAATAGTTGAGTTAAATAAAACTATCCAGAAGGCTTGGTTAAACATTTAACCTAACCGTTGGGTCATAACCCAGTTGATGGGTTTGTCCATATAAAGGGTATTGTTTATAAAAAATATATCAATATATCGTACACTCGATATACCACCCAGCCTTAACATTACAGTATAAATCCATTCATATTTTTTTTGACAGTCCACATTTTTTTACATCTTTTCACTTAACATTTGTAAAAAAAAAAAATCTATAAATTTATAAATAAATTGCAGATCCTCTTTTTATACCTTTTTAGTAGGAAGTGCCATATATTCTGGTGTTTTTGAAAAGAAGCAGGCAGGTAAAGGGCTTAAACTGCCTGTTAAGCACCCTCTGCTTTGCTCCCTGACCAGTAAAGCAATTTATCAGGGTCTTCAGGAGGTTAGTGAGATT
This sequence comes from Cirrhinus mrigala, assembly GCA_036247105.1. Classification (NCBI taxonomy): domain Eukaryota; kingdom Metazoa; phylum Chordata; class Actinopteri; order Cypriniformes; family Cyprinidae; genus Cirrhinus; species Cirrhinus mrigala. The sequence continues at coordinate 3,804,876 of CM070023.1, read as the reverse complement.
GGTTCAGCTTTGTGCCGCAAGTCAAAGGTTGTACGACCCAGCTTAAGTGCACGACGGAGTGTGAATGAGGTGTAAGAATCCGATTACATGCTCAAAGCCGAGTTTAAATCCCTGCAAACATTTTCATTGCCAACACAAAAACACACACACACACACACACAGATGTGGAAATACTCACATTCCACTGTCAGCATGTTTGGCTTGTTCAGATCCTTGAAAAAACACCCGTGGATGTTGATGTGGTCAAATTAGAACGCTGCCCTACATCAAAAACACATTTACAATCAATCATTGATCTGGAGTGAGATTGTCTACCACACACAAATAATAACGTCCAAGCCTTTTAGTTCCACTCGAAGCAGTCAAACATATCAGATGGATTTGCGTTTGGCTCATGGAAAGTTCGATTGAAGGATGGTCCGTTTGATGCATTGCTATACAGCCTATTAGCTTCGCCCCCGCTGTTAGCCATATTTTTGCGTGCCTTCGCTCGAATCCCTAGCTGGCAATTTGCATTGTTAATCTTTCAAAAGCTTATTAGTTAGGCCCGCTATACATGTGGTTGATAAATTGTAAATGTACTTTTCCAGAGCTTGTATGCTTAGCTAAATCGTTTTGGCGTACACCTGCTGAACAGATCAAGCCTACGTTTGTTTAACGCAGGCAAATATTTCTTCTCTGGCAATGTTCTGTGTTTCTCTGAATCCTCAACAGTTCACATCCCTAAAATCTCCCCGTGGCCCAATAAGCATGGCTTCTCTCTTACGCCAGGTTCATACAATAAATGGATCATGACTACATTAGCGAGCTAGGCTAAGTGCTAAAGCAGATGTGCGACACTGACAGCTGGAACGGGCACAGAGTTATGCGGGCGACACGGCAGGTCCTCGCTTTCACAGAGCCCTTGATCCAGCTGGCAGGGACATTAGCATGTGTGCGTGTTTGCATTGCGCTGATTGCCATGCGAGACTGTGATCCATCACCGACTGTAGTGATGGAGTGTGACACGGCGAAGCCTGTCAGCTTGTTGGAAGACTCCAGGTGTACAGCGAACAGAAGCGAAGAAAAGGTTCATGAAATGGGATTCATTAGCATCTGTTAGCACAGGTCACAAATAGCACATTTTTCTCTGTAGTGAAGAGGAAGCAGGAGGAATCAATGTAACATGCTAATACAAGTCTGTGTTAGCTAAAATGCTATTACTGCCCTGTTGAAAAAACCAGCATATGCTGATAGGTAGGTCCTTCACCAGCAACATGACCAGCTAAGGACCAGCTTAAACCCGCATAAAAACCTACCTAACCAGCATCCCATATGCTGTTTTTTTTCACCAGGGTGGTCTGCATCTTACAGTTTTGTTTTGTTTTTAAACAAGACTTGAGGTCGTCAGTACATTCCTAAAATCCATCTTTATGAAGTTATTTATGTGGCTAGTACTTTTGTAGGCCAATATAAGATGCTTTCACAGTTTCACTGTTCTGCTTTCTATTTTACAGCCTGTTCAGCGGAAAAAGAAAAGATGTGTAATGTCTCGTCTGAGGAGCACCTGCAGCCCTTTAAAGACAATATGGAAGAATTTCTCAGTAGAGGTAAAAAAAAAAAAAAACACTGAAAACATAATCCGCCCTGTTTGGATTGTTATTGTTTTACATGGGGACGTTATGTTAGTCTTAACTATTAAATTTGCCACTTCGGAAGGAATTTTCCTTTTGCATTTCATGGATTTAAACAAGAAACCAAAGTAATATCAGCCCTAAGAAATGTATTATTGGAGTGAATTCCAGAGCAGCATTTATTTTGAAAAACATCGTTTTTGGGAGTGCATTCCAAAGGCGGTTCATGATACAGTTTTTTGGCATCTCACAGTGGTTTTTACTGTGAATCGATCATGCTCTGAAATGCTGAAAGCTGCAAATGTGAACAGTAAATGAAACCGGTAACCGGCATTTTAGTGGTGTGCGGTGGTGTCCTGAAATGAGGAGGCAAAGTCCCCAGTTTTTTTTTTTTATTTAATTCAAATGTAAATTCATGTCCCAGTCATTTTTTTGTTGTTAAATAAACATTACTTACACTATCAGAAATATCATATGTCACGGGTGCGGAGCAAACGACAGACATAGTGGGCGTGACGTCAGGCCTCGGAGAGGCTTTTATTAAACAATAAAAGAAAGTGTCCAGAAAAGGGGGAAAAAAGTGTCCAAAATAAACAGGGGGATCTGGTGTTCTCGACGTGACGGGGTTCAGTGAAGGAGGGGTAGTGTTCTGAAGGGAAGGGTCCAGGTAAGGGGCGGAGTCCGGCGGCCGCACGCGCTCCCCGCTCAGGTCCGGGGTGCGAGGGGCGGCGGCTTCTCTAGCGGCATCGTCCTCCTCCACCTCTGCGGCACTTCTGGGGGATGAAACGGCCCGGCCTGGCCCGTGAGCCGTCACGGGTGCGATCCTCATCCGGACCCGCGGGGTCCGGCAGCTCGTCCTACGGCGGCGCTGGCTCCCTCTTCACCCCTTCCTGGACCCACGAGGACACCAGCGTGCATGCATGGGGAAGAGACCGGTCCCCTGAGGAGAGGCGCGCTCGGCATTTTAACAGCGGCGGTGATGAGGCTTCATTCACATCAGGTGTGCCTCATCACACGCCGCCAGATTGCCGACGGGGTGAAGCTGATAGTTAGGGGGGAGGCAGCCGACTCGTCACACATAAAAACAATTCTATTTTATATTTTTACGTTAACAATGTAATAAATATTCTACTTATTAAAGCCATGCAAGCCAAAACTTATGTTCAGCTGTTCTTTTTAAAAATTGACTCAGACACTGAGATTTACTTTAAAATTCACCAAGCTGATTACTCACTAAAAACTCCCACAGATCATGTTTTAATGTCATATTTAATTTTATTTTGACGTAATATAGTGGTTATATCTAAGTGAGATGTTTGTTTACTTTTTTATTAGTTTTCCCATTATGTTGTTCATTTAGATTGATTCGCAAATGTGAAACAGGCATGAATACAAGAGGCGGGATTTATTGCATGAACCAATCACAGCTAAACACAACCAGTCATATCCAATCATATCGCGATGGAGGCATTGCCTCCTCTTATGTGACTTTTCCCCATTTATGCTCAGTTACCCCCCATCAAACTTATCTCAAAATTGGATTGTTATTGTATAGCAAGTTGTTAAAAACGTGTAACCTATAAAAACTAAAGTGGAAATAGAATTTCTTAAAAAACGATTCACTGTATGGTTACTGAAGGAGGTTTGAGATGGTTCTTGTAACATGTAAACCCAAATGTGAACACTCAAATTTGTCAAGTTGTTCCAAAATTATTCATCCCTAAAAGAGTGGTTCATACTCAACAATGACAAGAAGTCATCAAAGTAAAAATATATTTTTTTAATTTTTTATTTTCTATGCAACCCAACAAAACCATTCTAAAATTATTCACTCTTTTCAAATATACAGTTTTATGCGAAAGTTGGGAAGCCCTTTCAGAATCTGTGAAAATGTGAATAATTGTAACAAAATAAGAGAGATCATACAAAATGCATGTTATTTTTTTCAAAAAATAGCTGAAATTATTAAAATAACCCCCTTCAAAAGTTTGGGAACTCTTGGTTCTTAATACTGTGTGTGGTTACCTGGATGATCTATGATTGTTTTTTTGTTTTGTGATGTTGTTCATGAGTCCCTTGTTTGTTCTGAACTGAGGACTGTTCTTCAGAAAAATCCTCCAGGTCCTGCAGATGCTTTAGTTTTCCAGCATCTTTTGCATATTTAAACCCTTTCCAGCAGTGACTCTATGGTTTTGAGATCCATCTTTTCCCACTGAGGACAATTGAGGGACTCAAACACAACTATTAAAAAAGGTTCAAAGATTCACTGATGCTCCAGAAGGAAACACGATGCATTAAGAGCCAGGGGTGAAAACTTTTTGAATTTGAAGATCAAGGTAAACTGTACTTAATTTGTCTTCCGGGAAAGTTATAAGTATTTTCTGTTGCTTCTGAAGGGCAGTACTAAATGGAAAAAAAATCAACAAAATTTTAACAAAATTTCAACAAAAATTTGGACATCTTCATCCTGTTCAAAAGTTTTCACCCACCCCCCGCCAAGCTCTTAATGCATCGTGTTTCCTTCTGGAGCATCAGTGAATGTTTGAACCTTTTTTAACAGTTGTGTCATTTGTCCTCAGTGTGAAAAGATGAATCTCAAAACCATACAGTCACTGCTGGAAAGGGTTCAAATATGCAAAAGATGCTGGAAAACTGAAGAATCTGTAGGACCTGGAGGATTTTTATGAAAAACAGTGCTCAGTTTAACTGTTCAGAACAAACAAGTGACTCATGAACAACCATTACAAAACAAAAAAACAGTCGTAGATCATCCAGGTAACCACACACAGTATTAAAGGGGTCATCGGATGCCCATTTTCCACAAGTTGATATGATTCTTTAGGGTCTTAATGAAAAGTCTGTAATATACTTTGGTTAAAATTCTCAATGGTAATGTAAAACAACACCCTTTTTACCTTTTTTGCCAAAATCAGTTCTGCAAAAATCATCCTGTTCTGTTCGAGGTTGCTTTAAATGTTAATGAGCTCTGCTCGCCCCGCCCCTCTCTTCTCTCTGTGAAGTGACGAGCCTGTTTACTTTAGCCGGATTTAGCTGCTAAACTTGCTAACTAGCACGTTATTAGGAAAGGCAATTGCAAAGATTCATAAAAAAACAAAAAAACAAACCTTATACTCACTTCTGCTGTAAGTGAAGCTGGATCACGAATGATTCTTGTGAACATAGACGGATATATGTAGATCGGGAGGCGCATTCCATTCACAAACAAACGTAATCCACTGCATCTTCAGCGGCTTAGATGTTGGGAGTAAATGACTTGAAAAAGTCGATTTGAAAAAGGGGATATTATTTTTACAGATTAATTAATAACCACTGCATGGATTTTTATCATTATAGGGTAGATTTGTACATACACTGCCAACACACATTAATGTTCAAACAACATGTAAAAGTGAACTTTGCATCCGATGACCCCTTTAAAAACCAAGGGTTCCCAAACTTTTGAAGTGGGTTATTTTAATAATTTCAGCTATGTTTTGGTCTTGTGGACTATATGTAAACATCTTTTTTGTAAAAATATCTTACTCAGGACAGTACTAAATAAAAAATAACATGCATTTTGTATGATCTCTCTTATTTTGTTAAAATTATTCACATTTTCACAGATTCTGCAAGGGGTTTCCAAACTTTCACATAAAACTGTAGCCATTCAAGTCATCTAATGAAAATGGCTGTGCTTTTTTTAATATCCCAATATATATTGCAGATAGTATGCCCTAACATGCGTCATTGCCTATATAAATAAATGACATCACTCCCTTGTCCAAATAGGTATAACAGTGGAGCCATGCAAATGCACTTTCACAGACGTCACCTTGGGAAACAATTAAATTCTGAATAATCCTGGGATGGATGTACAGTGACCCTGTGTGAGAGGAGAGATGAGGTGCTGAGAAATAAATGTGACAGGCTCTGTGACAGCCTCTGGGAGCCAACAAGATTTCTGGGAAATACATCTGACCTGACCTAGACCTGATCGCTCCAACATTATTTGTGTAAAGCTAGTGACATGAGAGTCCTTAATTTCATTATTCTCACTGATTTCATCCACGTTCAACCCCGACGCGTTAATCGCTAATTCCACCCTTTCAGTGTTGAGTTTCCCTGATGAAGGCGAGCTGAACGATCCGGCGATTGTGTTTTATTACAGTTGCTCTCCATCTTGTTTATTTGCCTTCTCTATTCTCCATCTCTGCTTCGATCCATCTCTGTTTGATATGGTTTCTGTTCTCTTGTTTATTTCCTCTAAGTGTGTCTGAGTCAACCTGCCTGATCCGTCTGTGGCACTGAAGATTGTTTCTGTCGGCACTTTATTCTCGTCAACAATTCATTGGCCTCTTTTCGTCTTTCACACTCCAATCATCTTCAATTGCTATGGCGTAACCTCTTTTTCCATCGCTCAACTAGGAGCTGGAACGTCTTTCTATTTTTCATTCTCTGCTTCACTACAGGCTTTAGCAACTGCTGAATGCCGTCTCTCTTTCTTTGTATTCAAATTGGTCCTCGTAACAAAACCCACATGTGCTCTGGCGGCAGGGGCAGCAGGGTGGGGTTCTCGCTGAACGTCCCCCTCCTCATCTCTACCCCTTTGATCTGGAGACTCTTGGGTCTCCTTCACTGAGCTCTCAGATGGGTGACATGACCACGGAAAGACCCCCTTCAACCCTCCACACTGCCTCCAGTTAGAGAAACAGACAGAATGGGGATTGAAAAAAAAAAAGGAATGGTCTTATTTTTTTGTTATTTGTATGATTTTGAAACTCCAGGAGAGTCAGTCTCTGGCTCCAGCGCTTCAACCACTACTGTTTATTTTTCAGAGCATGAAATTAACTACAGAAAGAAGAGAGGAAGAAAAACGGAGTGAGACAGGCGTGTGTATGTGTGTGAGAGATAGAGACCGTCTCTGTGCTGTTTGGTCTACACTGTCTACTCATACATTTTTTTTAATGCTGTACTATTTCTGCTGCCCTGGGCACTGGGAAGCAATGTGATAATCCATTTACTGCGGTAACAGGTATAATACATAAAAAATAAATATAGAATAGCTATAAGGTAAGCCAATTTAGTGCAAAAAGTACTGTGACGTGAACTGGTAATACAGTGTGTATTTGATAATTCCATGCCCCAAAAAGCATGGTAATACTATGTTATCTTTCTGTAAGAAAAAGTGAGTCGTCCATGCAAAAATCGCAATGCTAGGGTGGTGTGAGTGGTTGTCAGGGTGTTGCTTTGATTACCAAGTGGTTGATACAGATTTCTGAATGGTTATCAGGGTTTTGCTTAAAGTGATAGTTCACCCAGAAGTAAAAGTTACCTCATGATTTACTCACCCTCGAGCCATCCTAGGTGTATGTGACTTTCTTTTTTTAGACAAATACAATCTGAGTTATATTAAAAAATGTCCTGGCTCTTTGAAGCCTTATATTGGCTGTATAATGGGGTTAAAGATTTTGAAGTCCAAAAAAGTATGTCCATCCATCATAAAAAGTACTCCGCACAGCTCCAGGGGGTTAATAAAAGCCTTCTAAAGCAAATTGATGTGTTTTTGTAAGAAAAATACCCATACTTAAAACTTTATAAACTGTAATCTCTAGGTTTCACTACACTCTTAAAAATAAAGGTGCTTCACAATGCCATAGAAGAACCCTTTTTGTCTAAATGGTTCCATAAAGAATCTTTAACATCTGAAGAACCTTTCTAATTCACAAAAGGTTCTTTGTGGCGAAAGAAGGTTCTTCAGATTATAAAAAGGTAAGAAAAAGATCTTTAAAGAACCTTTGACTGAATGGTATTTTGTGGAACCAAAAATGGTTCTTCTGTGAAGAACCTTTTAAAGAACCTTTATTATCAAGAGTGTAACTGTTGTACGTGCGTTTACGAGTGTTCTAGCAAATGACGTGTGATGTAGGTGTAGCATAAGCTCTGGTGAGAATATATCTTTCAAAAACCAAGGAAGACCAGCCTAATTTTGGCTTATAGCCAAATTCTCTGACATTTTTCAAATCCTCATTTTGTACTTTTAATTCATGACCAATGTTTTGTTTTGCTCTCTACACTGCGCTTGCTTGAACTCTCATCGTGGACACGAGCATGACAGTTATCGAAAGCTAGAGATTAAGGTTTAAAGTTTTAAATATTGTTATTTTTCTTACAAAAAAGCAATGATACTTTTCAGAAGGCCTTTATTAACCCCCCTGGAGCTGTGTGGAGTACTTTTTATGATGGATGGATGCACTTTTTTGTGCTTCAAAATCTCAACAGCCATTCACTGCCATTATAAAGCTTGGAAGAGCCAGGACATTAATTAATATAACTCTGATTGTGGTAGAAGAAAGTCATATACACCTAGCATGGCTTGAGGGAGGCTAAACCATGTGGTAATTTAAATTTTTGGGTGAACTGTTCCTTTAAGTGGTTGATAGGGATTTTTGCATGGTTGCCAGCGAATTACTACTGTATGTGTTTGCTATGGTATTCTGGTGTCTATAAAATTCTGGTCCTTAGATGTCCTTAGATGGCTGATGTTCCTCCTTCAATGTAGGTCTAAAAGATTTTTTGCTAGTTTTCTTCAAAATCGCAAGTTCAATCACTTATACACATAATAATTTAATGTCTTTTCCCAACAAGTTGTCAGTCAGTCTTTCTTGTCTATAGCAAAAAAATAAAAAATAAAAAACTCTAACCCTAAGTATAAACAGTAGTAATAGTTAAGATTGTCTTAGCAATTACTATCAATAAAAAAGTTAATTATTCACCCTCATGTCGTTCCAAACCTGTAAGACCTTCGTTCATATTCGGAACACAAGTCAAGATATTTTTGAGGAAATCCAAAAGCTTTCTGACCCTGCATAGACTGCAACACAACTACCACGTTCAAGGTCCAGAAAGGTAGTAAGGACATTGTTAAAATAGTCCATGTGACATGGAACAACATGAAGGTGAGTAATTAATGACAGAATTTTCATTTTTGGGTGAACTATCCCTTTAATGCTTTTTTGAAGCACAAATTCTTGGAGCAACATTTTAAGTCTGTTTAATGAGTTGTAGATCTGTTGGGCCCCTGACGTGTGAACTGAAGTGATCTGTGTTTTGGGGATTCTCTGGTTGCACAAAATTGTAGTGGTGAGTGGTTTGAACACTGGGCTCGTCATTCAATTTATTAGTGGATCACAGGAGACTCTCCATGCAGGAGTAAATGAAGTGACATTGACATTACAGCGGTAATGACTTCAGAGACCTGCTTCTCTGTCTGCAGTCAAACTATGCCTCATCAAATGTTCATGCTGAGACTATTTGCAAATATAAGTTCAGGATGATTTGCTTCTTGATATTTTCTGTCAGCGGATTACAACTGGCTTATGCGTAATCAGATTTTTGAGGGTTTATTTTTATCATGAACATATACAGACATGTACATGCACAATCTTACACAAATCAGCTCTTTGACTGAAATAGGAGTCTGTTTGTTTAAAACTGGAACAAATCTCTGATAACCTTTTTATGATAACCCATGTCATTCAGTGACAAGCAATACAAAAACATATTTTAAAAGTATAAAAGCCTGTGTCACATTCATAATGTCCTATTTTTATTCCCACAGCCAAAGCGGAGTTGGAGCTCCAGGAAAAACAGCTCGCTGACACGCAGAGGATGTAAGTTGTCTTACTGTGTTAACCGTGCCAAGTCTCTTGTTCACTTATTATTGTGTCATATTGGTTATGTCTCTTCTGAGTGCGTGTGTGTGTGTGTGTGTGTGTATGTGTTTGTGCATTAGCATCCAACCTTTCTCTCTTCCTCTCCGTTTTTCCTCTCACTCGTGGTACTAATAGTGCAATTTGCTGAGACTGATTGACAGTTAGTAGATTGTCTCCACTAAAAGGAGCCAGTTTTCAAAACCTTGGCTCTTGGAGTGGAAAAAAAGAGCAAATATGACATGTCAATTAATTTTAAAGGTCTTTGTGTTCATTGTCTGAATGTTGCTGTTTCTTCCAAGTGCTAGTCTTAAGCATACCAAAAGATTGCTGTGGGCGTAAAGAAATTACACTTGTCGTCCTTTATGTAAGAGCATTATTTTTATAAGCTAAAATTTCACATTTCACATGCTTGAAGTAAGCCGATCAATTTCACAATTCCTCAGTGTAAACTTTCTAATCTTATTTTGTAATATTTTGTTCATAGTGTCATGCTTTTCTTTGAATGCTTTCCAGTTTTCTGGAGCTGAGCGTGTTTTTCTCAGTCAAGCCTAAGGCGGGAGAGAAGGAGGTTTCACCGAACACATTCTTCACAGTGTGGCACGAGTTTTCGTCAGATTTTAAAGAGCTGTGGAAGAGAGAGAATAAATGCCTACTGCAGGAACGGTGAGGGTTATTATTCCTCCGTTGTTGTTTTGTTTGCCTGATTGTCTTCAATGCAAGTCAAATCACCTTCATTTCTATAAGGCTGTAAAGCAGCTCTAAAAGACAATAGTGTCAGTCACTGCAATTAATGGAATTTCATTTACATATTTTTTAGGTTGAAAGCTGCAGAAGAGACTTTCAGACAAGCACGAGAGAAGGCTACCTACAACGTAAAACCTAAACATGCATCAGGGATAGTAAGTATTTCATTAAAAATCCTTTGATTCACATTAAAAGCAATAAATAACAGACTCTAAAAGTGTAAACTCTAATTGCAACCATGATGTTTTTCTGTTTCTTCTCTCACTCAGAAGGCCAAGCTGGGACAGAAAATGTGAAGTTCTGCTGTACCAAATCCAACAAAACTTCTTGTTTCCCCAGTTCTTTCTTTTTCTACGTAACGGTTGAGTTTTAACAGAAGGTTTGCATTATTTTAGTACATGAGCATGGTCAGAATTTTTATGAAGACAATCAAAGGTTAAAGTGCCCATATTTTGACCATTTTCAAATGACTAATTTTCTTTTAAGGATCTGCTAGAACACATTTTGCTTTAAAAAACATTATCTCTCTCATTCTGTATATTGTTATTTTCACTCTCTGCCTAAAACTCTCTCACTTTTACTTCCTATCTCTTTAAAGCCCGCCATTCCAAAAAGCCAGTCAAGCGCTTAACAGCATGTCAGAAATGTAACACCCCTTTACAGTTTTCTGCTCCAACTATGGCGTAGTGAAATCCACTTACCTTACTAATTGTTCTTTGAGGGTGGGTCAAAGCAAGCCAGTATGCGAGCATTATGCAAATGTATATTATGGTGACATAGAAGCTAAGTCATGGAAATAATGGCGGGACAACAAACGAGGCGTTTCAGGCGAGTGTTTTCTGTTAGAGGGATTAATTGCCTTTGGCGTGGACTTTGTGCTTTGTAATTTTGCAGATCGTTTACATGCTCAAACAGCTGTATTACACACTAAAGGAAAGGTGATTAATTAAAAAAAATATGTAATAGGTCCCCTTAAAACCATAAAATGAAACAAGCTAGCTGCAGTTTTACAAAAGCCCTTGTTGAATATTTAGTAGACTCAATGCTTTGGCCTACACACAGAATCAGCACGTTTATTTTCATATTTTCCGTCATGAAAGTGCCGAAACATTTATTGTACCTTTTGTATTTAAATATAAAATATGTGCAGTCTTGTAGGTGAAAGCCACAGTATTTAATGAGCAAGAGCAGATGAATAGTGGATTTCATGCAGGCCGACCAATAAAGAAAGGAGAACTCCACTTCCAACAATTTACAAATAATTTACTCACCCCATTGTCATCCAAGATGTTCATGTCTTTCTGTCTTCAGTCGTAAAGAAATTATGGTTTTTGAAGAAAGCATTTCAGGATTTTTCTCCATATAATGAACTTCGTTGGTGCCCCGATTTTGAACTTCTAAAATGCAGTTTGAATGCAGCTTCAAAGAGCTCTAAACAATCCCAGCTGAGGAAGCGAAACGACCAGTCATTTTTTTTTTTTTTCTTCAAAAAATAAAAATTTGTATACTTTTTAAGCACAAAAGCTCATGTAGCACAGGCTCTGGGATGCACGTCCACGACGTTACGAATCACGTCTAAGTTCATTGTCTGTGTACTCCGCCTCAAAAAGGTAGTGTGTGGCGAAAAACTCCATCTTATTTTCTCCTACAACTTCAGAATCGTCCAACATTGTTGTACCTTTTTGTTTGTACATTGACTTATTTGCACTTCCTTAGTCTTTGCGCATTCGCTTTTAAAACACTGACCTTTTGACGTGATTCAAAAGACCAATTTCGAGTAGACGTCACAGTGACGTCACTTGCAGCTGCGCGCATATAGTGGTTGCAGAAAAACACTGGTAGCAAGTGGTAAGAGGTAAATGGGTAAACTCCATGGAATAAGAGAAAAAAAATATTTTTGTGCCTTTCGATGTAAAAATTGGAATGCAAATAATTTTTATACAATACTGTAGTCAAAGACACCATTTGAAGCTAAACGCAGACATTTAAACGTACATACTATGGATGAAAACTGCTATGATTACTCTACTTTTAAAGCATAAATTTGATTTAAACAATATGTCTACATAATATTCACATATGCTGTTCATATGGGATGTACTGTATTAGCCCAACCGTTAAAGCATGATATATTATTTAAACCTATTACTATTAACATTTTACCAAACATTTTTTTTATTTTATCTCACAATTCGGACTTTTTTTTCCATACAAATGCAAGTTTATATCTCGGACTTTATAACTCGATTTAACAAAACTAATGAGTTTGTTAATTCTGAGGAGGAAAAAGCCAGAAGTGTGGGATATAAGCCGAGGGGAAAAGAGAGAATGATGAGTTGTTTTTCCTCTAGATTTGTGGGATATAATCTCGGAATTGCAAAAATAAGGTCAGGATTTTGAAATATAAAATCAAATTTTACCTTTTTTATTCTTTTATTCCATGGCTCCATAGACTGCCAATTGGACCCCCCATAAAAACGTCATCTCTGTTTCGGATCTGTAAGACTATCCCACTATCTAACGCCAATTTCTTTGAATAACAGTGCTTATTGCTGGGTGACAAGCTCTTGTAATATGCGAGTAACATTTTAAAAATGACATCTAATCAATCTAATCTATACTCTTTTTAAATCTAAGTATTTTGTGCTGTATCCTTATCCTTTTGTGCCGTATCCGTAGCTCTCCCGGGTTTTCTGCAACCATGCTGCGCGCACATCCTGAATGTTTACAAACAGATAATTGGTCTATAGTATGTAGTGTCGTGGATGTGCATCCCAGAGTTAGTGCTACACGAGCTTTTGTGCTTAAAAAGTATACAGTTTTTTTATTTTCTAAAAAAAATAACCAATCGTTTCACTAGATAAGACACTTCTTCCTCGGCTGGGATCGTTTAGAGCCCTTTGAAGCTGCATTTAATTACATTTTGGAAGCTCAAAATCGTGACACCAATGAAGTCCATTATAAGGAGAAAAATCCTGAAATGTTTTCCTCAAAAACCATAATTTCTTCATGACTGAAGACAGAAAGACATGAACATCTTGGATGACAAGGGGGTGAGTAAATTATTTGTAAATTGTTGTTCTTCTTTAAATAACATGTTTATTCTAACCTGGCAATGACATTAAAGTAAATGGAATAACTGAATAAAGAAATGGCAATCTCCGGATATAATATGTGACTCTGACCTGTGTAAAGTCATGAAAGAGTGTGTTTTGATTATTCTTATATAAAAAGCCACAGCCATCAGAAGAAAACCAACCTATTCTTTTAATGGATAGTTTTCTCTACAGGTGTTTATAGCTATATCATCCTTTAAAATTTATACAGCATTGAGTGATTTGTGAGTTTCTCTGTTTTGAACTGTGAGCTGTTTAATGAACGGTTGTTGAGAAACATACGGTATGCAAATATTATGACTTATGCCATTCTTTATTTTGTGTGTACAGCTGTTGTCAGTAGTTCACTGTGTGCAATAACCTTTGATTTACCTAATGTATTTTCAATTAAAGAAGCTGACAGCTTTGTATTTCATGCGTGATCATTGCTGCGCTATTTCTGTGTGTTGCATTAACAAATGAACTGAAGCAGCTGCTGTATGAATAATGTGATGTATTTTCCTTTGTGAAAAAAGGCAAAAGTCATAATGTGAAATAATAGATTTATTTTTAGAAGACATGTTTATTATATATTTTACATATATTCATAGATTTTCTATGGTTGCTTTGTCATATAATTTCCTTATCTACACATTTTTGCTATTTTGTTAAATATTGTCTTAATGAAAACATGTCGGTTAGACTTTAAGGTAAAATTTAAACCATTATGAATCTCAGTTTATGTTGTGCACATTGTGATTCATCATAACAACGGCAAGGCTCAAATTCTCAACAGGCTTGATCAAAGTCAGCCCAGAATGGATGAACTGAAACCAACGGCATCATTTCCATCGGATGCAGCAAAGCTAATGGCAGCACCAAGTCAAAATATAGTTTATCCCAAACTGACAGCCTGTCCTTAGTCAAAATAAAGCAACCCCCCCTCTAATTTCCTGTCGATAAGGTCCACAGTCACCCAGCATCCTTTCATGTCTTCTCCTGTCCTTCATTAGCGCTGATATATACAACGGCTGGGTAGGTAAGACAAGATGGTGAAGATAGATGGTGGTCAGACCGTTTCCACTGTTCTCAAGTATCAAGATTAATAGAGTGCAACAGTACCCTCCCAATATTTCAGCAGCCTTGGTTCCGAAAGCATTGCTCCCATTCATTTTTCATAAAGGGATTTACAAAAAAAAAATGTTTTCTGAATTAGACAAATTTACAAAATGAAGCCAAAACATTTGAAAAAGGCAAAGGTACAAAACTGTGCTCTTAATTTTAATAAGAAAAGGAACTACAATCCCAATGACATAATCGTAATTGAAACTATGTATAAATATAAAACTATTGATTTAAAGATGTTGATTATATATAGAAACAATATATTTTGTTTTTTGTAAAATATGCACATATATATACACAAATATTGAAGTAGTTTCAGAGTGATGATGGGTAATGTAGTTTTTCATCAGGAATTCAAACGTCATAATTATTTACAAAAATGAGTTGAGCTAATGCAGGCTTATGGCTTCAACAGAAGCATATACCATCTAGTAACAACCTCGTAGCTTACACTTGGTCTGTCTTTAAAGGTTCATAAGTTATCATTAAAATCAATGGAGAAAATGCATAGGATTTTTACTTCCAGAACCCTGACTGTTGCACTCTATAGAGAACCAGCATTGCTGAGGTAAAGAAGGAGATCGCTGGAATACAGACGCTCCATGTTTTGTTAAAGAAAAGCTTTCAAGAGGTCAAAGGTCACACACTGTTCATTTAAAACACATGAATGTTATTTACTGTTTCAGTCTTGTATGTAATTGAAATCTTAGCTTCATTATATTTGTCAAAAAAGAAGAAAAATCCAGCTTTGTGTTCCATCGCTGCTCGGCAGCTATTAAGCATTCCCGGGTAGCATGCTGTGGTACAGTCCAGACATAATGAAGGTGGCCAGTCTTCTGATTAGCTGTTGTCTTTGGCACGTTTCACACATTGATTGTTGGGCGGCCCCAGTTTTTCCAAAAGGCACACCCTAAAGCATTGTTTCATTTGTGTGCCTTCTCAGTATGCGGCATTGACGTTAACAGACACGCATTTGCACTGCTTGATCCGCTGCACTTTCCGTTGCCGGTACGGCGGCTGCAGCCCAGGACAGTGAAGCCGCACGGTAACCGTGGTTATCCGGCTTGGCCGGCAAAACGCACAGGACTGGAATGAAGTGTTGTGGTCTGGCACAGACGCTGTTTTTCGACTTCGATGTGAGGTTTGAGACGTCAGGTGGCGTGGGATGTAGAA
Organism: Cirrhinus mrigala; assembly: GCA_036247105.1. NCBI lineage: Eukaryota > Metazoa > Chordata > Actinopteri > Cypriniformes > Cyprinidae > Cirrhinus > Cirrhinus mrigala. The sequence goes on along the minus strand of CM070023.1, from coordinate 3,789,414 downwards.
GGAGTTACACTGGCCATAGCAGAACCTGTTGATGACGGTTCGGCTCAGGCAGCCCTCCAGGCTCACCGTTTGACGTAACGGCTGTGTTTTGCACCAGTCGCTCTTCAGGTACTTCCTCTCGGTGACCACCAGGGCCTCGCGACTCGACGACAGCATGTCGTGTTTGCCTTTCTGTCGTCGTGCTGATGTGTGCTGGGGCAATGACGCTAGTGTGTGGGATGGTGATGACAAATCATTGCCTTTTAGCTTGTAAGGGGAGGGGATGGCACCCTGGGGGCGTGGCTTCTTGGTTTCTGTGGATGCAAAAAGGGTCCATGCCAAAATGGCAGGTATTGCCAGCTTCCAGAACATCCTGAGAAAAGATTCAAAATAGGGAGAAACTTTAGTGCTTCTGTTAGGGATCTGAATGTATACATTGTCAAATGAATAGTCTGTCATTATACTAAAATATACCCAGTTTGTAAACTCTTTTATTCACTTATTCACTCAAAAGAAATCAGGCAAGGTTGGTTAATCTGCATTAACTTGATTCACTTACCACAATGAAATACATAAATATTTTTACTACTATAAAAATTAAGCAAATTTAAAAATCAAAGAATATATTTTAAAAAATAAGAATAAAAATAAAAAATAAGAATAACCTTATCCAAAACCTCGTCATTCACTACCGAAACATATCACAAACACACATCTATTTTGCTCTAAACATGCCTTAAGTAACATTTAACTGACCAAAATTAAATAAATAAATAAGATTAATTCGTTTGGGAGTCGGACCACATTATTTGCGCTATATGTTTTAGATTTACTAAAATGAACCCACTCATAAGATTCATTGGTTAGGAATTCGGACTGCACTATTCGTGCTGAATGATTTTGATTCAGAAAAACAAACCCACTCATAAGATTAATTCATTTGGGAATCGGAAAACACTATCGCACGAGCATTTTCGAGTGTTCGATACTGTGACTTCACTATTCGAGTGTTTTCGATTCACTAAACGAACCCTCTCACAAGATTCATTTGTTCAGAAGTCAGACTACTCTATTCACGCTAAATGTTTTTGATTCACTAGGAACCAACTCATAAGATTCATTTGATCGGAAGTCGGACTATACTATTCATGTCAAATGTTTTTGACTTTCTAAAATGAACCCACTCATAAGATTCATTCATTCAGGATTCGGACCACAGTATTCGCGCTGAGTGTTTTTGATTCACTAAAGCAAACCTTCTCATAACATTCATTAATTCAGGAGTCAGACTACACTATTCTCGCAGAATTTTTTGATTTACTAAAAGGAACCATCTCATAAGATTAATTTGTTCGGAAATCGGACTACACTATTCGGGCTGATTGTTTTCGATCCACTAAAAAGAACCCACTAATAAGATTTATTCATTCGTGAGTCTGACTACACTATTTGCGCTGAATGTTTTTGATCCACTAAAAAGAACCAACTCACAAGATTCATTTGTTTAGGAATCGGACTACACTATTCGCTTTACTAAAACGAAGCCACTTATAAGAATCATTTGTTCGGGAGTCAGGCTACGCTATTCACGGTTAAAGTTTTTGATTCACTAAAACGAACCCACTCATAAGACTGATTCATTCGGAAGTGGGACTACATTACTGTATCTTTTTGATTCACTTGAAGAAGAATCTGCTCGTATGAGTCATTCCCATGGAAATCAGACTAGGTGAAACGTGAAAGCAATGTTTACGGATGGCCATTCTTAAAACACGGAAACAAAGTGTGGTGAGTAAAAAGTGGTTCTCGGTCTTCTCGGCTCATTACTTTTAATAAAAGTGATAGTATCAGATATTACTCGTCACTCCAAAGTACCACAAATGATTATAATGAGGTATTAACATGATACGTTATCCACAGTTTATCAGGACATATCTATACAACCATGGCGATAACATGGTACTTTGTGAAAGTAGCTAATCAGACGAGTGACTGGAGTTTTATAGCAGTTTGTGTATTCTTAAAAAGCAGCGGTTCTTATGCAATGCTGATAAAGTTAAACCCTGTCTTTGGTCTGAACTCTCAATCTTGTTTATCATGGCGCCCTCTGTCAGTTTTGCTTTAGATAACCCTCTGATAACCTCTGACATTTCTGATAGTCTACAACCACTGGCATTGTCTGTTTCATTCATGTTCTCTTTCCCCTCATGGCCAACAACTTCTTTTATCTTGTCTGCTAGGTAGACTGGGAATAAGACACAGTTGTATTTCATGTATTTTAAAGACGTAGTCTTTTAATGGAATTGTTTTTATGTCCCAGTGGCTTTTCTTAAAGAATATAGACGTTTTTCAGTACAGACCAAGTAGAAGAGCTCACAGAAAGCCTGGAGCTAAACAACACCAGAAAGTTACGTAAAGAACTGTTACATTCTTTTTCACATGATAAAAAAAGAGAAAAGTTTAGCAAAAGTCAAGTCAAGAAAACTTGTGAAACTTTCCCTAAAAGATAGAAACCACACATGCATAGATATAACACAATCCTGATCAATGTTTAAACATTTAATTGTTTCAATAAGAGGTACCTTTTGATTTAATTTAAGGAATTAATATTCATCATTTACATCATTCCAAATCGGTATGACTTTCTGGACTGAAGCTTTCAAGCTTAAAAAATGACTCAAAGCACCACATTTAAAGTCTTCTGAAGCCATAATGGCTTTGTGAGAGAAGCAAATTGAACTTTATTTCTCACTGAAAATCCTTCTATATTTATAAGAGTTTAAGAGTTGTGATTCATGAACAAATTGTTTTTGAGTCAATTTTTTTTTTAGTCAATCAATAATATGGTTTGTCAAACCCATCTGAGTGATTCATTAACAAATGAAGCTGATCTGATTCTTCAGTGTAATTTACTTTATGGTGCTTTGTGCTTTTTTGAAGCTTGAAAGCTTCAGCCCTGATTCCTTGTAACTGAATAGAAAAAAACAACCAGTACAGTCTTCAGAAATTCTTTTTTAAAACACCACAGTAATGAGTAAAAAAAATCAATAAATCTGGGTTACTGGGGAGAATCGGCTACTTCTGAGGCTACAGTTAACTGTGACTCACACGGTGGCAGAAGGGAATGGATTAATCATCCGTATCTCCCTCCGTCAGTGTCGCCGGCAGCCATTAATGCTGTTTACTTTTACACCAGTCCCAGAATGCTCATGCAAATAAACAGGGCCGCCCATCAAAAGGGAACGCTACAGAAGCCATGAGGTTACGAGGAAGTGGCCTTTATGTCTCTGCTGAGGCAGGGTTAAATAATGAGGGCTTTGCTTATGCCGGTGGTGAGATATGCAGGGGACATGTAAACAGTGGGGAGAGCACCATGTGAACATTATTAGATCAGGATGTGGAAAGTTTAGCAGTTTTGGGTTTCTCTCCTTCAGATGACCACAGGCTGACTAGAAGGCTCAGTTTACTGGTAGCTCAAGATTATGTGTGAAGAATCAGGGAATGCCAGGATGTGACAGCGATTCAGAGGACTGTGACATATTCAAACACACCACCAAGCTCACTTGTCTATACCTGAAACACATTTCAGATCGTGAAAGTGAAACACACACACTCACAGACGTACACAGACAGAGGGGCTATAAATCTCCCCTGAGAAAAATTGTGGTTTGGAGATAATGACAGTGTCTAGTTGGAACATATGCAAGAAAATAAACACAAACCTATCTCTCCCATCTGTCTGTGTATGTGAGAAAGTCAAAGTCAGATCATCCACACTGTAAAAAATTGTGTGAATTTACAGCATGAACTTGCAGTCGCTGCACTTTCACAGCTATTTTTATACTAGTGATTTTACACTTTATTATAACTGAATGGTATACTGTGACTTCACAGTGATATAGCAGAATTGTGACAGTAGCTCTTGTGTATTTATATATAATATAAATAAACGCATTTATTAGTTGATTCATTATACCAAAAACATTAACTAAACATTAATGAATTTTTAGTAAGGTGTTTGTGGTTTACATGTCATACCAAACATTCAACATTCAAAATGAAGTTAGAATTTCAAGATATAAAGTTGCAATTTTGAGAATTAAATTCACAATTCTGAGAAATAAACTTGCAATTCTGAGAAATAAACTTGCAATTCTGAGAAATACACTTGCATTTCTGAGAAATAAAGTTGCATTTCTGAGAAACAGTCACAATTCTGAGAAATAAAGTTGCAATTCTGAGAAATAAATTCACAATTCTGAGAAATAAAGTTGCAATTCTGAGAAATAAGTTCACAATTCTGAGAAATGAAGTTAGAATTACAAGATTTAAAGTCACAATTCTGAGAAATAAAGTTGCAATTCTGAGAAATAAATTCACAATTCTGAGAAATAAAGTCGCAATTCAGAGAAATGAAGTCGATTTCTGAGAAATAATCTAGTTTTTCTGAGAAATAAGCTCACAATTCTGAGAAATAAAGTCACAATTCTGAGAAATAAAATTAGAATTTCAAGATTTAAAGTAGCATTTCTGAGAAACAAAGTCGCAATTTTGAGAAATGAAGTTAGAATTGCAAGATTTAAAGTCGCAATTCTGAGAAATAAAGGTGCAATTTGAGAAATAAATTCACAATTCTGAGAAATAAAGTTAGAATTGCAAGATTTAAAGTTACAATTCTGAGAAATAAAGTTAGAATTGCAAGATTTAAAGTTACAATTCTGAGAAATAGTTGCATTTCTGAGAAATAAATTCACAATTTTAGAAAAAAAAAAATCAATTCTAAGAAATAAAGTCGTAATTCTCAGAAATAAACTTGCAATTCTCATAAATAAATAAACAATTCTGAGAAATAGTTGCATTTCTGATAAATAAACTCACAATTCTGAGAAATAAATTAATAATTCTGAGAAATAAAGTTGCATTTCTGAGAAATAGTTGCATTTCTGAGAAATAAACTCAATTCTGAGAAATGAATTAACAATTCTGAGAAATAAATTAACAATTCTGAGAAATAAAGTTAGAATTGCAAGATTTAAAGTCGCAATTCTAAGAAATAAAGTCGCATTTCTGAGAAATAAACTAATGATTCTGAGAAATAAATGAACAATTCTGAGAAATAGTAGCATTTCTGAGAAATAAACTGTCAATTCTGAGAAATAAAGTCACAATTCTGAGAAATAAATTCACAATTCTGAGAAATAAAGTTAGAATTGAAAGATTTAAAGTCGCATTTCTGAGAAATAAACTGTCAATTCTGAGAAATAAATTTACATTTCTGAGAAATAAATTCGCAATTCTGGGAAATAAAGCCACAATTCTGAGAAATAAAGCTGAGAAATAGACTTGCAATTCTAAGAAATAAACTTGCAATTCTGAGAAATAAATTAATTCTGAGTAATGAAGCTTTTTTCCTCAGAACTATGTGATATCACAAATCTGACTTTTTTTCCTCAGAATTAGGAATTTATATCTTGCAACTGTGACTGATCGATAAGATACATTAAGCCTTTCCTGAATGCTCCATGTTCCACTCTAAAAGTGCTATTTCACGTTGAAACTTTCTTGCATATCTTGTTCCCACAGAACACAGCTGCTAAAAACAGTTTGAGCCGAATGACTGATGTAAGAAAGTCAGTGAAGCGTAAAACAACCAAACCACAAGTACCAGCATCTCTCATTGAGCAGAAGCCAGCATACACAGCCAGTGATACCAGCATTTGACCGACCACTGTCAAAACCCACAGCGAGCCTTCCCTCACACTTCCACAACATCTCCAACCCAAAACAATAGTCACACGAAGCCACATGTCAAACCCTGAAGCTCTCTCTTTCTGTCTCACACCCATACACACATTAAAACACACAAACATCATCTCACGCATAAACACTAACTGGCGCCACAAAATTATGAATTTGACAGGAGTTATCATCACAGCAATTATGTACCTCCCTCTGCCACAAGATAATCTCTTTACGGAATACTTACGCAACATATGCACACATGAGCTGAAGTGTGTTTCCACAATAGTGACTGCATTCAAACAAATTTACCCTCTGCTATTGGTCGGTCATATGGAACAATGTTTGGATTGCATCTAGCTGTTCACACTTTCGAGGGGAATTAACCTACACACGGCTTTCTTTAGCTGTCTCTGCATGTTAAGCTGGAATAGAAATAATTGCACAGTTTCAGCTTGAAATTAACATTGCATTTCTAACAGAAGAAAAGCTCTAAACATGCTAAATTGATTTCTTTAAATCCAGCTGCCATTATCGCACAAAAGGTATCATTTCTGATTATAGAAACAATTTAATGCTTTTTAAACATGTCAAGACTACATCTGCCCTGAAGCCCAGTTTAAACGGAATTTTCTCCAAAGACATTTTATAATTTGAACAATTTCATTTGAACATTCTGTACAAATGTGCAATTTTAAGTGTATTTTTCACGTAAACATGACAACTTTAGGAACCGGTGGGCATATATCTCTATATAGAAAATATTGAAAAGATTACGATAATGAGAGGTTTCGCCCACCTGAGTAAACACAAGAAATGGCAGCAGGAATTAAACACCAACACATGACAAGCTGTCAAAAGTTGCTTCTAATATTATTTCCATTTCCAGTTGTTGTTTTTTTTTTTTTTTTTTTTTTTTTAAATCTAGTCACTCCAAAAAGAAAGAAGGAAATAGCACAGAAAATTCCACAGTTCATTTTTCCATGTCCAGCATCTTGTTATTCCACACCACAACAACCAGAATGTTCTACCATGAGAACATGAAGTGCTGAATGCAAGAACATGAACATTACCCATTAAATCTTTCTTTGTACCAGAGACTAATAACAAGAAGTGGCCATCGACGTAGAGCCAAAGTGCATTTAGAGGTTTCCAAACTCCAGATGAAGATCTAGATTAGATTTCAGGCTAAGAGTACAGTATGAAGTGCTTCCACGGTGTGATTTGTCACCATGTGGTATCTGGGTGTCTATATCAGTGAGAGCGGATGGAATATCTGTGGTTTAGGACTATTGGGTCAGACTCATGTTACAATACATAGCTGAGGTTTGAAGTGTGGTTGAACAGTTCAACCATATCAGTGACGGAATTCTCTGATGGCTGTCGTCACATAATGCTTTGAGTCTGACTTTAGCTCCGTCAAACGCACACACAATACAGTCAAGTGTATCTTTCTCTAGTATTCACATCTACTGCTGTTAATGTTAATGTAGGGTAATTACAGTTACAACAAATGAATCCTAACCTAATCTTATTATAACAGCATAAACCTTCCATAACATTAACCCTACCTTAATCATAATTATAACTATACTCAAGCCCACAATCACAGGCACACACATTGCCATCATTCTCAATAGCACTGGTTTATGAAGGAGTGGTAGGGAATTGGGAAACTCAAAGGCTGTCAGGCTCAAATCTGCTCGGTTTAATGCGCTCTGAGGGGCAGTCACCACTTTGAACTGGGTTGTGGCTGATCCTTTTCTATGCCCTTCTTTATAATGCCAATCATACATTTCAGTCGCAAACATACACGCCAGTACTGTCACACAACGTCACACGTTCTCTCATGCATATGTCCCCATCATCATTCACTGTCAGGCTCACCCTCTCCATCCTTCCACTCAGTAGTAGTTTTCAGTGATAAACAGTATCAGTTTCACAACATTATGGTTAGATTATAAAGAACTACTTACAAAACACTAAATAATAACAGCAGTAAATTATTTAGAGATGGTTCTCTGGCTTGTCACAGTAGCTGTTTTTAAGGTTCCATGAAGAACTCTTAAAAATAAAGGTTTTTCATTGGCATCTGAATTTTTAAAAATAAAGGTTCTTTATTGGCATTGATGGTTCCATGAAGAACCTTTCAAATGCAGAAAAGGTTCTTTATAGTTGAAAAAGTTTCTTTAGATTTTTAAAATGTTCTTCAAAATGGTTCTTTTAAGAACTGTTCACTGAAAGGTTCTTTGGGGAACCAAAAATGGGTCTTCTAAGGCATCACTGCAAAAACACCCTTTTGGAACCTTTTTTTAAAGAGTGGCAGAACCCTCTTAAATTCTAATTAGTACGCTGGTTTTTAAGGTTCTGTGAAGAACCATTCCAGCATAAAAAGTTTCACCCTTAAAAATAAAGGTTCTTCGGTGACATTTAGATTCTCAAAAATAAAGGTTCTTTATTGGCATTGATGGTTCCACAAAGAACCTTGAACATCCATGGAACCTTTCAAATGCAGAAAAGGTTCTTTATTGTTGAAAAATGTTCTTTAGATTTTTTAAAATGTTCTTTAAAATGGTTCTTTTAAGAACTGTTCACTGAAAGGTTCTTTGGGGAACCAAAAAAGGTTCTTCTATGACAAAACATCTTTAAAACACCCTTTTAGTACCTTCTTAAATTCTAATTAGTACGCTGGTTTATAAGGTTCTTCGAAGAACCATTCCAGCATTAAAAGTTTCTTTAAACTCTTAAAAAGTAAAGGTTCTTCATTGGCATCTATGGAAGCTTTAACATTTCCATGTTCTTATGATGGAAAACAGTTCTTCAGATTATTCAAATGTTCTTTACACTAAGAAAATGTCTTTTTTTTAATGAACTATTCACAGAAATGACTTTCAGTGAACCCAAAGTGATTTTTCTATGGCACTGCTGCAAAAACACCCTTTTGGAATCTTTATTTTTAAGACTGTATATACTAGATTCTAAATAGTACTAATGTATTTATTAAAGAATCTTCTTTTGTGTACCTGTAGATCTGGAGTCCCGAGTCACGTTTTATTGCTGTGATTCCTTAAGAGGTCACTCAGAGGTCAAAGGTCAAGCAGCAGGTCAGAGATCGGCCAAAGCTCAGAGCTCCAGATGTAGAGAAGCAGCGTGGATATCCATCGGAAGTGCGAAAGCTTTCTCGAAGCTCTCCTGAAGACTGTGTCGTGTGCGTCTCCACCAGGCTTTCCTGTTTGAGTCCAGCTCTGCAGAGGCCAAACCGAAGCAGTCACGCTTTATGGCTCATAGTTCCCCAGTTTCACTCATTTATGTGGCATCCAGCTCGCATTCTGTTTGACTGAGTTCTTCCCGGTGAGTCTTTGAATCATCTTCTCTCTGATTTACTGTCACATCCCAGTGGCTCTCCAAAGAGAAGTGTGCGAGTGTGAAGAGAGCAGAAGGAAAATCATCAGTTGCACACAAGTTACAGAAAGGTTCATCTACACCTCTCTCCCTCTCTCTTTCTCTCCCTCCCTCTCTTTTGGTCTAGCACTCTCTGATACCTCCCCCAGAAGCCCACTGTTAATCAACCAGTCCTGAAAACATATTGTCTCTCTTTCTCTCTCTCCTCAGTTTCTCTGCCTCTCTCACTCTCTCTGAACTGCAGCACTCAAGTTTGCATCCCTGGTTTAACCCCATCCCTCTTGACTGCTGCAGTTAACATACTCACAGTTTTCAGCGAAACATCTTCAGATGATCTTTTTATGCATATTTATATTGGTTTGATCAGAAATGTGTGGGCTTTGTTTCTGGAACACTTTGGAAATTTTCACTGTGGCTTTATTGAGGTCCCGCCTGAAGGTTTTTCTCAAGTGTCTTTCCAAATACAAAATGGTTTTATAAACAAGTTTTGACAGCACATCAAGGCAAGACAAAGCAGATGTGTTATGTGGCCTAAAAAAGACAAAAGCTTTCAGACGTGAAATCATTAATCTTTCAGTCTACAGTTTATCATTTTAAAGATGAAATTTCTGCACCATAAATCTTCATTTGGCTTGGGATGTTACACAGGACTGACTGTTCTCCTTTTGTTTTCTTTGCTTATTCTGTCATTCGTTCTCCCATTTTGTTGTTTGTGTGGTTTTGAACTCATCTCCATTTGACCACAATAAGAATAACATCCCTCTCTTGTTCCTTTTCTTCCTCTCTCAAATGCAACACACACCATCCAGATAACTAATGTGGAGAACATAGGAAAAACACCCAAAAAGACATTTTACACACTGGTCAGACACACATATACACAAATATTCTGGTTGAAATTTAAGTAACTAAAGCACTCAGATATCATATTTTTTACTGTGTTGATAGCAGCAAACTGAACTGTTCTGTTCAGAGCTGACTGTTGGTGTTGGATGGGTTAGTTTGGACCTCAAGAATTGATGCTGTTCTCACTAAACTGACTAAATAATCAAACGCAAACTAACTTAAAGAGTTTTAAAGAAAAAGACCTGGTGGATGGAATCATTGCCCTCTAGTGGTTAAAAACCCAATAGCAACTTTATGGTTAATATTTGGGCAGTTCACAAAATATAAGCACTTGTTTTTCAAGTATTAATATTTAAGGAAATTCATTCATTCATTCATTCATTTGAGTTGACACCTGCCATTTTCTCCCAAAAAAGTGAAAAAAAATAAAAATAAAAATAAAAAAAAATAATAACAATTGAAAAAAATCATGTAGTATATGGTCAAAATGGCTAGCATAAAAATGTAAATTTAAAATGTTATTTAAAATTGTGTTAAACAGTTTTATTTATATGCATATAAAATAAATTAGATAAAAAAAAAGATCAGAATTACCGTAAAAAAAAAAAACAAAAACAAAACAAAACAAAAAAACAACAAAAAAAAAAACAATAGCAACCTTATGATTAGTATTTGGCCAGTTCACAATAATCAAGTATTTTATTTATGCAGTATTAATATTTAAAAAAAGGCATTAATTCATTCATTCGAGTTGACACCTGGCATTTTATCCCCAAAAAAGTGAGAAAAAAGTAATAAATAAATAAATAAATAACAATTGAAATAATCATGTAGTATATGAAGTCAAAGTGGCTAGTATAAAAATGTAAAAAAGCATTTAAAATGTTATTTAAAATTGTGTTAAACTGTTTTATTTCTATGCAGATAAAATAAATTAGATAAAAAAATGATCAGAATTACCGTAAGCTTAAAACAAACAAACAAACAACAAACAAACAAACAAAAAAACAATAGCAACCTTATTTTTTCAGTATTAATATTTAAGAAAAGGCATTCATTCGGTCATTAATTCATTCGAGTTGACACTTCGCAAATAAATAAATAAATAAATAAATAAATAAATAAAAGTAAAAAAAATAAATAAATAATTAAAATAATCATGTTGTATATGAAGTCAAACGGCTAGTTTAAAAATGTTAAAAAGCATTTGAAATGCTATTTAAAATTGTGTTAATACAGTTTTATTTATTTGCAGATCAAATCAGATTAAAAAAAAATGATCGCAATTAAAAAAAAGTATAGAGTCATCAATTTTATGGTTTTTTTTAAACAATTAAAATGAAAGATATTTATATATTATTAATTATAATCATACATTTTTTATTTATTTTAAATATAAATAAAATAATACGATATATGTACAAAAACTTAAATTCCTGCTCTCTGACCACTGTGTACGTAAATATAATGAATAATAAAAACACCAACAAGTATAACCTTAATTCAAAGCATTCTGGAGCTTTGGTTTTGGCCCTCGTATTAGACTGGAAAGAGCACAGAATGCAAAACTCGAACCTGCGTTCCTTTTCTCTCCCACTGTCGTGAACAGCTGTACAGGTTGCGCAGTGAAAGAGAGATCAGTGCATGACTTTCGAATAAAGGACTGACTTTAATACATCTTCAAGTAAAAGTGTTTACACATGGTATAAAAAAATAAACGGAGGGAGCCAACAAAGAACCGACGAGACAGATTGCAAGACCAGTCGCTTTCAGATATATCCCATGCGACTTCACATGTGCGATAAGCAAACGTGTGCTAAATCCTTTATAGTGCAATAAAATCAATGCAAAAAGAGATGAAAGGTGAGTAGGAAGAGATCATCTCTGTGTCTAAAGCTTCTTGATTTTACACAATGTGCCTACGCTGTTATATTTAACTGTGGTTATGACTTTAAATTTTCTGGTTTTGACATCATTTGATCGGTCTACAGTTGGAGACAGTCCTGACAGACAGAAGAGGAGAGGAGAAGATCATTTTCCTCTTTTGAAAGACATTGCTGCATTTCCCAAATATTAGAAGTCCATGTCTAACTGTCTTAAAGACTGAAACTAGCAAGTAGCAAGTAGAAACTGATGTAAAAATTCAGTCTCTTGGACATGCATGTGATTTGGTCCATTGTCCAGGATGTCTGGGGTTCTGGACCAATCAGACGACAGAGATGAAGATGACAGCGTCCTCATCCTTAGTGGATTGTTTTGAGGCTCAGTAAGATTGGACGACAGCAGGCAGCCTCTTTGATATCAGAGATTTTCCCTGAAGCACAAAACAAATAGAACAAAGAGAAAGGCAAATGATTTTAAATGGTATTGGGCCGTGACAACAATAGACAAAAGATCATCGAGCATGCTAAACAGTGGATCATTTACACAAATCTGTATCTGTAAGTGAGGGTTATTTTAAGATGGAGACCTTATGCCAGCATACACAATACAAACACCTTGAATGTTGAAAGTTCACCCAAAAAAGAAAATGATAATTTATTCACTGTCATGTTATTCCTTAGGGAAGCCCATGTCCGCCACTGAATAAAATTAAAAAAAGGCAATTGTGAGTTTACATCTTCCAATTTAAACATAAACTTGCAATTCTGAGTTATAAAGTCAGAATTGTGGGATATAAACTTGCAATTTGTGAGAAATAACGTCAGAAGTGTGCTTTTTTTCCTCGCAATTGCGAGTTTCTATCTCGCAATTCTGCCTTTTTTTTTTTCTCTGAATTGATAAACTCGCAATTTTGAGTATTAAAAGTTAGATAAGTTAGAATTTCCCAATTCTGAATGGGGAAAAAGACTGATATTTTCTCAGAGCTGTGTATCTCACAATTCTCAATAAGATACAAGATACAAGCTCAAAATTCTGACTTTTTTTCCTCAGAATTTCGACTTTCTAACTCATTGTGACTTTTTCTCAGAATTGTAAGTTTATATCTCGAAATTGTGACTTTTTTCCTCAGAGTTGCAAGCTTATATCTGGCAATTGTGACTTTTTTTCTCAGAATTGCGAGTTTATATCTGGCAGTTGTGACTTTTTTCCTCAGAATTGCGAGTTCATATCTTGTAATTCTGACTTTTTTCCTCAGAATTGCAAGTTTATATCTTGTAATTGTGACTTTTTTTCTCAGAATTGCGAGTTTATATCTGGCAATTATGACTTTTTTCCTCAGAATTGCAAGTTTATATCTTACAATTATGACTTTTTTTCTCATAACTGAGTAAACACCTCAATTGTGACTTCATTTCCTCAGAATAGCGAGTTTATACCTCACACTTGTGACTTTCCTCAGAATTGCGAGTTGATATCCTACAATTGTGACTTTTTTCCTCAGTATTGCAAGTTTATACCTCACACTTGTGACTTTCCTCAGAATTGCGAGTTTATATCTTACAATTATGACTTCTTTCTCATAACCAAGTAGACACCTCAATAGTGACTTTTTTTTCCTCAGAATTCCAAATTTACACAGAACCTCACAATTGACCTATCGGTAAGCCCCGCCCCCTTAGTTACGGTTGCTCACTCTGACAAACAAACAGAGTTGCTAGCTGTCTTACAATGGCAGCTGTCAGTGTAAAAGCTTTGTCCCAAGATGTTTTTAAGAAATTTGGAACACAGAACGACCATCATTCAAAGTGGGACTTAAATATGTCCTCGAGGGATATATAAAAGATATTAAAATAATTATGTAAAAATACAAAATCACAATGCAAACGGGAGAACACTCATGTTACGGTCGTCACGATCGCAATGACAGCATCCCGGATCAACGGTGTTCATACACCGCAGTGTAAGATTAAATTAATTTACATTTAACCAGTTTAATATGGAGAGGCACTGAAATGTAGAGCTTTGTTTATGTGTTTTTGACCTACACTGTACATTACGTGAGAACAGTTGGCGGTTTAGGTTTGTACATTAGCTAGTTTTAGCTAGAGATGCCCTGCTGAAGCACGAGATGATATTAACATTCTGCTTGAGCAGATAAAAACTGTAACTTAAAGAGAGTATGACAACCAGAAAATGAAGGTTTTCATCTTCATTGTGATTGGGGTTGAATGCTTAGGGACTGTTTTGGTTGGGTTTAGGAAATGGAATGAAATAAATTCCAATGCCTATCCTCTCAGGATACCTGGAATCAGTGTTACAAGTACCCCAGGCACAACTCATTTTTGTAGCATAAACATCATCGTGAAACCGTGAAAGCTTCGGATCTTCCAGTGTTTCTCTATGGCGCTGAAACCTAAAGATGTCCGAGTTCTGTTGCCCATGCAACTGATACTCAACTGTGATTGGCTCATTTGCGTTCGAGGGGAGGGGCTTACCGATAGGTCAACTGTGACTTTTTTCTCAGAACTGAGGTTATACCTCACAATTGTGACTTTTTCTCAGAATTGCGAGTTTATACCTCACAATTGTGACTTTATAACTCGCAATTGTGAGTTTATATTTCACAGTTCTAAGAAAAAAAGTCACAATTGCGAGATGGGAACTCACAATTGTGAGAAAAAAAGTCAGAACCGTGAGAGAAAAAGTTGCAATTACCTTTTTTTTGTTTTTTATTCAGTGGCAGAAATGGGCTTCTATAATTCCTAACTTTCTAGTGTGAGGAAATTATTTGTTTTCCACTGCAACTCTCAGATATTAAAGTGAAAATATAATAAATTAAATATTATATTTGGTCTGTTTAATACTTGTATCCATATCAGTTCCATATTTTCAAAGTTGGAATTCAATTTTTTTTTTTAAGTGTCCTACGCTCACCAAGTCCTGATTTATTTGATCAAAAATACAGTAAAAACAGTAACATTATGAAATATTACAATTTAAAATAACCTCACACTTTTGAACGGTAGAGTACAATATAAAACAGACTTGGAATATCTCACAGCCATATGGATGACTTACTTTATGTTATTTTTGGAGCCCAATCTCCTTATTTTCTTTAATTGTATGGAAAAGAGTAGCTTGGACATTCTGCCTAACATGTCCATTTGTGTTTAATGGAAGAAAAAAAAAAATCTCTCTATATTTTAATTTTTGGGTGATCTATTCCTTTAACAGAAACATCAGATGAATTTTCGACTACTCCAACAAACATGAACAGGAGCAACACATACAGGTAGAGGAAAGGGTTACCTGGAAGCAATGCCTTCCTTCAAAACAAGTTCTTACTTTTCTGTGGACAAGATAGAGAAAAGTGAACAGGTACACATTTTGGCAGCTGTTGCAGCAGGAGACCAAAATGCTAAGTCGTGCAGAGAGTGACAAACCACAAGTACTGTAAACACTTAAGTTAACCCTGTTGGAACTGTCATGACAACACGATTTAACGTGACATGACAAGGTTCAGGGATGGGATAAAGCACCAGACAAGCTTCATCTGACCAGAGCTGCTGTCTGATTGGTCAGGTAAGCCATCAGAGGGGGCGGAGCCACTACCACTTACCACATTACGAGTGAACTTTTCAAATGAGGTTCTGCGATCCTGTATGCTTCCCAACTTTAGTCAACAAGATGAAGAGTGAAAAAAGGGACTACAGTATGGTGTGTATGTGTTTTTTGTCCATCTATTTGTGTCAGTTCAAATGTATTATATTTAAAGGGATAGTTCACCCAAAAATAAAAATTCTGTCATTAATTACTCAACCTCATGTAATTCCAAACCCGTAAAACTTTCACTCATCTTCAGAACACAAATTAAAATATTTTTGATGAAATCTGAGAGCTTTCTGGCTACCACGTTCAAAAGACTATCTAAGGTACTATCTTTCTGAGCCTTGAACATAATAGTGGTATTTTTGCTTTCTACGCAGAGTCAGAAAGCTTTTGGATTTCATCACAAAGATCTTAATTTGTGTTCTGAAGATGAATGAAGGACTTACAGGTTTGGAACGACATGAGGGTGAGTAATTAATGACAAAATGTTCATTTTTTGGGTGAACTATCTCTTTAACTATCAGAATTGATCACTTTTTTGAACTGCACTGATTCATTTTAAAACAGAGACTTTGGGTTCTAGCAAATATAACATTTCCCCAAATAATACTGCTTCACAATACTTTGACTGCTGTTGTTAAAATAACATTATTATAATCATAATAAACTAACCCATATCATCCCATCCTAGCCTAATCCCAAAATATTTTTTTTTTATTCTAGGAAGTGTGTTTTTATATTTGAAAACAGCTGGACAAAATAATTGAAAAGAATGCAGGGCCTCAACACTTTTTTTTATTTTTTATTTTTCTAAAGTTCAGCTATTTTTCAATTAGTGCTCTAAAAACAGTGCTAATAATATGTTTAATGCAATGCAAATAAAACAAACAAACAATACACTGACTGCTATGTTCAGTGATTTATTCTTCTGACATAAAAATAATATCTCAGTTTTGGGTCTTTTCTCAGCAAGTTTATATAAGATTAATTGAGATTAATTCAATTAAATAATTATTTTACCATGTAATTAGTTCAAAGTATTATTTAAAGATAACTTAAAGTGCACTACCATTTAAAAGTTCAGGTTTTATTAGATTTTTAGGGTTTTTTTTTTAAGAAATGAAAACATTTATTCAGCAAGGATGCATAAAATGATCAAATGTGACAGTAAAGACATTTATAATGTTACAAATGATTTCTATTTTAAATAAATGCTGTTCTTTTGAACTTTCTATTTATCAGATTTGTACTTTATTTTTTCCACAACAATATTAGGCAGCATAACTATTTTTTACATTGATAATAAAAAATGTCAGCATATTAGAATGATTTCTGAAGGATCATATGACACTGAAGACTGAAGTTATGGCTGCTGAAATTTCAGCTTTGT
Source organism: Cirrhinus mrigala (assembly GCA_036247105.1). NCBI lineage: Eukaryota > Metazoa > Chordata > Actinopteri > Cypriniformes > Cyprinidae > Cirrhinus > Cirrhinus mrigala. The sequence goes on along the minus strand of CM070023.1, from coordinate 3,772,565 downwards.
CATCACATAAATAAATTATTCATTATAGTTAAAAATATATTAAAACAAGAAAGAGTTATTTTTTAATTACCAACCCCAAACTTTTAAACGGTAGTGTACCTGTATGTTTACCAATCAGGGCATTCTTAGTCAAATTACTTAAAATGTTTTACCTTTTTCTTAGCCTGCAGAAGCTCCTGGTAGGCACTGGATCTAATAAACCGGCTGTAAGAGTCACTCTTCATCAGCTTATAGATGTGTTCCTGGGAGACACACATTTACAGTACATTTGCATGTTTATAAACTTTTAAAATATCAATCATAACCAGCTATTTTCATTAAAACAATAATGTGTGTAGCTGCTCACCTGTGCATCCTCAAAAGCGTATCGTCCGGGGTCTTTGACATTCTGTGTGGTTTTGTCATAGCTCTTTGAATCAACATTAATGGCACTCGGAGCTCCGGGAGCCAAAAACTCCTCCCAGATCTCCTGCACCCGTGTTGGCACCTCACGGATCGGCCTCCTCTTTAACTCCTGCACTGCCAGCCAGAATCTGAGTTTTGGATAACAAAAAAAGAATGAATGTGAATGAAAAAGTAGTTGAAAATCTGGCTGTGTCGTAGTGCTCCTCACCCACCAGCAGGGGGCATAAAGGGGAAGTGTAGATGTACCTGAGGTTTTCTGAGCTAAATTCAGACTCCAGGAACTTGAGGAACTGCTCTCTCCCAACAGGATCTTTCAACACCTCATCGATTCCAAATCCCCAACGTCTAACTCTAGTCTGACCGGGTTCCTTACTGTTCACACATACACACACACAACACATTACACATACAGTATACATTTATCTATTAAGACAATAGTAATATTCATTTTGTATGTTTGAAACAACCTGGCCTCCATCTCCCAGAGCGTCGTGTCATCTGATATCCAGGGGTTGGATGGATCAGGAGTGGATAGGAAGGGGTCATAGTCTGAATACTGTTCAGTATAACTCAGCAAACTATGTTCAAAAAAACAAAAACAAAAACAAAAAAAACAAGTAGGGGATAAAAGACAGGAAAAAAAAGAGGTAGAAAAATTGTGATATTTATTAAACAGTAAAACAGTACACCAAAACACTGTAGCATTTACAGGTACAAACTAATAATGTAACTCAATTTCTATTCAAATGTAACAAATAAGCAAGAAAGCAAAAACATGGGTGTTGAGTAAGGTAATGTTATGTATGTATGTATTTATGAATGTATGTATGTATGTGCTGCTCATGATAAAAAAATAACTTTTTAGATGTTTTTATGAAAAGTAATGCAGAAGTAAAAATAATAATAAATATTTATTATACATATTGCAACAACACAGTGGTATATATATATGTTATTTTTTATTATTTATTTTATAAATAATTGATTTTAGATTTTATTTTTAATTTATTTAATTTTTTTATTAATTTATTATTAAATATTAGTACAGGAAATCATTACATAGGTTACAAGCATTACATATTGAAAAAAAAAAAACATGGATAATATATTGTACATTTAAGAAAACATTTTGTAATCTGATTATATCCATTATACATTACACACATTATTTGTAAGTTGTTACCTCCAACACTGATGGACATTTTATATTTTGATCTATAACTGATTGTCGCAAGTTGTTTCATTTCACGTTGCACTAAAATCTTCAAGATGTTGTGGCATCCTAATAGAGCCATTGATCTCACGGAGAGAGTAAATTTGAGGACGAGAAACAGAAACATGTTTGTCAGCATGAGTAATATCTACACAGACCATTAAAGAGGTCGATAAGAAAATGTTTAAGCACTGTAGAATAATGAAGACCTGTGGATCGATCACAGCATAGACAAGCTCTCTCTCTCTCTCTCTCTCTCTCTCTCTCTCTCTCTCTCTCTCTGACTTACCTCTCTGCAACTTTGGACATTTTCAATCGATGTCGGTCTAACTGTGCTTGCCAAAACTTGATCTGGAAAGACAATAGTGGTAATACTCAAGGTGAGTGCATGTGGGTATGTCTGTGTAAAAACAGACGGCAAATACAGGCATGGATGAACTAAAATTGGCAGTTTTCCACACATCTGCCAAAAAACAGCCAGCTGGTTAGGGTAAGGTTAGGCCGGTTATTCTGTAGGGTTTAAAAAAGGATCTGAGACTTCTGGTTATCAAATAGAACACTTAGATACATTTGAAATTCAAATTCAAAAACTTAAATTCAAACACAGAACCAATCAGGTGTTACCTGTTCCCGAAGCTCTTCCTCGGTTGGCTGCTTGGCCTCAGGGGCGGGTGTGTGGGTGGGGCTATGGCTGCGAATGTCATTCTGAAGGCCGTACACAGACTGTGAAAATCATCAGAATAATTTACAACTACATTTACATAAATTTAAAACAGGCTGAGATATTAGAGAAGAGATTTCTGTGTGATTGCATCAGTGATTGGGGATTTCGGCTGCATGATTGTTGAGGTGAGCTGTTCTTGATTGGTAAGGCTATGGATTTTGTCGGGCTCTCTGATTGGTGGATTGATTTAAGACTGATTCGGTATTCTGATTGGCTCAGTGGTTGACTGATTCATCAAATGGTGTAATGAGCGGAATATCTGCTGCACTGATTAGTCACATGGTTTGGGATATTAAGACCTTGAGTAATTTAATTAAATGCTAGATGCTTGTGGGGTTTGTGTCACCTTTCTTGTTTTGTGGGGGTTCTTCATTCTGGATGATTTCTTTATGTCCACTTCTGTTGTGTTCACACACCCTGGCTGAAACACACACATACACACACACTTTGTCAATATAACTGTCAGTTCTCTAGATGACCTATAGTTTATGGTTGCCAGGCAACCGTGTTGCTTTGACTGTAAACCACCTGACGCAGTGTGCCTAACCAGCATACTCCCTCCTGTTTTGGGAAACTGAGATGATATTTTAAAAAGGCATGGAGTGCTGTCAATCAAATGGTTTCCTGCTGGTTACACTCCATTCTATCTCACAGAGGACTCCAGTATAGGATGAACTTTAGGTCCAGCCTCTAATATATGTTGGAGAGAGAGTGAAAACAGCCTCAAGACACTTTTGCAGTAAACACCATTTGTACCTGCACTGGCTAAATATGGACAAGAACTGCGGCATCTCGCTATTCCACGTCAGCTTGAAAGACCAAGCCAAGTTAGCATGAAATTGCTAATGAGAAGGATCAGCTCAGTGTAATTGAGGGAGAAATTGCTGCTTCCTTCAAAACAAACAGCTCACAGACACACAAGTCATAAGGCAACACCAGGTGATTCACACATATAGATTGTCAAAAGCACAAGGACTGGTGCAGTAATAATAATACTGTAAAATTACATTCTTTAATGACTATTTAACATAGAAATACAATAAAATCGAAGTCGATATTAAGTTACTACTGTGGTATCTGAAATAAAACAATAGAAATGATGGGTAAAAACATGAATATAAACTATAGAAAATCAATACACTACCAGTCAAAAGTTTTTGAACAGTAAGATTTTTAATGCTCACCAAGCCTGCATTTATTTGATCCAAAGTACAGCAAAAATGGTAAAATTGTGAAATATTTTTATTATTTAAAATAACTGTTTGAATATATTTTAAAATGTAATTTATTCCTGTGATTTCAAAGCTGAATTTTTAGCATCATTATTCCAGTCACATTATCCTTCAGAAATCATTCTAATATTCTGCTCAAAAAACATTTATTATTATTATTATGTTGAAAACAGCCTAGTAGAATTTTTTCAGGTTTCTTTGATGAATAGGAAGTTCAGAAGAACAGCATTTATCTGAAATAGAAATCTTTATTATTAACATCATCATCACTTTTGACCAATTTAAAGCATCCTTTCTAAACAAAAGTATTCATTTCTATCATTTCTTTCCCAAAAAATATAGAATTATACTGACTCCAAGCTTTTGAATGGTATAGCGTATAATGTTATAAAAGCTTTTTATTTCAGATAAATGCTGATCTTTGGATCTTCCTGTTCATAAAAGCTTTCTGAAAAAAAAAACACATTTTTGAACAGCAAATCAGCATATTAGAATGATTTCTGAAGGATCATGTGACACTGTAGACTGGAGTAATGATGCAGAAAATTCAGCTTTGATCACAGGAATAAATTACATTTTTAAATATATTCAAATACAAAGCAGTTATTTTAAATAGTAAAATATTTCTGCTTTTGCTGTATTTTGGATTAAATAAATTCAGGCTTGGTGAGCAGAAGAAAATTCTTTAAACAACATTAAAGCCCATACAAATAATTTTGTTTAAAGCCCAAACAAAAATGAAGTACATTTAAACATTTTTTTTTTTTTAACATAACAGCATTTTTAATATGACCATACAACATTTCTACCAAAATACAATAGTTCTTACAATACTGATGTTATAAAACCATGGTGAATCTTCATAGCTGTATTTCATTTGCTTTATTAAAAATGTGCTTTATTAGGTAAAAAAATAAAACATTAAATCTAGTTTAATTAAACATGTTAAAATACAAAATATTTTGTGTAACTGAATAAACTACATGGTAGGATACATCAAACAGCAGTAATTTTAAAAAGATAGATCAGTTAGGAATAGCTCTTTAGGGGACAACCGCACAATTCCACTTTTAACTTTGTAGAAAATTGTCTAAGGAAAAGAATGATATATGATTTTCAGAATGTGTGTTTTGGTTTTATGACTAGCCAGCAATTCTTCATGCGCAGAGGCGATTCCATTAGCTCAGAGGGACTTCAACACTGTTATGTCATTCCTCTATGAGGGAACAACTTCAAACACTCGAGAACAACAAAGAATAATTCTGAAGAAGAAAAGAGAATAGCTGCATTGTTCTTACACAGACTTAGACACACATACATTTACTCACCACTGGTCTGTGAACATCCCAGAAAGCTCTCTCCTGACTGTCCAGTATTTTCCTCTCAATTTTGTCTCTTTTCTTATCAACTCTGTACAGACAGAACACCAAGCCAAAGCAATTAAAACATTTAACTTCCAAAATGAAAAGGCAACTGAGCTGAAAAGTCATAAAGTTGCTTAATGTTTTGGCACTCAGAGGGACTATAGTGCTCACAAAATGGCCTTGAATTACTCGGAACAACAGCAGAAGTGAGTTATAAGACAAGTTCTGTGCAATCCAAAAACAATTTCACTGTGCAATTTATGTCCAAGAGACTTTTAAAATCCATTAGCACTGACAAAATAAGAACAACCCAACAGCTTGACAGATATTTCAAGAGACCTGGCCATTAATATTTTAATTCTTGCTATGTAAAGTTTCTGTGTTCTAACTGGGAGGCATACTTTTACAAACGCACCACAAAAAACAGCCAATGAGGAATAGGAAAGAACTGAATTGATCACAATATACAGTTGAAGTCAAAAATTTACCAGTGCAGAATCTGCAAAATGTTAATTAGTTTACCAAAATAAGAGGGATCATAAAAAATGCATGTTATTTTTTATTTAGTACTGATCTGAATAAGATACTTCACATAAAAGATGTTTACATATAGTTCACAAGAGAAAATAATAATTGAATTTATAAAAATGACCCCGTTCAAAAGTTTACATACACTTGAGTCCCTTGTTTGTCCTAAAGAGTTATACTGCCCACTGTTCTTCAGAAAAGTCCTTCAGGTTCCACAGATTATTTGGGTTTTCAGCATTTTTGTGTATTGGACCCCTTTCCAACAACGACTGTATGATTTTGAGATCCATCTTTTTACATTGAGGGACTCATATGCAACTATTACAGAAGGTTCAAATGCTCACTAATGCTTCAGAAGGAAACACGATGCATTAAGAGCCAAGGGGTGTAAACTTTTGAATGGAATGAGGATGTGTACGTTTTTCTTATTTTCCCTAAATATCATATTTTTTCATATTTATTAGTGCTCTTCAGAAGCTACAGAAGATACTCACATGTTCCCCAGAAGACAAAATAAGTTAAAATTACCCCGATCTTCAAATTCAAAAAGTTTTCAGTTGTCCTCAGATGGATCTCAAAATCATACAGTCATTGTTGGAAAGGGTTCAAATACACAAAAATACTGAAAAACCAAACAATTTGTGGAACGTGAAGGACTAAAATAATTAACATTTTGCAGATTCTGCAGGGTGTATGTAAACCTTTAACTTTAACTGTATAAAAGACAGAAAGATACATACTTCGCTTGAGCCTCTGCTTGCATAAATATAAACTCCCATTTCCTGGCGAATGCCCGCTGTAGTCGTGCTAAACTCTCCTAGAAGAGGAAAAGAGAAGAGAATTTTTAAATCACCAAAGTTTAAAAAACAAAGCTTTTCTGGAGACAAAGAAGCGGTCTGATTAACCTTTCTGATGTGTTCCAGTCATTTTGATTCAGAGAGGGTTTTCCTCTTTCCAAAAATGCTAGTTAGACTAACTTACTTAGAGAATTACTTCACTCCATAATTAAAATTTCCTGATAATTTACCCAACCCTCATGTAATCAAAGATGTTCATGTCTTTCTTTCTTTGTTCAGAAAGAAATTAAGGTTTTTTAGGAAAACATTAAAGGATTTTTCTCCATATTAGTGGACTTTAATGGTGGCCAAGGGGTTGAAGGCCCAATTTGCAGTTTCAAAGCAGCTTTAAACGAGTCTATGTGATCCCAGCTGAGGAATGAGGGTCTTATCTAGCAAAACAATTGGCCATTTTCTTAAAAAAAAATTGCAACTGATATAATTTTTAACCACAAATGCTCGTTTTGCACTAGCTCTGCAATGCGCATGTGCGTGTTCATGCATTGTGTCACGTTTCAATAGATAAGACATTTATTCCTCGGCTAGGATTATGTAAAGCCTATTGAAGCTGCATTAAAACTGCAATTTGGACTTTCAACCCCTTGGCCACCACTGAAATCCACTACATGGAGAAAAATCCTGGAGTGTTTTCCTCAAAAACCTTAAAGGAGAAGTCCACTTCCAAAACAAACATTCACGTATAATGTGCTCACCCCCTTGTCATCCAAGATGTTCATGTCTTTCTTTCTTCAGTTGTAAAGAAATAATGTTTTTTGAGGAAAACATTTCAGGATTTTTCTCCATATAATGGACGGATATGGTGCCCCGATTTTGAACTTCCAAAATGCAGTTTAAATGCGGCTTCAAACGATCCCAAATGCGGTTGTAAACGATCCCAGCAAAGGAAGAAGGGTCTTATCTAGCGAAACGATCGGTTATTTTTTATAAAAATAATACAATTTATATACTTTTTAATGTCAAACGCTCGTCTTCTCTTACTCTGCCTGGACTGTTTTTGTTCCGGTTCATGACAGTTAGGGTATGTCGAAAAACTCCCATCTCATGTTCTCTCTCAACTTTGAAATCGTCCTATATCGCTGTTTTACCTTTTTTGTTAAGGGTGTTTGATCTTCTTCGCGTGTTCACTTTGCAAAGACTCGGTCAGTATTTCTGCAGCGATGTAGGATGATTTTGAATTGATTTTTGAAGTTGAGGGAGAAAATACGATTGGAGTTTTTCAACATACCCTAACTGTCTTAAGGCAGAAAACACAGAGTTCAGGGAGAGCAAGACAAGATGAGCATTTGAGATTAAAAAGTATTTAAATTGTATTTTTTTTAATGAAAATAACCAATCGTTTCGCTAGATAAGACCCTTCTTCCTCGGCTAAGATCGTTTACAACCGCATTTGGGATCGTTTGAAGCCGCATTTAAAATGCCTTTTGGAAGTTCAAAATTGGGGCACCACAGCAGTCCATATGGAGAAAAATGCTAAAATGTCTTCCTCAAAAATACATATTTTCTTCACGACTCAAGAAAGAAAGACATGAACATCTTGGATGACAAGGGGGTGAGTACATTATATGTGAATCTTTGTTTTGGAAGTGGACTTCTCTTTTAATTTCTTTTCAATTCAAGAAAGACATGAACATCTTAGATGACATATTGTAGGGGAGAGTAAATTATCAGGAAATTTTCATTCTGGAAATGAACTAATCCTTTAATGTCAGTATAACAACATCCCCCCAAAAAAGAACAATGTTCGTGCTTTTTGATTGTTTTTAGAACTGATTGATCTAGGTCTCAATGATCCAAGCTCAGTTTTTAAGTGAACACGTCAAAATCCGCCATAAATAACACTTTTTCACTCAAAAACGAAGTTGCATGAGCTCAGATCAATAAGTCCTATGACCAATCAGCTCCAAAAACAAATACAAAACCTGCAATAATTGAAATAGAACAAGTTGTCAAAAAGATTAAATGCAAGATTTGGTAAAAAAATATAGCATAATGAAAGATTACAAGCACTTTTTATAAGGAAGGTCAACACCAGACTGTGTAAACTTAATAACAGAAAAATGAAGAGGAGGGCCAATGATTACATGTTTACAGTTCTCAGTTCAATATGAGAAAGACGTTGGTGGAAAGAGATCTATCTCTACCCATGCCTACCGGAGAGCTTACATGGATTATGCAAACAAAGCCTGACATTTAAAGCCCAGCTTGGATTAGACCGACTTTCTTTTTAAAGATTGTCATTACCTTATTATCTTCCTAATATCTTCTATCTAATAATGTCTGAACTACAAAGCCTGAGACGTGCATTGTTACAATTAAGAGAGAGAGAGAGAGAGGTGGGAGAAAACAAAGAGAAGATTACTTACAGCTTCGTAATCAGCAAGTTCCAGACGTGCTTTGTTCTGCATTGTTCTTTTGCACAAGTACACAGCTGCAGAGAAACGCAGAGAGGTGTGTGAAAAACACTGCTCGCACACACCTCAGCAGCCCGCAGGGTTTTCAAATGAGTTGTACTTAAATATTTAGTAAACATTTAACATATTTCACACCAGCTTGTACCGAATCACACCTGAGCGTTGCTTTGTTCTGATTGCTGAATTCATAACATGCACAATTTACCAAACCCGAGGCACACTCATGCACACAACCAATTGTATTCAATTGCATTTGTTTGTAAAGTATAATACTGCACAAAATGCCATTGCTACAAGCACTTTTTACATACAAATACCTACAAAAATGAATGAGATTAAAATACAGTAAGCATAGTAAAAGTGCAGCTCCCCTGGAATCCTAGATATAATGCTGAGGATGAAGGGATCAGGGTTTATGTATTGACAACAAACGCATACACACGATCCAGCTGGAAGGATTTGATTAGGTTGTGTTTATATAGACTAGTCTTATTAAAACGCACACACTCCTAACACTCCGTGATCCAGCTGATCTCCGCCATCTGGAGGATTTCATTAAATACATGTTCATATAGACCGGTCTCAGTAAGATACAGATAACAAATCCCACACAAAACTCACCGTAGTCGGTGTTCTCGGGCTCCCAGCAGTTTGAGGGCCAGAAATACGGAGTCTGACAGATGAAACAATACAATATGAACTACACATGTTTTTTCAAGCACATACACTTTTAAAGCTCAATTTATATATGAATGATTACAGTGATTATTATATGTTTACATTAGAAAGTACTGATTAATTCTAATGAACAACATGAACTTAATGTGTAATTATTTGATGGAGCGATCAGGATCTGAGCTAGCTACCGTATTACATGTTATTAAGCTAGTACTATATAATTAACTTTAATAACATGCAATATATTTAGCATGGATGCCGTATTTTAAAGTGTTTCCAAATGTTTCCTCTCCATTTGTTTCTCAAATTAGCAAAAACAACTGACCTGAAATCTGTAGAATGTGCCGTCATCTTTAAGTGTGAGCACATGGTCGGAGATGGGGAAGAAGTAGCCGTGAGCCGCCATCAGTGTGCCCAGATGAAGAGCCTCCACTAGAGGAACAATTAATAGTGTTATTAAGGGTCCATGTATGAAGTAACAACCCAACTCTTTATGCCAAGATTATTATTATTTTGGTAACACTTTACAATAAGGTGTCAATTGTTAGCGTTTGTTAATGTAATAACTAACATGAACGAACAATGAACAATACATTTATTACACCACTAATCTTTAATGTTAGTTAATAAAAATACATGTTTGCTTATGTTAGTTCATAGTGCATTAACTAATGTTAACAACTTCTGATTTTAATAATGCATTAGTAAATGCTGAAATTAACATTAAATAAGATGCTGTAGAAGTATTGTTCTTTCTTAGTTCATGTTAACTAATGTTAACTAATGAACCTTATTGTAAACTGTTACCATTATTTTGTACAAAACAAGAGGTATGAAATTTTAGACGAATGTCAGAAACACAGACTGTGATTCTGGATTCTGATATTTTATATCTTTATATATATACTTATAGTTTTTTTAACTGACAGGCAAAAAACTGGTATATTTTTGTAACAGTGCGTCTGCAGGTAAATTTAAAGATTTTCATAACCGTTTTAGGACGAAAAACATACAAGGAATAAATTAAAGAGAACACAATATGTTCTGTAAATGTAAACATACAGGGAGCACACAATTCTATTTAAGTTCTATTTAAAAAAAACACATAAATAAAATGTAAAAAATCTGATCACACCGCAAAAAAATTATGTTCTTCCTCTGTATTTATGTCTTGTTTTCTAGTGTGAATATCTAAAGATTATTAAAGACATATTTAACGGAAAAGCAAAACAATACAAGTCTGTGAATCTGATCAAAATGAAGTGAATTTATGATTAAGACTAGAACAAATATCTGAAAACATCTTTCTATTTGCAGTGATGGGAATACCTGCATTATAAATAAATGGTGTTCCTAACGGTGTTATTCTTTTCAGCAACGAGTAATCAAACAAATTACTGTTTCCCCCCTTACAACACCGTCAGCGTTACTGACAATAAAATGTGGCGTTACTATAATTTATTTAAATATTATTATAATTTTATTTTTCAGTTCTTCTAAATGGACACGCAGCGTACTTGTATTTGATGAACTGTATACTCTAGTGTGAAGGCACACGACTAGCCGTCGCTTGGTCACACACATGCAAAGAAAGCTACAGAGTGAGAGAGACTTATAAACCATGAAGAATTGACATGCAACATGTAAACGACATTCTTTGCTGTATTTTCCTGTCAAAACAATGGAGTTCCTTTGGAAGGCTTCAGCTTTTAAGAACTGCCAGTTTCTCCGGTAGTAGGTGGAACTAATGCGCAAATGGGTTTAATGGCTGGCGCTCACCTATTATCACCCCTGTTTTTATTGCAGCAAATCAGTTCGAGCGAACACAGACAACGAAATTAATATTCATAAACCCAGCAGCTCATTAATCCTTGGTGCGTTTTATATTGTTATTAGTAGAATTTATAGTAGTTTTGTTATCTTATCAGTATTATTTTTAGTTTTTCCCTTTTTTATAGAAACACTAAACTGCAAACAATATCTTAAACACCACCACCAGTCCTAAGTTCAGTCAACATGACAAATATGCATTCATACATGGTTCTAAGTAACTAAAGTTGAATGCTAAATTATCATAATGTCATATTATAATGATTGACTGACTGATGCTAAGTGTCAAATATTTAAAAAACTGTGCAGATATTTAATATTAGTCTGGTGAGTAAACTAAAAATGTCATTAATTTTATTTAATTTTGATTAATTTAACATATTTAATATTGGGGGCATCCAAGTTATTCGGCATATTAGAATTTATTTTTTTATTTTTTTTTTTATTTTAAAGTAACACAATAGTTACTTTCCCTGGCAATTAGTTACTTTTATAATGATGTGAATCAGTTACTAACTCAGTTACTATTTGTGAGAAGACAACACTGTCGATTTGTTCTTATTTTTAGCATAAATTCAAATAATGTTGTACATTTTTAAAGACTTCAATTTACATTTTGCATTTCAAGTAAATGTATCTCTTGCCTTGTATCTTGTAGATGTTTGTTTAGATATTTGTATCAGAAAACAAAAATACTGAGGAAGATATTAATTTTTCTGCAATGCATGCAACATTTAATGCCATGACTTTATTAATTTAGATTTTCTGCTCTGCTCATCTAAAATGTTCATGTCCTTCTTTCTTCAGTCGAAAACCAATTAAGGTTTTTGAGGGGTTTTTTGCCGTTCAATGTTGATCAACCAGTTGAAGGTCCAAACTGCAGTTTCAATGCAGCTTTAAAGGTCTCTACATCATCCCAGCCAAGTAATAAGGGTCTTATGTAGCGAAACGATTGGTCATTTAAAAAAATAACAAATAAATTAAAAAATGATATACTTTTTAACCACAAATGCTCATCTTGCATTAGCTCAACCTCACGCATCACATAGGTGGAAGTACCGACCTAGTGTTTAGAAAGTCAAACGGACTTTATCAAAAAAGGTAAAACAACGATTTTGGACGATTTTGAAGTTGGAGGAGAAAATTACGTACCCTACATTTCTGAACCAAAATTGCTTTAGAGCTAGTGCAAGATGAGCATTTGTGATTAAAAATGCTTTTTTTTTTTTAAATGACTGATCGTTTCGCAAGATAAGACCCTTGTTTCTTGGCTGGAATCGTGTGGAGCCCTTTATAGCTACAATGAAACTACAATTTGGACCTTCAACTCATTGGCTCCTATTGAAATCCACTATATGAAGAAAAATCCTGGAATGTTTTCCTCAAAAACATTAATTTTTAAACTCTTTTTGACAGAAAGACATCTTGGATGACATGGGGGTGAATACATTATCAGGATTTTTTTTATTCTGGAAGTGAACTAATCTTGTAAGACCTTTTCAAAACCCGCAGAAACCCTGTTTTAGGCATGTTTGTCTTTCGATAACTATTCAAATCTATAGAAAGTTTCTAATCCCATTCTAATTTAATTATCTATCATTTAGAAATGTAAATGATATTCCAAGACAGGCTACAACTATATGACCTCTACAAGTGAAAGTATGGAAATAACATCCTACTGCAACATACTAAACCAGCACTACACACTCCTCAGCAGAATCCGTACTAGGGGGACTTAAGCATCAATAAATTATTATCTATTAAACTTTTACAATACAGTGTTTACTGTGAGTGTGAGTGCACGTTAGAGCATGTGTCTGTGCTGATTACAAATTAATATCCTTTTGCTTTCAAGGGTGCAGTATGCTTTTACAGCTGTTGTTGTTTTGATGAGAGCTTCCCACCAGGCATGTTCAAGAGGTAAATCCCACTAATCAGCAATGTAGCAAAGAACCGCATAGAGAGAAACTTCTTTAAAGTTCTTACTTTTTATCTCTCCATTGTTCCAGGCGCAGTCTATTGAGTATACTGAGAGGTTCAGTGCACTTATCTGGTTGCTCTTTTCCTGTCTGAGAAGCCCCCTATCACACACTTACTTGCACACACCTGTCAAATCTGTCAGAGGAAATCCAAAGTAGAGGGATATACACCATGCTCAGAAACAAATCGAATCTTACTGCTGTGCAAAGAAAAAATCTCTTCATCTTCTATTCTTTCCAAAACTTACTCTACCTTCACAATACCTCTATCTCAAAATTCGTACTCGAAAAGTAGCAAATGCAAGCTCTTTGAGTAAATAAAATATTAGTTTCAATAATATTTGCCCCTGGACCACAAAACCAGTCTTAGGTAGCACGGGTATATTTGTAGCAATAGCCAAAAATACATTGTATGGTTCAAAATGATTGATTTTTCTTTTATGCAAAAAATCATTAGGATATTAAGTAAAGATCATGTTCCATAGATATTTTGTAAATTTCCTACCACAAATATATCAAAACTTAATTTTTGATTGGTAATATGCGTTACTAAGAACTATATTTTGACAACTTTAAAGGTGATTTTCTTAATATTTTGATTGTTTTGCACCCTCCGATTTCAGATTTTCAAATAGTTGACCTGTCCTATCTAAACATATGTTATTATTTATTCAGCTTTCAGATGATGTATAAATCTCAATTTTAAAAATCGGCCCTTATGACTGGTTTTGTGGTCCAGGGTCACATATAGATTAAGAACAAATATGTTGTAATAATTCATAATTTTAGTGAATTGTAAAGTGTTTTTTTGTGTGTGTGTGTGTAGAAGACTAGTTTGACTACTGTTAAACTACTAACTTACACTAAACTACTAATTTTACACTAGAATAATGTCAACTTTTTTTCAGTTTTAAATAAAAGATTGAGATCATTTTTATAAAAATAGTATTTTCAATTAAAAGTGTTACTTGTCATTTCTTTGTTATTTTTACATCAAATTTACTAACAATTTCTGAGTGAAAACTGCTCCCGCACCATTTTAGCACACTGCTTAGCAAGCTACAGTTTCAAAGTAGTTTCTCTATTCTTGTTGCTGAAGACGCAGATGTGAAAGTGATCCAGCAGTTAGAACAAGCCTTTGGGAAACATAATCTTCTCTTTCAACGACTATCTGCTGTGTGTTGCTGTAAAAATGTCCTCCTCCCCTTCTCTTCTTCAATTAAAGGAGTAACAGGAGATGCTGACATTAGCTGTTTGCCAGTCATAATTATGAATTTGCAAATCTGGAATATATTATCCGGTCAGCTGAAGCTATGATTTTGACTTTTATAAAAAGAGTGAATAACAATGAATCAAAATAAGAGCAGATTTTTAATCTATGCACATCACAGTTGTAGCATTGTCAGTGATACCATTAAAGAAAAAGCTGTATTACCTTGATCTTCAATACATAGATTCTTCAGCAGCCACTGGACAATGTCTGAACCTGAAAAAGAAGAAATGAAGATATTGGTTTTGAATCAAGGAAATTATGGATCTCTTTTTTAATAGATAAATGACAAATGGGCTACTATAAAAATCTAAAGCATGTCTTAATAGCAAGGTCTACTACAAAATTCAGTTTTATTGGTTGGTAAAACAGTTTTTCATTCATTCACCAATGGAAAAAATGAATATAGATGAATGGCAGAGCTTTTAACTAGAGTCTTTGTGTCAACAACTGTATTGTCTGAGCCATTGTTCATTTAGTATTTTACTCTGACATTATCTATTCTAGCTAAACTTTATCTTTTATTCTTTTATATGCTTCATTCCATCTGTTCTTTTTGTGCACCATTTCCAATAATTACAGTTCTTTCTTTAATTTTTCCTTCTAAATTTTCTCAGACTAATCCTTGGCTCTCTCTCTCTCTCTCTCTCTCTCTCTCTCTCTCTCTGAGCAGCAGAACTGTATAAATTCTGTTAAAGGTAAGTACAGCAGTTGTGGATGCTCCAAAGAGGATCTACAGTAAGTCTAGCAGAGCTCTGCTGCAGTATTTCGTGGATTAGCAGAATGTCATAATCTTCACCTCTGCACCCCAAACTCCTATTTGTCCTCTTTTTTTTTAAATCAGGAAGCTACCAAGAAGACAACATCATGAACTACTTCCTGCATATCCACCTACAATAAATGAATGCCTGCAGTAAGGTACGCATCTCTATATAAATTATGACAAAAGTCTCATAATTGGTGTAAAAGGGCAATGTTATAAACTGAAGAGAAGTGTAATTATTTTGATATTAAAATACTTTATCTAATCCTAGCTTAATATTCACAGACAAGTTTAAGTACACCACAGGAAGACTGACATAAAAATCTCTTATGCTCATCAAAGTTCCATTTATTTGATTAAAAATACAGAAAAAAGCTATATAGTGACATATTATTGCAATTTAAAACAACAGTTTTCTGTTTTAATATACTTTAAAATATGATTTATGCCTCTGATGCAAAGCTGAATTTTCATCAGCCATTACTCCAGTCTTCAGTGTCACATGAACCTTCAGAAATCATTCTAATATGCTAATTTATGATCAATGTTGGAAACCGTTGTGCTGCTTAATGTTCTTTTGGAACCTGTGATACTTTTTTCAGGATTCTTTGATGAATAAAAAGTTAAAAAGAAAGCATTTATTTATAATAAAAATATTTTCTAACAATGGAAGTCTACTAACACATCCTTGCTGAGTAAAAGTATTCATTATAATAAATAATTAAAATAAATTAAAAGTATTAATTTAAATAAATGCTGTTCCTTCTAACATTTTATTCATCAAAGAATCCCGAATAAAGTATCACAGCACAACAGTTTCCAACATTGATAATAAATCAGCATATTAGAATGATTTCTAAAGGATCGGGTGAGACTGAAGACTGGAGTAATAATGCTAAAAATTCAGCTTTGCATCACAGGAATAAATTAGATTATAAAGCATATTAAAACAGAAAACCACTATTTTAAATTGCAATAATATTTCACAATATTACTGTTTTTTTTTAACAGAAATAAATGCAGCCATGATGAGTAGAAAAGACTTCTTCAAAAAACATTAAAAATCTTTCTGAACTCAAACTTTTAAACAGCAGTGTGGATGAATTTGTTCCTTCATCAGAACAGATTTGGAGTAATATAGCATTTCATCACTTGCTCACCAATGGATCCTCTGCAGTGAATGGGTGCCATTAGAATGAGATCTGATTAACATCTGATTAAATCACAATAATCTACAAGTAATCCAAAATGACTACAACCCATGAATGAACATTTTTGAAGTGAAAATCTCTGTGTTTGTAAGAAACAAATCCATCATTTTAACTTTAAACCATCGCTTCTGCCCAAAACACAATCCCTTAATGCATAATAACGCTTGCTACAGTAAAAAAGTCCATCCCCTGCTGTGTTTTCGCTTATAATATGCTTGATCTGTGCATATTTCTTTCCTGATTCAGACAAGAAGACTTTTTCACTGGAAAAAGCAATATTAAAGGTAAAGGTATTATAGTCAGAAGCTTCAGTTTGAAGTTTAAAACATCTTAATGATGAATTTGTTCATTACAAACACGCAGATTTTTGCCTCACAAGCTGTTAACTGATTGACTGGAGTGGTGTGGATTACTTGTGGATTACTGTGATGTTTTTATCAGCTGTTTGGACTCTCATTCTAACGGCACCCATTCACTGCAGAGGATCTACTTGTAAGCAAGTAACGTAATGTTAAATTTCTCCAAATCTGTTCTGACGAAGAAACAAATTTATCTACATCATGGAAGGGCTGAGGGTGAGTAAATTTTAAGCAAATTTTCCTTTTTATTTGGAGATAACTATTCCTTTAAGTATTAATAACCATTTCACAGTCAATAAATAAAGGGTTTTTCAATCAACTTTAAATTTTCCGTTTTCCTGTTCACTGCTAAATTAACAAACTGTGAACAGTTTCTTCTGAGAAATATATTTCCGAGCTACCTCTTACTGACCAATCAAATCCAGCGTTCCCAAAATATGTACATGAGCCCCTATTGCTTCAACCAATCAGCAGTAAGAGGCGTGTCCCCAGAGACAGCAGAAGCCAAGAGCGTGAGACTTTTTAAAGGATAGAGAGGCAGAGACTGGGGTGTTAGAGCTTGAAGCTGGCCTTTTAATGAATCCTCCGGGGGACCGCAGTCAGAGGAACGAACGAATATCCTTCTGAGAATTTCTCTCTTGCTTTTTCATTCCTAATCCTGCCCTTCTAAAATGGATTATGGCACATACATGAGTATAACATTTGCATACTTCTGATATGTAAACAGTGCAATCATTATTTAATAAAAATGAAACATTCTAATTATTCTGTTTGAATAATGGACCCAATTATTATCTTTTGTTTCTGTTGTTTTTTTTCTCAAAGATGTTAAATGAATATTATTGGTTATGGACCACTGATAGAATACCAAAAACAATCATCTCATCTCTTCATTGTGAAAATTAACTGTAAAATTATGGTTTGTGGCAAATGACAGCATCCCACTGATGTGGCCTATAAACATTAGCTTGAAATTAAGCCAGAATATTCCATTAGCTGTCAGAATGAAATCTGAATAACTATAATGAGTCAAATCTCCCGAACAACCAATTCAAGCACTGCTCTTTATACGCAGAATTCATTGTGCTTCTCCACCAGAGCAATGCAGGCCAGAGACCTTTGATAGAGATCAGGCTATCAACAGAGATCAGTACACGAAGTGCTCTGGTACTGGCGCTGCACTACAGAGTTCTGGCTGGGTTTTCATTGTGCTGGTCTTCAGGCTTGCTGTGGGGCACTGGCTCCTGCTGAATCCTGCTTTCTCAGCGCCAGCTTGGAACCGCAGTGTATATAAAACAGATGTAGGGGAATTACCAGAGAAGACACTGGGAATCTTGGACAGGAAACTCTTCACCGTACGGATAGGTATGCCGTTTTTTTCATCCTGCATCCTGGCAATCACATCCTCCATCTGAACAAGAAAGAGAAAGACATTAGACTAAATTAATAAAAACATATGCGCAAGTAATTCTCCTGTAACACGGGACAGAAATAGGAATAAAAAAAAAATCAGTGTCAATATATTTAATGAGGTGGAAAATACAATTTAGAATTTTTAATTAAAATATTTTCAAATGCAAATTTTAATTGCATCTAATTAAGTAAACAACTTTCTTTCAGTTAAGATTCCCAAATAATATAATATAATATAAAATAAGCTTGCTAGATTTAACACTTCATTATCAAATATATGCATGCATTTATGCATGAATGAATGAATGAAAAGTAAAATAAAATAAAATAAAACAAAAAAATAAAATAAAATAACATAAAATATGGTCTCATACTTTTGGACCTCACTGTAATGTAATGTAATGTAATGTAATGTAATGTAATAAAATATAAATTATGGTTACATACTTTTGGACTTCACTGTAAATAAAATAAAATAAAATAAAATAAATATAAGTTTGCTAGATTTAACACTTCATTAACAAATATATGCATGCATTTATGCATGAATGAATAAATGAAAAATAAAATAAAATAAAATAAAATAAAATATGGTCTCATACTTTTGGACCTCAATGTAATGCAACGTTATGTTATGTAATAAAATAAACTAAAATATGGTCTCATACTTTTGGACCTCACTGTAATATAATAAAAAATAAATAAAATAAAATAAAACAAAACAAAACAAAATAAACTAAAATATGGTCTCATACTTTTGGACCTTACTGTAATATAATATAATATAATTAATATAATATAAAAGTATGCTAGATTTAACACTTTATGAATTAATTTATGCATGAATAAATAAAATAAATTAAAATAAAATAAAATAAAAAGGTCTCATATTTTTGGACCTCACTATAATATAAAATAATATAATATAATGTTTGCTATATATTTAAACACTCATTCAAATATAATCTGATGAGCCAGTCAGGGCTTAAACATAATGAATGAGTTTAAAAAAGATACATAAACTAATAAACATAATATAATAATACATCTACTTCCTTTGCCAGATTTAAAAAATCAGGACTCAAACATCCAATCAGGACTCAGACATCCTAAGTAATACAGCCAATCAAAGTGAAGCATGAGGCCACAGGATGCTTGTCTGAAGGATCAACTCAGCCTTCAGTAAATGAAGTCATTGGATATAACAACCCTATTTATTAGATGAAGAGAAACCTAGAGCAGAGTGGGACCGACCACGTCACCCGCTCATTGATCCGCTGACATTTGGACTGTTCTCAGAGACGCTCCGAGTGTCTGAGTTAACAAGGCGAGCAGCGTCGCCAGGGAACTCACACTCTGGACATGTGACCGAGCACTTCACAGCTGCCAGTGACATCATTCCAGCGTAAGACCACATCGAAATCAGGTCAACAATATGCACCCTGGAGACACCTGACATATGGAGTTGTGTGTGTGTGTACATATATGCTGAATGTGTTGTGAAAGTATATGAGCTTGTACCTGTGAGTGTTTAGATAGATGGCGAGAGCGAGTTGTTGCAGTTTCCCAAGGGAAGGCCCAGTAAACATGCAAAATTACATCAGTGGGCGCTGCACTGATGCTGAGTGTTTTTTCAGGCTGGAATGCCTTTGGAGAGAATCCTAACAGAAAACCTTGTTAAATTCCCTTGAAAACCGTTATTACGACTCCAGAAATAGCTTTCTTTTTTAATATCTAGAGATGAAATGCTTTTGATGGCAGTTACTAACCACCTACAGCGCACACGCACTCACCGAGGGAGGGAGAATCGCACATACACTTTGTCGACAATGCAGACCGGGCTGGTGGGCAAACACTGAAGTGCTAATTTAAGGTAATGAGGGATCTGAGCATTCCACTCACACTCACGACTGTAATAGAAACATTTTAGAGAGAAAGACAGAGAGAGAGAGAGAGAGAAAAGGAGATAAAGATAAGCACATCTCAGCTGTATGGTGCAATGGTGTGTGATGATATGAAGTCCCAAAAGCCTCACTGGCATCAGCTGTACTATTGCAGCCAATCTGTGGCCTGAAGTTCTTTTAAACCGATGCAGAGATTTATGGGTAAATTTAAACTGTTGGCTTTAACTCCTCATTAAACTAAAATTAACTTCAGGCATACCAGCTACCAGTAAAATGAACTGTTTATTGAAATTGATTACGGCATATACTGTGCTGTTGCTTTTGTCAATAAACGATATGGTTTTAATTGAACACAATATTAGAATTAACTGATCTAATTAATCAGACATACAAATACCTGCTGACAAAATCTACTTAATTATATAAAATATACATTGGGCCCTATGTTTTCTGTGATGCAGAAAACTTGAATGCAATTGCAGAATCCAGTCATAAGAATTAGTAAAATTTCGTGCCTGTGAATATTAAGCCACAAAAATACTAAATATTAAATATGAATCCTGCATATTCTGCATGTCTCCGTGGGAATGAATGGCACAGACGCACGGTTTTGTTTACTACACACATACTGAAGTGAGTATGACGCTTGCATTGTTTTCAGCCTCTGCTGCATTAATATGCGAGTACATGAAGACATAAACAATTTCTAGAAATGCTCTAAGAGTCACTTCATGCGCATTTTACCGCTTCTTTTGAGAAAAACTATTGTTATATAATATACAAAAAGAAACTTAAAGGTCTTCACAACAACCTGTCAGAATAAAAGTTTGGTTTGACTTGAAGAAACTGTGACAGAAATATATTACTTAATGTAATGATAGTACTACTATTACTAATAAAATAATTATTAAAACATTATTTTTCAAGGAATATTTACCAGAAAAAATGTAAATACACCACACAGTATTTCTGAAAAATAAATAAATAAATAAATAAATAAATAATAATAATAATAATAATAATAATAATAATAATAATAATATAGATTTTTTTTAGTTTTAGTTATAGTTTTTAAAAAGTTAATTAGACATGTTATTGATTATTATTATTATTATTTTTTTTAAGATCTATTTTTGGCATTTTTTGCTTTTATTGTGATAGGACAGATCAGAATTGACAGGAAGTGAAGTGGGAGAGAGATGGGGGGTGGGATCGGGAAAGGTATTCGAGTCGGGATTCAAACATGGGACACCCGGAGCGCAACAGCACTGTATGTCGGCATGCTGCCCACAAGGCTATCGGCGGCGACTTGATTATTAAAATTTAAAATTTTATGAAACCATTAAAATCGAATCCAGTAATTAATGAAAAAAAAAACAGAATTTGGTAAAAATAAAACTGAATTTGAGAAAAAAACAAAAAGCATTTTATAGGGCATTGGAAATGTTAATTTTGTTACACTTATAATAATTCGCTGTTCAATTTTGTAAGTTTCATTATTTCAATTAGACGTGTTTTTTTTATTAATATTTTAATTTAACCATTAAAACACAGTCTACAAAAATGTAAAAAAAAAAAAATCAAACAGAAATGAATTAAAAACAGAATTTGGTAGAAAAAAACAATATACATATTTTATACATATTTAAACATTTTAATAAAACATCTATAAAACATAATTTATTGCATTTTTTTGTTAAACTTTTAATAAATTGCTGATGAAAAGTGTAAGTTTCATTATTTAAACATGCTTTTGATTCTTATTTTTTAATTCAACCATTAAAACAAAGTCTAGAAAAAAAAAAGAATCCAGAAAAATTATGGAAAATACTGAATTTTGAAAAAAAAAAAAAAAAAAAAATTTAGGGGAAAAAAAAAAATATAAACAGCACAACCATTTCCAACACTGATAACAATAGGAAATGTTGCTTGAGCATCAAATCAGCATATTAGAATGATTTCTGCTGGATCATGTGACACTAAAGTAATAGCTGCTGAAACATCAACTTTGCTAACACATGAATAAATGAAATTTTCAAATGTATTCAAATAGAAAGCAAGTATTTTAAATTGTAATAACATTTCATAATATCACTGTTTTTACTGTATTTTTGAGTAAACAATCGCAGCCTTGGTGAACTTAAGAGACCTCTTTTAAAAATATTATTTAAAATTTTACAAAATTCCGACGGTTGAACACAATTGTATATACAGTATAGCATTAGATAAACTTGTATTACAAAACTATTAATAGCTAATAGTTAATGACTGTAGTAGCAGGTGGGCTGTGCTGATTGTGAATTCAAATATGAAGGTGGTAGCTTGAGCTTGATTTGTTCTACTGTAGCCACAGGAAAATCTCTGATTATGGAATATACTGTACATATGGTCAGTGTGAATGATAAACCGACAGTTGTAATATAGCAAGCATACCTGAAACATTCACACTGATACATCTCTCAAAACAAAATGTCCTCTGGCAGTATATCTCCAGGGATCACACATCTGTGGCTGCAGCCAATCACAGAACAGACTGATAAAAGCCAATAAGATCAGCTGCCCACAAGAGAGATATCAAATGCAAATTGAGTCAAAGACCAAAGCACAGCATGTGCACTACAAGACATTTTTAGATATTTACTGACCATTGAAGTAAAAATTAAACACACTAATAAACCCTAAGGCGAAAGTGCTGGCTAAATAAATACATTCAAAAATTCATTAATAAAATCAATAAATACATAGCAAAATCTGAATTAAAAAGCAACTGAATGCATTTTACTTTTTTAATCCTGACTATAAATGTACTGTATTATTTTTCGTTTGCTGTGAATTTGAGCAGATAGTAGCTGCCGCAGTGCCTACACTATACAGTATATACTGTACCACTTCACACATTTGGAAATTATGGTCAACTCAATTATTCATTTACTAAATGACTTAAGCTTTGTCACTGACTCATGGCAGACTGTGTCCTGTCCTCATTACTGACACATCTTAAAATACATTATATTAACAGTCCTTGCATACCAAAGTAATTGCCTCCTCATGTCCTATATGAAGACATTCTGACATTTATTTTGGATGTCATCTCAGCTGCACAGTAATAGCTTTGACTGGCTTATTCTAATCAAAAAATTGATCTTTTTATAATCGTAAAACTGTCATTAGAATCAGTTTCAGGTATCGGGAAGTATTAGGCAGCGCAACTGATTTCAACACTGATAAGAATTTTTAATCAATTTTGAAAGCAATAGAAAACTTTTAAAATGAGTAATATCACATGAGTAGCAGTACAATATGGCTGTATATCAGCACAGCTGTGATTCAGCCATAGGCAATCACAGTGTGCGGATATACAGCCATTTTGCGTTTATGCAACAGTTCGATGGCACGAGTGTGTAAATAAAAAAAAAAGATAAAACAACAATGTCTTTAAAAACCCTTGTTTGTGCAAACTACTTCCTTCTGCCACAGATTTAAATCTCTGTTTGACAGTTGAACAGCTGAGCCCAAGCCTCCATTAAAAATTAAAAAACGTCACTTTGAATTTAAAAATAACTTCCTTGTTTACAACCCTGTTCCAGTCTCTTCAATATAAAATTCTTCAGTGATGACTCACAAAAATAGTTTTTTTGTCGCCCTCTAAAGGCGGAATAATGTAACTAAAATCACCATCACTCTCACACACACACTGTTTCTCAAATACTAAATACTATTAAATGCTACTATCATTTATATAAATTTTTTTTGGAATAATAATATTTCATAAACAACAACAGCAGCCATCATAAAAGACGGCAGGCAATTCAGTCCAAAGGCAGCGCTCTGATATGCAGCATTAAATTTACATAAAATATAACGTGATGAGATTTTGCCCTCAGCCAAAACTATTTGCTCTGGAACAAATAATAGATAAATGAGACCAAAGACTGCTAATCAGATTTAGTCCAAATGAATTATATCTCGTGTTTAACCACTATAGAGACATCAGAGCCAGCGGCAAATTCCACAAGAACTGTCTAAGGTAAGGCTACTCTCGGTGGGTTCATGAGCACTGAACGGCTGCTGATGCCCTGGAGCTCACATCTCCAAAAACATTACATTTTCAAATAGACATCATCAAATCAACATCAAATTTTCAGATAGACATTATCTTTATTACCAAAGCACATATTTAAAGTATTAACAAGTACATTCTTGCCTAAAACCTCGTAAAACTAGATTCTGTGACACAAAAACTGTATAATAAAATTATAGTGGAATTTGGGCATCCGTCATGACACACGCTGTAAAAAAATACAGCAAGCGGAGTAATACAAACAGTGAAACGTTTGGAGTTCCGATATCAAAGATACAAATATGATACAATATCGCACCACTGGAAGAGGCTCTCAGCCAATCAGATTCAAGGACCAGAAAGAACTGTTGTATGAATTGTAATATTTCATGTGACTTTTTTTTTTTTTTTTTTTACTGTATTTTGATCAAATAAATTCAGCACTGGTGAGAATAAGAAACGTACATATATAATAATAAACTTACATATATATCACCCCAAACCTTTGAAAAGTTGTGTAAATGTAATACCATGATACTTTTTTACTGTGCGCTAATAATGTAACTGTGGCAACTTGAGACACAGAAGAAAAAATCCAGAGACAAAGTATCTCTAATATCACAGCCGATATATCAAATGGGGATCACATCAAAGCGTCCTTATTCATCAAGCACAAGTGTGCACTTACAAAAAAACACAAAAGGCTTCATCCAAAATCTTCCATACCAGCTAATTAACAGAGACAGACACAAAGAAAAACACTCACACACATCATCACACCTCCTCTATGTTTAACCCGTGACCCTGAGCTCTGATATCCCATGTGGCACCACTTCTCTCTTTCTCTGTAGCAGACAGCTGGAGTTTAGAGCGCTGGTGACAGCACAAGTGTCTTTTCATGATTATTTTGCATCAGAGAAGAGAGGAAGTCTTAGTGGTCGGACGTAGACAAGGTTATTGCAGGAATGACATGAATTTTAGATCTCCTCTGCTCATCCCCCCCATCCCTCTCTCCCTGTCTCTCATTTTGCAGCCACCCCCCCCCCCCTTCTGTTTCCTAGGCAACCAGGGTGATGATGACATCATATACATGTCAACCTGGGAAGAGATAGAAAGAGAGATTTAGATGTCTTTAAGTGTATGTGTAAGAAAAGAAAACAGACAGTACAATAAACAAGATGTTCTTCCATATGAATCATTCTACAGTTGCGGCAGCAAATGCTGTCACTCACTTTAAGATGGTAAACAGTCAAATTTTTGTGTACTTACACTACTGTTCAAAGATTTGGGGGTCAGTAAGATTTTTTTTAAAGGTTTAAGCGTGTAGCGTGGAGGGATGGTAGTACTCACACTTATCACCAAGGCTCGCCCCAGTCGGTCTGACGGGGGCGCTACAGCAATCAAAAGTACGAAATCACTCATAACTCCTAAAGCGTTCGTCACAGGCTCAAGTGTCTTACGTCGTTGGAATTCTTTGCCGGACAAAACGCATGCACGAGCGCACCCTTCAAAATTTTGGGGTATTTTGGATATTTTTACTTTTGGGAATTAGTCCTAAGTTTTTCACTCGATCGGAACCAAACCAGTGCAGGAAGATTCTCTGGACAGTGAATATCAATAATAAAAAAAAAAAAAAAAAAAAAAAAAATCTGAACTTTCGACTCGCTGTCACTAAGGGATGTCAAAGTGTTTGAAAGGGGCAGGGGTGCTTTTACTAAAATGGCCATAACTTTTGAACAGAACGAGATATCCTCGCCAAACTCACAACACACATGAAAGAGCTAAATCTAAGGTCAAGTGGAAAAAAATCTTGGCCACTTGGTGGCACTATAAGAGGGGAAAAAACATAAAAATGGCCACAACTACCCAACTGTTTGTCCTATTAACATGACAATTGGAATGCACGATCTTGGTCAAAAGTGCCACAAGCGTCTATAAGGACATTTGTGTATCTCAAAAAACATGGCCGCCATTGGCCAATGAACTTTGAGGACCTATTATACGTGGCTAACGGAGATCGATCAGAATGAAATTTAGTGGGCCTGTTTGACTGATGGCCCTAAAGGTCTGTGAGAAATCTGAAAAAAATCAGCCACTGTGGGGTGAGGTTGCATTTTTCAAAGGGCGTAAATGTACAATACGTTGTGTGGTTTTTCACACATACATGCGATATTAGTATCATATGAAAGAACTCCTCATTCCAGACAACTTGAACCACATCTAGAACCACTGCTGTCAACCAAATTGTTTGTTAAACGATTGAGAAGATTCCAAAAACCTACTTTTGCGAACTAGTTCTAGGTTCATCACTTAATCTGGAAAAAAACACTGCTGTACAATTCTCTGGACTCTCTAGGCCAATAATTATCAAAAAATGTTAAAATTGACCCTTTGGAAAGCTATCCTTTAGGGGGTCCTTTAGAAAAATAGCCTGTCCAAATATACCCAAAAGCCTATAAAGCCTAAACAAAAACTCAAAACTTCACGAAACCTGGTGAGCACATGCGACAGGTGATTCCAAACAAGCATTCAAAGTTTTAAGGAGATCGGACCACAGCTGGCGCTATACCAATCATACACGTTTAAAAAAAAAAAAAAAAAAAAAATTCTATGGTAAATAACCTGGATTTGCCAAAAATGCTTTTTAAATCATTGACTTAGGTGGTTACAGGCTTGCTAAATAATATATAATGTCTTTTTTCGTATGTGCTTAAATGCCTTAAAGCCCTTGAACCCCAGTAATTGCGGCTTGCAGCTATATTATTTAATTGTATTTATTCATTTTATTAATTTATTTATTTTAAATTCTTTTTTTTTTTTTAAAGGAAATTAGTACTTTTATTCAGCAATGATTAAAACTGACAGTAAAGACATTTATAATGTTATAAAAATGTTCTATTTCAAGTAAACACTTCTTAAGTAAGTTCTTTTGAACTTACTATTCATCAACAGAACAACTTTAACATCTTTTTCAACATTAATAAGTGATTAAAATAATTTAAAAGTGTTTTCTTTCTGATAGCTAAGCAGTAAGTGGTAAATTAAATAGAAATAATTAATTACATCTGCACTATTGCATTTTTTTTTTTTGGTTAAAAGTTCATGTAATTACACTGAGACAGTACATATTTGATAATGTGATAATTACTGTTAACCAGGGGCAAGAGTCAAAAGCAACTGACAAGTAATTTAAATTTTATTTTAGAACCAAGGACGGCAACAGACAGGCTAAAATTCTGTAGCTCAGCTTTAATATACAGCAGCTTAATAGTAGATTAAATATCAGTTTTGGAAAAAAAAAAAAAATCTGATGCAAATGCCCAAAACTTAATCAATCTGTCAGTTGTCTGACTGATCAATTAATCGTATATTGTGCACAATTTGTTTTTTTTTTTTTGCTATCTTGTGCACAATCCCCGTCTCAGCAGTTCAAGCTTGAAGTACCACTTAAAATCCTACAAAGCCCCGGTTGCTACCACAGGCAATGCCCTTCACCAAACCAAGTGGCACAGAATGAGTCAGGAGTCGTTCACGCAGGACAGGGCAAAACATAGTGTAACAGAATGCAGGGGTCTTTCAATGTCAACCTACTTTAAAACGTCTGAAGCTGAAGCAGCAGAAGATGCTAAAAAAACAGTAAAACTCACTAAATGTCTGCCTTGAACAAAGTAACAAACATCCATTGAGAGGCTTATGTTCAGTGAACTGGATATAAACAAAATATTTATTTCTAAAGCAACTTTTTACAACATCTATTGAATGATTTATTTGTTTGCCACAGTCCAGTGTAACGCAAAAAAATGTCTGAAATATATTTCAGATGCTTTACGTCCTTTTAAAATAAGTTTGCCCTTCAGCAATTTATAACATATGCGCAAACACACTGTACACACTATATTTGGCCTTCCATCTTTCGTCTTCCATCTGCGTGAGAGCAGAGACCAAAGGTATGAGCGCCCTTTCACAGAAAAAGCACATGAATATTCAATACAGCATTACACATAATTGAATATTCAACATCAGAGAGAGCACTGCTCAGTTATTCACTGAGAACATGATGTGGTTCTCAGCATAAGAGAGCACACTATCTGCTAAGAGAGATGACACACACACACACGTAAAGTTTCCAACCGATTCAGTGGCTTTGAAGTCTTGCTCCAGTCCTGCTTACACACAGGCTGATTCACTCGCTTACACACCAACACATGCCGTACGCTCACACACAAAAAGGCCACACATTCTGTCATGAGAACACAAATGTGCACAAAACAAACAAACACTCACATACTCGCTCTCAAACGGGTAGGAGGACATTAATTCAGCGTTAAACTCGCCTGCGAGCTAAAATCAGACTGTTTATATGACCCTGATCTTTCCAATGCAGTGTCACGCAAGCCTTTTATTCTCACACACACACATACACGAATGCGTGTGCACAAACATCTAAACAACTCCATGATCATGCTATACACACACATGTTCTTTCTACTTTCTGCACACAAAAGAGAAAATTTCTTAAAAGACCGTCCCAAAAGCTGCAGTGCATTCTCCATTATGCATAATATAAATCATATTTAGTAAGCTAATGCTTCACCCACACACACACACAGCTTGAGGATGCCCTTTAAAGGGTGCCACTGTATAACTCTCTCTCTCCCACACACACAAACTATGGTCAGGGAGTTTTTCCTAACACATCCTTCTCTTTGGACTCTAAAAATGTTGAACAGGTAAATGATGATGTTTCACTTCTAAAAAAAAATGTGATTTTAAATGTACACTTACAAAAGAGTATTAAAAACTACCATGGTTCTAGCATGGCATTTTGTACAACGGTGTTTTAGTGGCATGTTAAAAAATAAAAAAAATCGAAAATTACAAAATTAATATTTTGAGAATAAAGTTGAAATGATGAGAATAAAGTCGAAATATTTTGAGAATAAAGTCGAAATTACAAGAATTAAATCAAAGCAATTAAAGTTACAAAAAAAACATCTGTAGCATCCAATGTTTCATTCTTTCAGTTTGCATGTGCAATAGGCTAGAATACACTTTTAAAATATTATAATATTAATCTTGTAATTGCTACAAATTAATTCTCATAATTTTGACTTTATTCTCTAAATATTTTAACTTTATTCTCAAAACATTTCAGCTTCATTCTCAAAACATGTCACTTCGACTTCATTTCCATCATTTTGACTTTATCCTCATAATTTTCCCTTTATTCTCTAAATATTACGACTTTAATCTCGTAAACTTAGATTTTTTTTATATTTTTTAACGTGGCACTCTGTCATAAAACTGTCAGATTTTGGATATGCATCATAGTATTATAGTAATATTCTTGCAGTATGACCATAACAGGGGCTTTTCCTCTGAGGAGGAAAGGGAGGCAGTGCCTCCTCAAAATTTGGATGAGAAAAATATTCATAGCACAAAAAGTAAAACAACACAAATATTACAAAATATGACATAAAAATGCATAAATCACTAATTCTTCAGAAGTAAAACTGTCTGACAGTGACACCAGCAGGTAAAGCTACGGCGAGAACATGTGTCTCTGTCACATCCCCTAAGCCCACTGAGTTTTAACAGACCCCCTAAAGCGTGCGGTGAGTTTGGTGGGGGCTTAATATAGGGGTGTCAACAATAATCGATTCGGCGATGCATCGCAATGCGGGGCATGAACGATTCAGCATCGATGCGGCAAAGTGCCATAATCGATTATGTCACTGTTTATTTTCTGGCGGAAAATAAAGTTGTGAAGTTTCAAATACTTCCGGTTCCGGGGGAATAACAACAACAACGAGCAAGATGGCTGAGGCGGAGGGAGATGACCGCGATAGACGGGTTATTATTGCCTCATGACTGATAAAAAATTTGCCTTGTGTGCAGTAGAATTTTGATCGATCGCAATGCATCATAGAATCGAATTGAATCGAATCGTTACCTGGTGAATCATAATTGAATCGAATCGTGAGGGCAGTGCCAATGCACACCCCTAGCGTAATAGAGGATGAATGGGGGAATTTATTGTTCAGTCTGAATGAACAATATAATGGCGTCAATGGGAAGACTAATAAAAAAGCAAACAACTCGCACACTTATATATCACCACTTTGTCAAGTCGAAATCAGACTTCAAATGGCCTAAAAACATGGATCTTTTTGTTTACCACAGACTTACCATGGTTTTTGAATACGGTACTCATGCAGTACTGTGGTACAGTATGTATGGTATTATTCATATCACTTGGGTTTTTCTCTTCAACAACATCCTTGCCTTTGAGCTCTGAGGGTGAAGTGTCAAAAATACCATAGTATTAACTATGGACATTGCACCATGGAGGTACCATCGTTTTTGGAAAGCAATCCAATGCTTTTTTTGTCTAAATATAAGATCATAATATGGCAATTAAAGTAGCACAAAAACTGAATCTAAACATGGTAATCATTCAATATCAGTTACCATAGGATTACCATCTGGTACCATCACCCTAACCTTTTCCTAGCAACATTCTTTGTGTTCTAGTAATGATGAATAGGTAAAATGTAATGTGTAATTTTTGTATTTATTTAAGGTAGCACCATGTACAGTAAATACCATGGGATATTCTATATCACCATCTGATTATGTGGTACCAGTACAGCCTCTCTTTC
The DNA here is from genome assembly GCA_036247105.1 of Cirrhinus mrigala. Taxonomy (NCBI): domain Eukaryota; kingdom Metazoa; phylum Chordata; class Actinopteri; order Cypriniformes; family Cyprinidae; genus Cirrhinus; species Cirrhinus mrigala. Next base: position 3,741,702 of record CM070023.1, on the reverse strand, counting down.
ACACATACAAACACACACACATACATTTAATGGTGAAAAAACAGCAAAGCAAGAAAACAAAGATGCAATTTTCAACAATTAGCCAATTATCTCACTTCATCTGTAGTTTTCACACACACCTCCTCATTTTGGCTGTACTGGTGATATATCACACTACTGAAAGTGTTCAGCGCTCCAGTAAAATCTTGTCCTCAGCTTCAATCTAATATAATAGTTATATTAAAATTTGTAACAGGTTTTATGTAATATGTTTGGCTGAAATAATCATCATCTCTGGAGGTGGAACCGTGTGCTAAGGAATTAAGGCCAAGCGGAGACAGACTTGAAGGGCAGCCCTATTCATCCTTTCCTCGTTCTCTGTTTTGCGTATTTTTGTGTACATGTGCTTGTGAATTTGCGTTTTTCTGTGATTGCATGTATGTGTGTTTCTATGTGAGCATGTGTGGGAGGGATTTTAGTGGGTGTTCTGACTCAGCTCTGGAAGAATACGATTCCGCAGAAAATGAATCCGACCACCCACCTGCTGCTTTTTACCAAACATTTTAACACACACACAAATACAATCACACATGCACACTAATTTAGAGCGTTGAAATAAATATGTCTCATAATAACCTGCTTTAGTGTATTTCTCCACAGTACTTAGCTGACATTCAGCATTTGAGGATGATCACGACAACACCACTAAAAACCTTTAAAAAAAAACATAGCTTCGGACACTAGAACAATATTTTTTTATATAGTTTTTTTTTCTTTTGTCAAAGAAGAACATTTATTTGACATGAACAAAACAATATAAAATAAAATAATTCTGTATCTACTAAATATAGATTGAAGCCATAACGTGTACATCAAGTACATCAAACATAGGTAGAAAAAAAGTCAACGTTAGGGTAGAGATATGTAAAAAAATGTTTAAGGCAAAATTTTAAAGCACTTTAAATATTTACTGAAAACATGAACAGGATGTTACAGTTATTTACAGTATGCAGTAAGCAGACTGCTATCTTAGATTCAGCCAATTTTGAGCCATTTTAATTTCCCGGCAGCATCCCTAAAGTTTAAAATTAGAACAATTTGAACTCTCAGTTAAAGCGTGTCCCTCTATGACAAACAAGGTAAACACAGGGAGAAAAGTAGCAGATAATGTCAGCTGTTTGTAACCAACAGCTACTGCACAGTTGACGTGTCCTCTTAAATAAAACAACATTCAGGACACAGAAAGATGGGGGGGAAAGAGGGCATGCAGAAACAGATAGAGAGAGATGTGCAAACACAGGAAAATAACAAGCGTAGAGAAGGATGAACGGAAGAAAAACAGACAAATTTTGGGGTCTTTTATGAAAAGCAGGAGTGAGTGTGGACTATTTTTAGCCCAAAACCTCTGGCCCTTCGTATCCACACGTGTGTCCTGAATAACAACAAGGCGTTCAGAGACTTTGTCCTTACCAGCCGGATGCCATTGTGATAAGCTTCAAGCTTGCGCCAACTGAGAATAATTATTATGAGGAAAATTGTTTATTAATGTACTGGAACCTCTGTAGAGCAATTTCCACGTTCAACATGTTAGCATTAATAAATGATAGTAGTTATAGACCAAAGACCTTGACCACTCACTGTAACAGCAATAGAACGCCTTATTACTTTAAATCCAGTGCTTGTTGAAAAGAAGGGAGACCAGATGAAATGCATACAAATTACCTGCTCTCTGTTAGGCAGTTCTGGAGGTGTTTAATAAGCCACAACACTGTCATTAAACACTATCCATCCACTGGCCTTGAGACAAATTCTGTGCACTGCACACATTTAGCAAAGCCGCACAGTGTGTAGCAGCCACATAAAAGCATGTAAATTATCAAGCCCAAAAGAAATGAAAAATTATCGCGATACACCTGCGGTAATTGTAATGAGCCAAATGTAATGAGTCAGTCACTTAAGGCAGGGGTTGTCAAACTAGAGTACGGGGAACCCCAAGGGGCCACAAAGAAATAAGCAGAAAAGTCCAAAGAAAAATAAGTACAAAACAAAATGGATACAAACACAACAAGAAATAAAATGAAAAATGAGAAATAACTCAATACTTGAAATTCTTTTGCTGTTTATCCAAAAAATTATTGCATGTTGAGATACTAGCAATTTTCTTAATTATTACAAAGTGTATTGGCATGTCTAGGCATGTTTTTTGGATACACAGCAAATTAATGTTAAGTATTGCTTTTTTTTTTTTATTCTTTTTGGAAGAATTTACAAACAAAACAAAACCACACCAGGGTCAAGTGGGAAAAGTTTAAAACAAAACAAAAAAACAGGGTTAGTGGGAAAAGGTCAAAACAAAACAAAACAAAAACAAGACCAGTGACAGTGTGAAAAGTTCAAAAAACAAAACAAAACCAAGTTCAGTGGGAAAAGTTAAAAACAAAACAAAACAAAACCAGGGCCAGTGGGAAAGTTTAAAACAAAATAAAAAACAGGGTCAGTGGGAAAAGTTCAAAACAAAACAAAACAAAAACAAAACCAGGTTCAGTGGCAAAAAGTTCAAAACAAAATAAAACAAAAACAAAACCAGGTTTAGTGGGAAAAGTTCAAAACAAAACAAAACCAGGGTCAGTGGGAAAAGTTCAAAACAAAACAAAACAAAAACAAAACCAGGTTCAGTGGGAAAAGTTCAAAACAAAACAAAACAAAAACAAAACCAGGTTCAGTGGGAAAAGTTCAAAACAAAACAAAACAAAAACAAAACCAGGGTCAGTGGGAAAAGTTCAAAACAAAACAAAACAAAAACAAAACCAGGTTCAGTGGGAAAAGTTCAAAACGAAACAAAACCAGGGTCAGTGGGAAAAGTTTAAAACAAAACAAAAAACAGGGTCAGTGGGAAAAGTTCAAAACAAAACAAAACCAGGGACAGTGGGAAAAGTTCAAAACAAAACAAAACAAAAACAAAACCAGGTTCAGTGGTAAAAGTTTTAACAAAACAAAACAAAACCAGGGTCAGTGGGAAAAGTTCAAAACAATATAAAATAAACCAAAACATAAAATAAAATGAAATAAAACGAAATAACTTTTTTGGATACACAGCAAATTAATTAAGTAAGAAGGTTTTGTTTTCTCTTTTTGAAAGAATTTACAAACAAAACAAAACCAAGTTCAAAGCAAAACTAAATCAAATAAAATAATGATTTTTCATGAAAACATAAATCATCATTTTATTTTACTTCCAATTTTGACAGATTTGACAGGTTTTGTGATTCAACCTTTTTACACATGCTCTTTCTCCTCTATTTTTGATAGGTGTCTAATTTTTTTAGCCAGGGTTAGTGGAAAAAGTAAAAACAAAAACAGGGTCAGTGGGACAAACTTAAAACAAAACAAAACAAAAGCAGGGTTGGTGGGAAAAAAAAAAAAAAACAGGGGCAGTGGGAAGTGTTCAAAACAAAATAAAACAAAAACAAAACTAGGGTCAAGTGGGAAAAGTTTAAAACAAAACAAAAAAACAGGGTTAGTGGGAAAAGGTCAAAACAAAACAAAACAAAAACAAAACCAGTGACAGTGTGAAAAGTTCAAAAAACAAAACAAAACCAAGTTCAGTGGGAAAAGTTAAAAACAAAACAAAACAAAACCAGGGTCAGTGGGAAAGTTTAAAACAAAATAAAAAACAGGGTCAGTGGGAAAAGTTCAAAACAAAACAAAACAAAAACAAAACCAGGTTCAGTGGGAAAAGTTCAAAACAAAATAAAACAAAAACAAAACCAGGTTCAGTGGGAAAAGTTCAAAACAAAACAAAACCAGGGTCAGTGGGAAAAGTTCAAAACAAAACAAAACAAAAACAAAACCAGGTTCAGTGGGAAAAGTTCAAAACAAAACAAAACAAAAACAAAACCAGGTTCAGTGGGAAAAGTTCAAAACAAAACAAAACAAAAACAAAACCAGGGTCAGTGGGAAAAGTTCAAAACAAAACAAAACAAAAACAAAACCAGGTTCAGTGGGAAAAGTTCAAAACAAAACAAAACCAGGGTCAGTGGGAAAAGTTTAAAACAAAACAAAAAACAGGGTCAGTGGGAAAAGTTCAAAACAAAACAAAACCAGGGACAGTGGTAAAAGTTTGAACAAAACAAAACAAAACCAGGGTCAGTGGGAAAAGTTCAAAACAAAACAAAACAAAAACAAAACCAGGTTCAGTGGTAAAAGTTTTAACAAAACCAGGGTCAGTGGGAAAAGTTCAAAACAATATAAAATAAACCAAAACATAAAATAAAATGAAATAAAACGAAATAACTTTTTTGGATACACAGCAAATTAATTAAGTAAGAGGGTTTTGTTTTCTCTTTTTGAAAGAATTTACAAACAAAACAAAACCAAGTTCAAAGCAAAACTAAATCAAATAAAATAATGATTTTTCATGAAAACATAAATCATCATTTTATTTTACTTCCAATTTTGACAGATTTGACAGGTTTTGTGATTCAACCTTTTTACACATGCTCTTTCTCCTCTATTTTTGATAGGTGTCTAATTTTTTTAGCCAGGGTTAGTGGAAAAAGTAAAAACAAAAAACAAAAACAGGGTCAGTGGGACAAACTTAAAACAAAACAAAACAAAAGCAGGGTTGGTGGGAAAAAAAAAAAAACAGGGGCAGTGGGAAGAGTTCAAAACAAAATAAAACAAAAACAAAACTAGGGTCAAGTGGGAAAAGTTTAAAACAAAACAAAAAAACAGGGTTAGTGGGAAAAGGTCAAAACAAAACAAAACAAAAACAAAACCAGTGACAGTGTGAAAAGTTCAAAAAACAAAACAAAACCAAGTTCAGTGGGAAAAGTTAAAAACAAAACAAAACAAAACCAGGGTCAGTGGGAAAGTTTAAAACAAAATAAAAAACAGGGTCAGTGGGAAAAGTTCAAAACAAAACAAAACAAAAACAAAACCAGGTTCAGTGGGAAAAGTTCAAAACAAAATAAAACAAAAACAAAACCAGGTTCAGTGGGAAAAGTTCAAAACAAAACAAAACCAGGGTCAGTGGGAAAAGTTCAAAACAAAACAAAACAAAAACAAAACCAGGTTCAGTGGGAAAAGTTCAAAACAAAACAAAACAAAAACAAAACCAGGTTCAGTGGGAAAAGTTCAAAACAAAACAAAACAAAAACAAAACCAGGGTCAGTGGGAAAAGTTCAAAACAAAACAAAACAAAAACAAAACCAGGTTCAGTGGGAAAAGTTCAAAACAAAACAAAACCAGGGTCAGTGGGAAAAGTTTAAAACAAAACAAAAAACAGGGTCAGTGGGAAAAGTTCAAAACAAAACAAAACCAGGGACAGTGGTAAAAGTTTGAACAAAACAAAACAAAACCAGGGTCAGTGGGAAAAGTTCAAAACAAAACAAAACAAAAACAAAACCAGGTTCAGTGGTAAAAGTTTTAACAAAACCAGGGTCAGTGGGAAAAGTTCAAAACAATATAAAATAAACCAAAACATAAAATAAAATGAAATAAAACGAAATAACTTTTTTGGATACACAGCAAATTAATTAAGTAAGAGGGTTTTGTTTTCTCTTTTTGAAAGAATTTACAAACAAAACAAAACCAAGTTCAAAGCAAAACTAAATCAAATAAAATAATGATTTTTCATGAAAACATAAATCATCATTTTATTTTACTTCCAATTTTGACAGATTTGACAGGTTTTGTGATTCAACCTTTTTACACATGCTCTTTCTCCTCTATTTTTGATAGGTGTCTAATTTTTTTAGCCAGGGTTAGTGGAAAAAGTAAAAACAAAAAACAAAAACAGGGTCAGTGGGACAAACTTAAAACAAAACAAAACAAAAGCAGGGTTGGTGGGAAAAAAAAAAAAAACAGGGGCAGTGGGAAGCGTTCAAAACAAAATAAAACAAAAACAAAACTAGGGTCAAGTGGGAAAAGTTTAAAACAAAACAAAAAAACAGGGTTAGTGGGAAAAGGTCAAAACAAAACAAAACAAAAACAAAACCAGTGACAGTGTGAAAAGTTCAAAAAACAAAACAAAACCAAGTTCAGTGGGAAAAGTTAAAAACAAAACAAAACAAAACCAGGGTCAGTGGGAAAGTTTAAAACAAAATAAAAAACAGGGTCAGTGGGAAAAGTTCAAAACAAAACAAAACAAAAACAAAACCAGGTTCAGTGGGAAAAGTTCAAAACAAAATAAAACAAAAACAAAACCAGGTTCAGTGGGAAAAGTTCAAAACAAAACAAAACCAGGGTCAGTGGGAAAAGTTTAAAACAAAACAAAAAACAGGGTCAGTGGGAAAAGTTCAAAACAAAACAAAACCAGGGACAGTGGTAAAAGTTTGAACAAAACAAAACAAAACCAGGGTCAGTGGGAAAAGTTCAAAACAAAACAAAACAAAAACAAAACCAGGTTCAGTGGTAAAAGTTTTAACAAAACAAAACAAAACCAGGGTCAGTGGGAAAAGTTCAAAACAATATAAAATAAACCAAAACATAAAATAAAATGAAATAAAACGAAATAACTTTTTTGGATACACAGCAAATTAATTAAGTAAGAGGGTTTTGTTTTCTCTTTTTGAAAGAATTTACAAACAAAACAAAACCAAGTTCAAAGCAAAACTAAATCAAATAAAATAATGATTTTTCATGAAAACATAAATCATCATTTTATTTTACTTCCAATTTTGACAGATTTGACAGGTTTTGTGATTCAACCTTTTTACACATGCTCTTTCTCCTCTATTTTTGATAGGTGTCTAATTTTTTTAAGCTTTGACTTGTGTTAACAACCACAGAAAAGCACACCTGCTGTTTCTCAACAAGGTGTCAGAGACACTGAGCAAAAAAAGTCCAGAACAGTCTGGCAGTTAGCGGATGTTCTAGAAGCTGAAATCGATAGAAGAGGGAAAGGTAAGATGATGAGATTTCCTGAGGTCACTCAGGAATCCTCATCACAGAACAAGAAGTATCAATGCAGACAGGCTGGGCTTGGTGGACATTTACATTACAGTGGAATTCAGGCTGTGAAAACTAGAAGAAAGTGTAGGTCTGTAACTGTTGAGAAACTTTAGAGAACAATCAATTGAAGCAATAAGCATTCCCTCGCTCCTTTTTCCTCTGTCTGTTACTTTTGTTCTCACCAGCTCTCTCTCTGGAGGCTTGGTGTGTGATGTATGGGGCAGTGTTCATTGCAATGCTGTGAGAGTTACCCTCAAAGCAACCAAACCGATAATGAAACACTCAGTTCGCGTTTCCTCTCCTGTAAGACACCACAGCTGTCTGCGTCAATGCAGGTTCACGCATTTGGGATTTATGTTCTAAATGATATCTTCACTATTATGGTAGCAGGCACAGAAATATAAAACATAAGATTTAAAATATGACACAGTGAAGGCGGAAAAGTCATTCATGCCTGCAGAACATGCAGACCTTCTGCAGAAAAATTCCACTGACCTGAAAGAGCTTTAAGTAGAGACAAAGAAGTTAGATTAAAATGCTAAACAACGAATGCAATGAGGTTAGTAGGACACAAAATAGCCATCCGAGAAAGAACAAACTGCACCACTGGACACGAAGAGTCAATTAATGCATCTTGTGCGGTTGAAGTTTCCTGTAAGTATTTTTGAATCAATGCATCGCCTTTGCATTAAATTTCATGTGCTATCTGAGTAGACTGAAAGATTGCTTCTGCCTACATTTTATTAGTTTATTCAATTTAAGCATGTACACATACAGTGCTGTGAAAAAGTAAGTAAAAGTAAGTAGCCTTTTATTTTTTTTTTTATAAATATTAAGGCATACAGATATTGGACTGGCATTGAACCAATGACAATGTAAAAACAGCAATATAATTTAACAAGTCGCATCTCAAATGTATATATTTCAGATCAGTATGATCCGAATATAATCACATCAAATTGGTATGTTCATGCTTTCAGTTTAATTTACGGTGAAACATTTTCTCACTGGATCCTTTACCAATGTTCAATTGTAAAAGGGTATATATAAGTTTATTATTATTTAAGAAAAATGACTATTATAGCATACTAATAAATAACGTTAAATGTCAATTTATAAATATGCATAAATGTATAAGTGAATAAAATGTATTCTAATGTCAAATGTAAATATCAATACAGAATATAATAGAACAGAATAGAACAGAGGATTCAACGTCCAAGGAATGTAAGAATTCACAAAATGTATTCACTGCATAAAAGTCAAATATAAATGCCAATACAGAATAGAATAGAATAGAATAGAATAGCGGATTCAATGTCCAGGGAATGTAAAAAAACAATAAAATGTATTCCATGCATAAACATCAAATATAAATGCCAACACAGAATAGAAAAGAACAGAATAGAGTAGAATAGAATAGAATAGAATAGAATAGCTGATTCAATGTCCAAGGAATGTAAAAAAAATTATAAAATGTATTCACTGCATAAACATCAAATATAAATCCCAACACAGAATAGAATAGAATAGAATAGAATAGAATAGAATAGAATAGAACAGAATAGCGGATTCAATGTCCAAGGAATGTAAAAAAAATAATAAAATGTATTCACTGCATAAACATCAAATATAAATGCCAACACAGAATAGAATAGAATAGAATAGAATAAAATAGTGGATTCAATGTCCAAGGAATGTAAAAAAAAATAAAATGCATTCACTGCATAAATGTGAAATATAAATGTCAATACAGAGTAGAATAGAATAGAATAGAATAGAATAGAATTGAATTGAATAAAATAGAATAGATGATTCAATGTCAAAGGAATGTAAGGATTAATAAAATGTATTCACTGCATAAACGTCAAATATAAATGCCAACACAGAATAGAATAGAATAGAATAGAATAGAATAGAATAGAATAGAATAGAATAGCGGATTCAATGTCCAGGGAATGTAAAAAACAATAAAATGTATTCCATGCATAAACATCAAATATAAATGCCAACACAGAATAGAAAAGAATAGAATAGAATAGAATAGAATAGAATAGCGGATTCAATGTCCAAGGAATGTAAAAAAATAATAAAATGTATTCACTGCATAAACATCAAATATAAATGCCAACACAGAATAGAATAGAATAGAATAGAATAGAATAGCGGATTCAATGTCCAAGAAATGTAAATAAAAAAAATAAAATGTATTCACTGCATAGACATCAAATATAAATGCCAACACAGAATAGAATAGAATAGAATAGAATAGAATAGAATAGTGGATTCAATGTCCAAGGAATGTAAAAAAAAATAAAATAAAATGCATTCACTGCATAAACGTCAAATATAAATGTCAATACAGAGTAAAATAGAATAGATGATTCAATATCAAAGGAATGTAAGGATTAATAAAATGTATTCACTGCATAAACATCAAATATAAATGTCAATACAGAGTAGAATAGAATAGAATAGAATAGAATAGAATAGAAAAGAAAAGAATAGAATAGAACAGATGATTCAATGACCAAGGAATGTAAGAATTAATAAAATGTACTTACTGCATAAACATCAAATATAAATGCCAATACAGAATAGAATAGAATAGAATAGAACAGAATAGAATAGAGAATTCAATGTCAAAGGAATATGAGAATTAATAAAATGTATTCACACACACACAAACATATATACATATATAAACAATTATTATAGTATATTAATAAAGTCAATAGTATATTAATAGTCAATTTATAAATAAACAAAAACAAAAATCAAAACGTTTGATAAATTATAATTAAATATTAGTAATGTACAAAGTGCCAAAAACATTTCCTTATTCTGTATAGATTGTTATTTTTTTATGTTTTTAATGGCAAAAGATGTTTTTGGGTCCAAATGGTATAGTTATGACTTTCTACTAGCACAGGCTAACAAAGCCATGCAAACTAGCAAAACACTGACTAAATGGTTTGGACAAGAGACAAAAATCCACACACTGGCACAATGAAACTGGACTAGAAGAGCAGCACTGCAGCTACTTTGCAACAGTTCTAACTCAAAACAACATGTGAGCTGATGTTGACTTTCATCTTCTTTTTGAAATAATTAGAGACTCTCATAACCTTACATTAAAAGGTGCGCTGAGAAATCAGCGGTGAAATTAATTAATCCAAACCCCAGTCAGCAGTGCAATAACGTGCTAACGGCTTTCCACACTCAGGAGCGTCTTCTGGCAGTGAGTCATTTCATCTCCTGCCTGACAACTCAGCTTTTCTTCATGTTGTACTGCCAACACAGGAAGCGGTGATCATAGGCGGGATCTCAGTATGTTGAAGAAAACACAGTGACACATGAAGGAATCAGCAGAGAGAGTGAAAGAGAAATGTGAAGTTAAGGATTTCAAGTTTAAAAGAAAAGATGATAGTGAGAAGATGGAAAAGCCGGACTGTTCCAAGGGAAGGGATAAAAGGCTAGGAATCAGAAAAGAGGGTGGAGAGATGGATCAAAGTAGGCAAGAAAATGATGAAGAACAAGGATAATGGATACAGACTAGAAATGTCAATGTGCTTGCCTTTTGCTTTATATCATCTTCACTTTGCCTTTAATGCCTAAAATTACAATAAAAACCACTAAAGTGTCAGAGCTTGGTACACACAGGAGCAGTGGTGATCTGGTAGAGATGTCCATGAGCAGGTTTTGTTTAAGCCTGTAAGGTTAAGCCTGTCCGATCCCATTCCAATAGCTTCACCCTCCCAATATATTCATGGTATAGTATTTACTGTACTTTCCAATAAAAAACATTCATAAGAGCCTATAAATATAATATAAAAAAAATAAAAAATTTAACTGATTTTTGATACTTAAGATTGGTATCGACTAGTCTAGAATAGAACAGAATAGAATAGAATAGATTCTATGGCCAAGGAATGTATGAATTAATAAAATGTATTCAAATGTAAATTTTAAATGCAAAATAGAATAAAATAGAATTGAGGATTCAATTTCCAATGAATTTATGAAATAATAAAGTTTATTCACTGCATAAATATTAAATGTAAATGTCAATACAGAATAGAATAGAATAGAATAGAATAGAACAAAATAGAGAATGCAACGTCCAAGGAATGTATGAATTAATAAAATGTATTCAATGTCAAATGTAAACGTCAATAAACAACAGTCAAATAGAATAGAATAGAATAGAATAGAATCAAACAGAATAGAGGATTAAATGTCCAATGAATTTATGAATTAATTACATTTATTAAAATGTCAAATGTAAATGTCAATAACTAAGTCGAATAGAATAGAATAGAATAGAATAAAATAGAATAGAGAATTCAATGTCCAAGGAATGTATGAATTGATAAAATGTATTCAAATGTCAAATGTAAATGTCAATAAATAATAGTCCAATGTCCAATGAATTTACATATTTATAAAATGTATTCCCTGCTTAAATATCAAATGTAAATGTCAATACAGAATAGAATAGAATAGAATAGAATGGGATAGAATAGAGTAGAATAAAATAGAATAGAGTCTATGTCCAAGGAATGTGTTAATTGATAAAATGTATTCAAATGTCAAATGTACATGTAAATAAATAAGTCAAATAGAACAGAATAGAATAGAATAGAACAGAACAGAATAGAAAAGATTCAATGTCCAATGAATTTACGTATTAATAAAATGTATTCACTGCATAAATATCAAATGTAAATGTCAATACAGACTAGAATAGATTAGATTCTATGTCCAAGGAATGTATGAATTAATGAAATGTATTCAAATGTAAATGTCAATACAAAATAGAATAAAATAGAATTGAGGATTCAATTTCCAATGAATGTATGAAATAATAAAATGTATCCACTGCATAAATATCATATGTAAATGTCAATACAGAATAGGATAGAGGATTCAATGTCCAAGGAATGTATGAATTAATGAAATGAATTCAATATCAAATGTCAATACAAAATAGAATAGAATAGAATAGAATAGAGGATTCAATGTCCAATTAATGTATGAATTAATAAAATCTATTCACTGCATAAATAATAAATATAAATGTCAAGATGGTATAGAATAGAATAGAATAGAATAGAATACAGGATTTAAATCCAAGGAATGTATGGATTAATAAAATGTATTCGACTGTCAAATGTAAATACATTAGAATAGCATAGAATGTATTGACTGATGCTATGTAAGTCGCTTTAAAAAGTTTCTATAAAAATATCTCTTATGTATAAATGACAAATGGAGACACGCAATAGAGCAGAATAAAATACAACTTAATATTATACTGCAAATAACTGGGCTGGTGGAAGTCGATGGATACAATAGAGACAATGCATTAATGTGCAGTTACATAAATCTGCAATACTATATATTATATATAAAACACTATGCATTATAATGTATGTACAGTGAATAAACATGGGTAAAAGCAAATACAAAACCCAAATAACCATAAAACTCTGCACAGTTAGGACAGAAATATAAACAGTTCTCATCTATCAACTCGCTGCTATTTTGGTTTAAATTCATCTGTCACAGATGCTAGCCAATTAGGAAAATATCAACACTGACAGGCTGCATGAAATCCCCAAAACTACACAAAGTAAAGAAAACACAACCCACACTGCATTAAATACAGGTTCACTTGCAGGAAGGATAAGGTGAATCACTGCCTGCTGAGAGCATGAAACCATTAAAATTCAACAGGCATTTAGAAAGCAAACAATACAAGCAATAAGTTAAACAATCCGTGTATCATTCGTCCATTCGTTTTGTTATTTATTATTGAAAGAAGAAACATGAGAAAACGGTTCCTTTTTTGTTTTTTCATATTTTCCAAAAAAAAAACAAAAAACAAGAATTTAGCTTGATTTTTCGTTTTTCATCCAGGGGTGGAAAAATTAAAAAACAGCTTGATTATTCAATTTCTACACATGGGCGGAACGAAACGCCCCTTTCTGTTGATTGGTCAGCCGAAGATCAAACCACGCCCCCGTCAGTTCTTCCGCAGTTTCGCACAGAATAATAGTCCTCCGCTGCTGCAGTTGAACGAATAATTAACGCGTTTATTGCAACTACATTTAATCTTTTTCTAATCAAACAACCACACTAACAAATAACTCGACACAACCCATACTGGGGCAGAGCCTAGACAGGGCTTTCTTCTGTGTGCTATTCTCAAAGTGCCAGGGGGTGCGCTAAATAATTTGCTGTGATTTATTCCAAAGTAATTTATATAATGCATTTAACATCAAATAATCTTATGTAGACTGTTAAAAGTTGACGCGTCAGTTATGTTATGGTTCATGTTTGTGGCATATGCCAGAAAGATGTTCAAGGATTCAAAAGCAGCGCATTCTATTGTTTTCTATATTTTTCAAAGGGATGAATTTTGCACTCATTTTGATTTTACGCAAATAAAAAGACTTTTTTTTCCATTTCGAATGACGTCTTGCTCTTATCTGTATGACTGTAAATGACAGAATATTAAGTTGTTTCCGCTAATGTGCCATCAAACCCTGCCAACTAATGCAAAGCGTAAGTAAATTTATGTCTACATAGAAGATAGCCCTGTCTAGGCTCTGCCCCAGTACGGGCTGTGTCAAGCCATCGTTAGTGTGGTTGTTTGATGAGAAAAAGTTTAAATGTAGTTTCAATAAACGTGTTAATTATCCGTTCAACTGCAGCCGCAGAGGACTATTATTCTGTGCGAAAATGCGGAAGAACTGACGGGGGGATGGTTTAAACTTCGGCTGACCAATCAGTAGAAAGGGGCGTTTCGTTCCGCCCATGTATGGAAATTGAATATTCAAGCTGTTTATTAATTTTTCCACCCCTGAACGAAAAACGAAAAAATGAAAAATTAACGTTTTTCTGGAAAAAAATTAAAAAACGAAAAAGGAGTCGTTTTCTCATGTTGCTTCTTTCAATATTAAATCGAAAAACGAATAGACGAATGATACACGGATTTTAAACAATACTGGTGTTGGTTCACCAAATAATACCTAATGTGAAATCATCTAAAGATGCTAAAGCAAAGCCAGTTGAGAACATCAGAGGCTTGTGATCTCAGAAAGCAGATCAAAAAAAAAAAATGATTAGCAGCAGTGAGATCAGATGAAGAGGGCAGAATGGAAAACATGAATGAAGAGGGCGAACAGAGGAAGGGAGTGCAGGTGACTGGAGACTTCCATTTCATATAAGAGCTTTAATATGTGAGCAAAAAAGGATTGAATGTCTCTGTGGAGGTGATAAGAAAGAAAGGTAAGGGAGGGATGTACAACGGGCTCAACAGCCTGATACATGTGTTCAAGACAAGCTGGCCAATGAGGTTGCAAGGTACGCCTCATTTTCAAAATGCTTGGGGAAAAAAAGAACAGTATGTTATATAACGATTCTGTGCTAAAGCATTAGGAAATGAGAACATCATATGCAGCATAAACTGGAAAAGCCCTCAGAGACTACTTGAGCGTATGCAAAGAACAAATCTTATTTATATGATTACTCTGGATGAATAAATTGCTCTGGTGCGTTAAAAATGAACCAAGTTGCTTCAAATCGGCCCCTGCAGTGGTTAACCTACTGTCACCTTTTCAAACACTTCACAAGACGAATGTGAGTGACTATCGTAGTCCTAATTGCCTGTTGGAGGAAGACATAAATGACACCTTAGGGACCAATTTAGTTCAGTTGTAGAAATATCTTCCAAGGCATTAATTGCATGTATTTGTGTCTGTGTGTGTAGCATATCATTTCTTTATACTAAATCTATTCATGTTTTAATAACAGAGTAAGTCCATCCAATTGAAACTTAACTTTAAGGTAGGATTTCACAGACTAAATAAATAAATAAATATTAAGAATCCGATTCTAGACTCTAAAACAACTTTCTTTTTCAACTGGCATCACCAAGCCTACTTACTTGGGTTCATGTGATTAGATTAGGTCAATCTATATCTTGTTTCACTTAGAATTACATTATATTATGGAGGTAAAAACACGAACACAAATACATCATCTACTCAAAATGACAAAAGCTTTGCTCTAACTTTCCAGGGTTAAATGATTTTCATTGTGCCATCAAGCTGCCATAAATGTAGTCAAATAAACAAACGTCTATTTGCCTCCTGAGGGCTACAACAGACGAGACTTAATTGTCTGACATGCCCATCTGATTGTCTCTCTGTTAAGAAGCAAAGACTCATGTATGGATATTGAAGTCTTCTGGCTGGCTGACAGTCTTGTCAATATGACACGGATCGTTTATGCAGTCAGACCTTCCCGCTGACAGCGCTATTAGGACACTCACGGACATCTACGACCCTTGTTAGCATTCATTGCACACAACACAAAACAATTCAGTGCAAACAAACACATAGATCAGTACTATCAATAAAACCGGTCTATACACACTCTCATGAAGATTAAGGACAAGACACGCGGCATCGTATGTATTTCATTTAAACCTGGAAATAAAGTTTCATGATTTTGAACAAAAACAAAAGAATGTTAAAATGCAAACGGAAGAAGAAACATTAAAGATTCTGCACTAGATCGCTAATTAAATAGCAAATTTGTTTTTATTAATCGCTTAATTAAACATTTTAATTTTCTGGATTTATGTTTTTTCCGATTTAAATTTTTCTAGACACTGTTTTAATAGTTAAATTATGTTTAATTAATTGAAACCATGAAACATACAAAATTTAACAGCTATTTATTAAAAGTTTAACAAAAATTTCATTCTTAACTGCCTATGAAATATGTTTTATTTTTTCCTCAAATTCTTTAGTTTATTTTTATTAGTGCTGTTCAAATGATTAATCATGATTAATCACATCCAAACTTTGTTTGTTTAATATGTGTACAGTGTTTATTTATTATGTATATATAAAGACACACACGTACAGTACGGTACAATGGGGCTAAAGGCGCCCCGAGATAAAAGGAACCTTTGATATTATTTTCCACAAGATGGCAGCAAAAAGTGGCGTGGCACTTTCCAAAACATCCGCTTTTCAAGATACACGTGCAAATCTGTCTGATCCTTGAATCGCAACGTCGATTCTGTGCTCTAACATTTGATGTTTTTAAAAATGTTGTAGATTTGAGTAGCAAACGAGAATCGCTAAAATTCTTGAGGCAAAGGTCTTCTTAATGATTTTCAGTTTTGTTTAAGATAATTAAAACAGCAGTTTTTAAATATCAAAAGAATATGTAAAAGTATGGTATCTGGGGTAAAAAGCACCCCTACTGTTGGGACTAAAAGGCACATTAATTAACATGATAATTAATAGAAGGCTGACTTTTCCATTTGTTGACATGACATTGTTAGATTCAGATTGTATCATATATTATGTTGGGTGTCCATCTTAGAAATAATCACCATGTTTAGAATGAAACCATCATATTTACAAACATGCTTTTAATCATATCATATAACAAAATATTGTTTGTTGTTACTGTACTGTAAATCTATATCAAATTACTATGATTACCATAAATTAGTATAATCTATACTAAATTACTATACTTCAATGCTTTCAGAATCTTTACATTTTAAAATGATTTTGTTTCTGTATTTTAAAATATGTTTTATATTAATATATTTTAATGACAGTATATTTATTGAACAAAAATTAATTCTTTCATTTATCAAAATGAGCAGAAAATAGTACAAACTTTGTTAAAGTGATTGTTTTAACTAGTATTACCTTAGACATTATTAAAAAAAAACATTATTTTTGAAAAAACATGATTTATTTTCACACAAAATCTGTTGTTCCATAAATGTTCAGTACAAACGTATACATTTTTCTGCAATCATACACTTTGGGCGCAGCCTTTACCCCATTGTACCCTATATATTAAAAAAAATATTCACATGTATTTACATGTATATATTTATATTCATATAATTTATACTATATATAAATATATTTAATATATAAACATAACATTTTTCTTCAAATATATACATGTATGTGTTTGTATTTATATATACATAATAAATATACACAGTACACACATGCATTATGTACACAAAAACTTTTATTTTGGATGCGATTAATTGAGATCGTTGCCCAGCACTAATTTTTATTGAATTCTGTGCTTTCCATTAATTTTCTGAATTCCATATTTTTGTGTGTGTATTTACATTTTTCTGGTAAATAAATTCTGGTAAATAATTTCTGGTAAATATTCCTTTTAAAAAAAATTAATAATGTGTGTCTGCACCATTCATTCACACAACTTTAGTTTTTTAAAAAGTTCTTCAAAATGGTTCATTTAAGAACTGTTCACTGAAAGGTTTTAGGTGAACAAAAAATGGTTCTTCTGTTTTTTAAGCTTGATATTTTTAAACTGATAAGACTTCTGGATCCTATGCATGAATTTAGCACAACTGCTAACTTCCCAAATTACTGAAGTATACATAAAGTGTCAATTTAATTCGCTTCCATTAACGCAGCCACAGCTCAGCTACTGAATTAATTATAGCAATACGCCAAAATGCGACTTAAGCACTGAATCCACAAGAAACTCACACGCTGATAATTTATGACAGGCATCCTCACCTCAGAGCAACTGGCTGCCAACCAACGATTTTCCCCTCTCAAATTGCACATTTCCCAACTTATTGATGATCTCACCACTTGCTCCACTCTGCTGTCAATCCCATAATGCCCTTATGTCTGCTGCTTGGGTCCCATAGAGAAAGAAATGAAAGCCTCACTCATGCTCTGCCCTCTCCACTCCAGTAGACAAGTATGGCTATAAGAGAAGCAGCCTCATGTTAATTGAATAAATAAAACATAATTTTCAAACCCTATGTTTTTCAGACTTCCAGATAGTAATTTGAGAAAATATGTATTTCTTTGCATCTTTATAGACTGAAAAAACAACAGGTACTCAATAGAGATGTCAAAACTACATATTTTTATAATCAATTATTCAGACTGGTTATCTGAATCACTAGCTGGAATGTGTACCAAATAAACAACACAGACTTAATCACAGAACATTAGGTCATTCAGTAGAGTTACTGATAAAATATTTAGGCTAAATCTATAATCTTTTATTGCACAATACCTTTGTCCTAACAGAAAATTTGATGGATTATGCAAAATAACAGAAACATAAATCACAGCAAACAATTTGAAGACTGACAGTAATTGTCTTCAAATTTATTGAAAGCGGTCGACTTATTGGAAAAGTGGTGCTGTAATGGTTGTAGTGGCAGGGCTTTAATGTTAATTAAATGAAACATAAAATGCAACTTCTCAGACAGAGTTAACTGTCGTCAGTGATTCACTGCATTTGGCACAACTCTCTGTGAAAAGTTGCATCTCTACAGTCATTCCCTTTAAAGCACCACTGCTAAAAATAATATAGATCAGTCAATCTTGCAGATTACTAACCTTTTGTAAGACTTGATTGACATTGTTAAGAAAAAATTCTTCAGTGCAAAATAAATATGAATATCTACTTTGACAATGGTCTATTTTGTGGCTTTACAATGCAAAAAATGTGTTTAAATATTATGCATGTACCACGATTCAAAAAATTGAGGCCTGTAAGATTTTTTTATTTGTACTTATACTCCACAAGGACACATTTAACTGATCAAAAGTGGCAGTAAACCATGTATATTGTTTCAAAAGATTTCTATTTTGAATAAACGCTGCTCTCTTGACTTTTCTATTCATCAAAGAGCCTGAAAAGAAATGTATTACAGTTTCAACAAAAATACTAATCAGTACAGTTGTTTTCAACATTTATAATAGTAAATGTTTCTTGAGCACCAAAAAGCATAGTAGAATAATTTCAGGAGGACAATGTGACACTGAAGACTGGAGTATGGCTGCGAAAAAATGGCTGCAAAAAAAAAAAAAAAAAAAAAAAATCCAGCTTTGCCATCACAGGAATACATTGTGTTTTAAATGATATAAATATTGAAAACAGTTATTTTAAACGAATAATATTTCACAATTTTTACTGCATTTTTGGTCAAATACACACAGCCTACACTGTAAAAAACAATTTGTTAAAATAATTTGTTTCCCGGCTGTCTTAAAATTTTATGTTCAGTCAACTCAAAAAAAGTTTGGTCAACTTGAAATGTTAAGTTGTACTAAGTGACAACTTAGATATTTGAGTTCATTCGACTTAAAAATTTTAAGGCAGCTGGGTAACAAGCCCAGCTTTTAAATTTAACAAAATTGTTTGTTCAGTCAACTCAAATATCTAAGTTCATTTAGGACAACTTAACATTTCAAGTTGACTAAACTTATTTGAGTTGACTGAACTTAAAATTTTAAGGCTGCAGGGTAACAAATGATTTTACATTGACTCAACAAATTGTGTTTTGTTTTTTTTACAGTGTAAAAGACTTCTTTCAAAAACACTAAATCTTACTAATCCGAAACTTTCGAATGGTCATGCATATGTATGTTTTAATACATAAATACTGCATTAAAATATGTATATGTATGCACATATAAGGTTTGGAAGTAGGGAAGAAGGTGCACTTGAGTGCGTCACACAAACGCACACACATAGTACGTAAAGCACCAACAAAGACCTAGAACAGTCAAAAGAACATATGACGTTAAGTGTGATAATAAGAGGAGATGGCACATCCGCTTAAGTGTCAGTCACGCAACATGGTTTTGAGTCTAAAAATTCATCCAAGAGACAATTCCTCATTTCCATTTCATTCCCCACTACAACCCCCGCTAACAGCACATATGTTACCACTCTCAAAACCATACTGACGTAACAGGCGGAAGACAGGCGTACGCAGAGCGTTAAGATAGCACACGATGAGTCATAATAGTCTGTCACCGATGGCAACTCCTCTCAGGGTCACGGACCACCAATGAAGGATGTGCATTCCTCAAATCAAGAAAAAGGGATTAGAAAAGACAAGCCATTCAACACTCGATTAAGTCAACCCCGTTTTCTCATACAGTACGGAGGCCCGCATAAAAAATTGAGCTGTTCTGTGCAGAGTTTGGCCAAGATACTGTAGTAGTCACTCAACATAGGGAGTACAGCGTGGTATAAAAAAAAAAAAAAAAAAAAATAAAAAAAGAGGCATGCTGGTCTGGATATGAATTATGCATGAGAAGAAGGCAGAAGTGGAGATGGTCATGTTGGAACAGATTGGTGTCTCCATCAGCTAAAAGAGATTTTTTATACTCACCAGCAGCAGTTTGTGTGACTGAGCATTTTCAACACACAGTCTAAAGCTCCTTTAGAAGTGAACTGCCTTTTTTGAACTTCTTTTAACGGGAGAAATTTATCCCACCCTTGGGCTATAAACAATAGTTTAAGGGCCTTAGGAGCACCACAATATGTATGTGTGTGTTTGTGTTTATGTTTATGAGCCTATACGTTTGCCTGGGTGTGTGTCTCAATATATATTTAGCTATGAGTGTGCCTGTCAATTGTTTTTCCCATGGAAAATGAAGAAAGATTTTGGATTAACTCTGAAAAAGACAGCCATTATACAGTATACTTATATATTTCTGAAACATGACTCCATACTTTAAAGATGCCATAGAATGGAAAACTGTATTTACCTTGACATAGTTGAATAATAACAGTTCTGTACGTGGAAATGACATACCGTGAGCCTCAAACACCATTGTTTCCTCCTCCTTATGTAAATCTCGTGCATGCAAATCCCAACATAACACAGACTGTGATGTTATAGTCGGGATCATTAATAGTTACGCCCCAGAAACAACCGAGGACAATAGCGAAAATGGCAGGTCATGGAAATAAATGTTATGTTCCAGGCTGTGCAGGGGATGTGATGTGCAGGGATGGGTTGGTGTTCTAATAAAATATCGCGAGCCACTAAAGGAACATGGTTAGCTGCATGCTAGCAGTGGCCTGTTACATTACAATACATAAGATTTCACTTACCACATAAACAGAGTGAGGAGAGATGACTGAGGACAATGGCGAATGATTTACAGATCCTGAGCACCACTGACAAGCATCTGATCTCTTAAAATGTGTGATAAGTACTGCCGCTGTACTATACACAGAGCATGCACAATCGCAAATCTCGAAAGTGAAAGTAAAAAAGTGATCGTGCATTCAAAATCAGTTTCAATGCCCCACATATTAATAGCAGCTCCCTGATTAAATTTTCCTCCCTGTGTTTTCTTCCTGCTGTGTGAGCTACTGAAATGAGCCGCGTTGTGTGTGAAACAGCCAATCAGAGCAGACCTCATCATTATTATTCCTGACCCTTCCAAATAAGGTAATAACAGACCATTTAATTCTAGGGATACATCCTAGGGTTGTAAATGAACATGTAAGACCGTTTTTTTTTTTTTTTTTTTTACAAAATGACCAATTGTTTCACTACATAAAACCCTTATTCCTAAGCTGGGATCATGTAGAGCCCATTGAAGCTGCATTGAAACTGCAATTTGGACCTTCAACTCATTGATCCCCATTAAAGTCCACTATATGGAGAAAAATCTTGGAAAGACATGAACATCTTGGACGACATGGGGGTGAGTAAATTATCAAGGAAGTTTTATGCTGGAAGTGAACTTATTCTTTATAGTAAAAATTTAAAATAAAAAAAAATGCTGAAAAATAATAGTCAACCATACAGGGGGAAAAATGTGTTTCATGTCGTAACATCTAAATTAAATCATTTTATTCAAGTCAAACATATTATTTAACATCACTAAATCAAACATATTAGGTCACACCAACATATATAAAAATAATCCATTAAAATTAATCAGAGGTAATAAAAATTAAAAGAATTTCAAATAAGTTCAAATAATAAAGAATTATAATAATAATATCCACTACCAATTTTGGAGTCAATATCTTTGAAAGAAATTTCTAATACACATGATATAGTACTACCACTACTAAAAATAATATAGAAAGCAAAATATGTGGTCAGAACAACCAGAGAATGTTCACTTTTGGAGGAACTATTCCTATTTTCAACTATTTACCTTCAACCTCAAAAACTCCACTAAAGGATGGTCAACGGACATACAAGTCAATGTTTTATTTTAATTTTCACAGCTGTACTTTATGTGAAATATAGCGTGAGAACAGCAGCTTTGCGAGTAGAACTGTGTGGCTAACAAGCTGAAGGCTGTACTTGTGGGACATGTGACTCATCTCTTTCTCCAGCACCTTTGGACACTATGTAGCAGACACTAGATACACTTCTTGAGTTAGTATTCTGTCTCCCCTTCTCTCTGTCTTTGTATCTGTCTATTTCTCAGTCTGTCTCTCTCTCACAGTATGAATTGAGCAGGACAGCTCAAGAATGTACAGGTCTATGCTACAAAACACCAAGTTAGGTAAAACCGCCATCATCCACAAGTAAGATCGTTATTTCATTATACCATTGCGGTAGGTGCTGAGTAAGGAAATGGTGTACAGTATTAAGATATATGATGGTAAAAACTTTAAGTCTAAAAATGTTCCTTAATAAATTAGAGTGTCAATGTTTTCCCTCTAGTTAGCAGCGCTTATTCTTTCATTAAGTCACACTAAAATTGAAAAGTATTGCATGATTACTAGGGAGTCCCACAAGGCTCGGGTTTAGGTCCTGTGACTTTTACTACTTTATAATGTTGACGTATCATGTTGTGCAATACATTGCAAACACATTTAATGGTTAAAATGTGGTTTAAAAGCTTACTGAAAGTCAATTTTTAATCTGGGAAAAATATCTTGCTGGCATCTCGCTTGATAATATCCTACACTTCCAACTGCAAGCAGACAACTAATGAGAATTTATCATCAACTGAGGAATTAATCAAGTAGACTACTGAGATTTACACTCCTACAGTTCAACAGTCTTACAGTTAGACTTTATTGGCATGCATGCAACAGCAGCTACAACTTTTTCTCGATTATTGGTGGCTGCTCTCGGTCACACACAGTGAACTTTATGATTTAACATTTCCAAGCCAATTTTACACCAAATTCCTCATTATACAGTATTTCTCTCTTCTTCCAAAGAAATACAAACTTGTGAGTGGGCAACCAAGCCTAGAAATTCCATCTGTTCATACTGAATTGGAACAAATTTATGCACCATACTCCTATGGTAACACAATACACTTAGAGTATATTATATTCTCTCAACAGTTTATGATCAATTTAGTGAGTGCTTTTTTATTGGTGTTTTATTTGCTACTGTAATTTTGTAGGTGTACTATTTTTATTCTGTTATATTTATCATTTTTTGGAGCACATGGCAACAGCGGAGCACTGCTGATTAATAAATAATAAGCAAATAAGTACATCATGTTAGAAAGTGGTTCACATGCAACTTAAAAATCGCCTTCAAAAGTTTTTGAACAGTAATATTTTTAATGTTTTTCAAAAAAGTCTTTTCTACTCACCAAGCCTGCATTTATTTGATCCAAAGTGAAGCAAAAATATTATTTAAATATTTTTACTATTTAAAATAACTGATTTCTATTTGAATATATTTTAAAATGTATTTTATTCCTGTGATTTCAAAGCTGATTTTTTTTTTTATTCTACTCCAGTCTCAAATCATTCTAAGATTCATTCTGCTCAAAAACAAACAAACAAAAAAATTATACTGACTCTAAGCTTTTGAATGGTATAGTGTGCAATGTTACGAAAGCTTTTTATTTCAGATAAATACTGATCTTTGTATCTTTCTATTCATCAAAGAATCCTGAAATAATGTACTCAACTGTTTTAAATATTAATAACAACAATAATAATAATGTTTCTTAAACAGCAAATCAGCATGTATACATTTTTTTTTCTGAAGGATCATGTGACACTGAAGACTGGAGTAATGATGCTAAAAATGTAGCTTTGATCACAGGAATAAAGTACATTTTAAAATATATTCAAATAGAAAGTAGTTATGCTGTATTTTGGATCAAATAAATGCAGGCTTGGTGAGCAGAAGAGAATTCTTTAAAAAACATTAAAACTCTTACTGTTCAAAAACTTTTGACTGGTATCAAATAAATAGAAATCACTGTATACTGCATTATTGAAAAAGTAACTGGGGTGTAAATTTGGAGTATAATTTTGTCTTGTGGGTATCTGCATAAGTCTGCCTCTTTATAGTTACTCCAGAGGAATTGTACATCTAAGACTTTCAAGAACTACTTGATTTACAACGCTATTGGGAAACAGTCCGTAATTCTACGATGATTTGCACGGCCGTTTTTACAATCCACTCCACAGTTGCGATGCTTTCGGGAAAAGTGGCCCCGTTCTGCCTAAGGTCCTTCATAAATCTATTCAGCTCTTTGAGATCTGTTAGAAAAGCCTTTGATAAGGAGCTGGCCTGTAGTTATTAGTTTTGAATTGGGTGAGTTAATGTCTTGTGATGTGAAGAGAAGCGCCACAGTATCTCTGACTGCAGAGCACCTCTCCTTCCCGCACCTCCACGGCACAGCACACCTAATAGGACTGAAGCAGCATGGAGGAAATGTGAAAATCAACTGAAGGGTGAAGGAAATGAATTGAAAGAAGGAAGGAAAAAATAGAGTCCTGCAGGAAGATGCTGCAGCCTCTGATAGATGAATGATTCACTGTCTCCAAACTATATCTGACTGCCACGTTCTGACAACATATTTCAGCCGCACCTGAGGGAACAGATTGAAATTGAACAAGCTCAGGAGAGATGGGAGGGCAAGCTGGTACAGGACAGAAGAAATACTAGACATGATCGCACTGGGGTTTGGGTCGCAAGTCTTTGCTGTATCAGAGGGTTGGGTCAAGGTTTGGCTGGTTAACATGGCCTTGCCAGTCCCTGCTGGTAGATGTCGCAACTACACCATCTGGCAGGAAAATACATCTTTCTGCACAAATCTCTCAATATTTATTGAAACTTACCATTTGAATTGATTCATAAAAACATCTAAATGAGAGATGCTATTTACACTGCATTATCGCAATGTTGATTAGACAAAATCATCGCAAATACATCATAAATATTCAATAGATCGCCCAGTCGGCATAAAAAACTGGAATTAGGAATTCATCACACAGAAGCACTCAGATACCTGATTCATCATCAGAGCTCATTTAAGCAGGCTACTAATTAATGATATGACGACTGACCATGATTGAAACTGTAATTTGCCACACAAGTCTTTAAACATGTGGTAATGGCTTCGTGAAAAATTCATGTTCCTTTTTCTGAGTCTCCATAGGGTGAGTGGTGACATTAGTGGCTCTCAGCCACAATGACAGACTTTAGTTCCCAATCAGCAATACAAATGACTTTGACTCAAGCAGTAATGAGTAAATTACCAATCATCAGAAAGATAGAGAGTAAGAAATGTCAAGAAAGTTTTGATGTCCACCTCTCCGTTTTCAAAACATGAGTTTTGCTTCTCAATAAAATTCCCTACAGAGGGACAAGGGGAAATTGTCACAAAAAGCAGAAGATCACATGTAACGTGCTATTTAACAGCAGGTTCCTATCGTGACAAATTACCCCATATGTGACCCTGGACCACAAAAGCAGTCATAAGGGTCAACTGAGATTTATACAAATATGAATAAATAAGCCTTCCATTGATGTATGGTTTGTTAGGATAGGACAATATTTGGCCGGGATACAATATCTGAGGGTGCAAAAAAATCAAAATACTGAAAAATTGCCTTTGAAGTTGTCCAAACGATGTTCTTAGCAATGCATATTACTAATCAAAAAATAAGTTTTGATATATTTACGGTAGGAAATTTACAAAATACCTTCCTGGAACATGATCTTTACTTAATATCCTATTGAATTTGGCATTAAAGAAAAATAAATCATTTTGACTATTGCTGCAAATACTGTATACTTATGCTACAAAAGGTCCATGTGTGGTAGCAAACTCCCTCTTCTTTTTTACCTTTTTGTAGCTCTCAAGATTTGTGTCCATACAGAAACATACTTTCTAAAATAAACTGTAAAGTGTGACAAACAGCCCACCAAGTCACCTACAGTACACCACTTTCATGTCTTAGACATAGTTTTTCCCTAAACTGCACACAAAACAAAGCTTGCAATACTTTTCACAAAGTAACCATCCAAATAATTATTCAAAAGTCCTACCTTTCTGTAAACCAGCATGTTTGGTGAGTCGTCCGTCTCTCCGTTGCTGTTTGGATGGAGGCTGTTGTTCTTCGCCATGGTTCAAAAACTCAGTAAAACAGCTACTCCAGTGGATATATACACCTGATAGAGAAAAGCAAGCAAAATATGATACACCTGGTTGCTTAAAAGATCAAAACTTGCATGATATATTAATGAATAGAAGTCAATTTAAGATGCTACAACACTGCAGAAATGATCAGTTGCCACCTGACTGTGTCATTTGTAATTACAACCGTGCTTTACCAACGTTTAAGTGAAAACCAAAAGGCATAGCTATCATTTGGATTGCAATCATATTTAGCTGTCTCAAAAAAAAAATTATGAGCTAGTGGTTGAGAATTTTCCTCTCAAGGTTAAAAGGAACCGATTATTAATTAAACGCTGAAAATCTGATGACAGCAGATCACAGATCAGACACACTTCTCAGTTTTGTTATATTGGTGGGACAGCCAATTAAATGCAAACACTGTTCCACCTCGCGCTGCACCCGTATGTCATGCATGCGAACGCTTTATGATGTGTCAAGCGAGATTCGCTGTCTTATCTCGCTTCAACCCGCCAGAAACGGGAGCAGGAAGCTAATTTTCGTGTAACCAAAAATGCACAGTCTTGCACAGACACCCGATCCTTTCAGAACCACAGACAGCTCCTCAGGCGGAACTGCAGCCCTTGCACGAGTCCTTAGAAACCTGGCATCACCAATAAAATGCACAACACAATCATAAAGCATCACTTCTGTTCACTCTCACCTCAAACACGCCCCGTCTCCCCCTGATGTATGGATCCGCGATGCCAGAGTGGATCAAGCTCGTCCAGTTCGTCAGCTATCAGACGTATCATTCATTGGAAATATTAGTGATCCTTTGCTTGATGCTGACGCGTTATCGCGCGCAGGGATTCTGCTGAAGGACGGGGCACGCGCCAGCGACAAGGGCACGCGCATCCAACCTTGAACCAATCCTGGAGTCTACACAAAAGAGGGGGAGTGCTTTTCTTTGAGAGATTAGGCTTTTTTTTTTTTGTAAATTGTTTAATGATTTTTAATTATGTCACTCAGTAATAATAATAAGGCATAAGTTTTAATTATTAAACTGTGTTAATTAAAACATTATTATTATTTTTTTAACTTTTATAATTTAAAGTCTATGTAAAGGCAATCCAAAGAATTGTGTTTCTTTAACACATTATAAATGTTAAAAATATATTGCTGAAACACGTTACAAAGACTGCGAACTATGTAGTGCTTAAACCGTTAAAGTTTTTCACCATTTTTGGTTTGCTAGCAAGCTATGCCTTCATCATGTAAATGAATATAATTGAATGAAACAGCTGTCTCCTTTAGCGTATTTGACAGAGCAGAGAATAGAGCAGTGGTTCTCAACTCCAGTCCTCGGGGCCCACTGCTCTGCACATTTTGTATGTTTCTGAATCTGTCACAATCAGTTCAGTTCATGGATCTTTCTCCTAACCAGCTGATGATCTGAATCAGGTGCGTTAAATGAGGGAGACATACAAAATGTGCAGAGCAGTGGGCCTTGAGGACTGGAGTTGAGAACGACTCGAGGGTTTGGACTTACGTCACGATTTGGGCAGTTACCCGGATGTGCGGCCATATTGGCGATACTCGGATGTAAACAACAGCATGGATTGCACGTTTAATGTACTACTGAATACATTATTCTGCTCATTTACTGTACACTGTCTAAACCATGGAAAAAAAAACGTGTGGAAGCTGCTAAATCATATAGAGAAGGACTTTGTAAGCAGGAAAGGGCGCAATATTTTGACAAACTACTGTAAAGTTAATAGGTGGTAAAGATACATATGAGTGGTATTAATTAAGATATTAGCCTAATATTTCACCTACCTGACTGGAAATGATAAGAACAAACATGAATGTTGTCAAGATTCTTACCCTGGAAATCCTGATTAAGTTTGGCCAACCACAAACACATTTTGTTCCTCAGACAGTTTTTTTGCACTCTTCTCCTTGATTTATTATAACTTTTGTCAGTTTATAGTACTTCAAATGTTTTTCCCGGTCTGACCAATTAGTACAGCCCAAAACATGACAATAATTGACCATTTTCAGCAACAATAATCAGCAAAATATGCAAGTTTCGTTCAGTTCAATGGCATTGTTTATGTTCAGTGCTGCCAATATGGCCAACTGATGACTGTGTTTCGTATGTTCAATCACGAGTTACTGTCATTACCGTCGGTTTCTACAGCCTACAGTTTGCTAGCTAGCTATACCTTCATCATGTAAATGCATATAATTTACAAAAGAGCTTGGTCTCCTTTAGTGGTATTTGACAGTTGAGCCGACAGCAGACATGCCCCCAGCATTTGAGAGCAGAGAATACTACTTTTTAAAAAGATTTTGGTAACTTATTTTATTTACTTGGGGTTTTTTATCATTCAAACAAAGAACACATAGAAATATTGCTTTACACAGACTCTAAAATATTAAACTATTAAACTACTGTTTTATTAAAATAAAAAAATGAATTGTTGTATTATTATTATTTACATTATACAGACGTTTTTGTCCAAAACAACTTACATTTCATTCAAGATACACATTTCCTGAAACCATGGCGTTGTTAGCTCCTAACTGTCCTACTGTTTGAGCTACAGAAAAGCTATTATTATACGAAACAGTGGTAATCTGTTGCAAAAAATAGTTGAATTTATGACAACTTTTGGGTAGGTGATTAAAACTAGGGAAAAGTTCTTCTCCAGTGACTGTCTGTCTCCACGTGGCATTACCTGGAACAGACAAAAAATGAGAAATACAAACTAAAATTCTTGCTCAAAATGTGAATTTTAAAGAACTGAAAGAATTGCACTCTCTATGTCTCAAACCTGAAATTTCTACATGTTCTGCATATAAGCTAAACTTCCTAAAAAAATTAGGGCTGATACCCCAGTTTTCTCTTTATAAACTGACCCAATAAGTGGAACAGTCTGGATCTTTACATTTGGATAACAAGAATGTGTAAAATATTTAAGACACAAAGACAGTGCTGTGGTTAAACCAAGTGGAAAAAAATGTTTTTGCAAAGACAATACATCAAGATCAAAATTAAAAATGCTCAACTAACTCCTCTGAACCACTTGAGATGCACTGACCCTGTTTAGCCCCTCACACAGTTTTTCTATAACATGGTACAATGGGACTTATGTCTAGAAGGGTTCCTTAAGGGTGGTCTTTTGAGCCGTACTATAATTAAGAATTCATAAATTAATTTAAATAAATTTAATTTCTATTGTCAGTGTGGGTCAAAGGATCACAGATGGGATAGGACATCTACAATGTAAAGGTTAAAGTCACAATTAACCACTCTGCTGCTCCTTTCTAAGTGCACATTAATAATAATGCACAATGCAAAATTGACTTGAGGGCAAATTAAGAACCTGAAACAGATGTGGCAGAAATCTGCAGCTGTTGTTCACTGTTTAGCAATGCATAAACTTTATTGCATCGTCTTTATTTTTCATTCATTTACAGGACGAGACAATGTTGCATTTACAATTACCATCTATTATATAACTACCCTAACTAATTGGAACAATAAAATATCTTTGATTTGAGTTTGTCAGGTCCTAAATTTTAAGATCTTTTAACTGAAAATTTCTACAGGGCAATTCCACTGAGATAACCTGGAGTTCTGATGCTTTTAATCTGCCTCTTAGCTTTGAGGTCATTTATATGCTAGAGCACTTCTGAAAGATGACAAAAGATGTCAAATCAGACTACACGGCAAAGCGTTCATTAAAAGGAAATATCAATGTATCTGTCCACCAATCCATCGGAAAGCATTTAACATCTTTAAATAAAAAACGTTTCCAAATTACCTGCTTCAACCTCATTCCTATCCTAGTACGCAAGGCAATTTCAGCATGCAAACGATTAACTGCTCCGCCCTGTGACCCCGTTTGCTGCTGAGTCAGTAGTCCAATCAGTAAACGCAGAAGGCGGGACATACCAGAGTCTCCCGCCAATCAGTGGCCAGTCGGGCCAGTCAATCAAAGATGACATCGTCCCTAGTCCGAAAAGGACAGGCGAAGGGGAAAACAATACATACACTTTTAACACAACGGAACATCATGTAGAGAGAAGACAACAGCTAAAACGAGTGGTTATTCCTCAAATAACGATGTCATCTTGCAAACTTGTGGATATCAGGAAGCATGTCATAAAAACAGGAACTCAGTGGTTGAGTTTGAGCGGTTGGAGAAGCGAGACAGAAGTTATTATTAGTTATAGTTTATTTGAATAGTTTATGCCTCTGGACTGGACCTGCAGAAAATTTCATAACTCGAAAGTGCAACAGGTTGGAAGATGGTGTCGTGGATTATATCTAGGGTCATCGTGTGAGTATTTACTGAAAACTATTTGTGAGCTTAAAGTACATTAGTAAAAATGCTGACTGCGCATTTATTTCATGTGGATAAAATGCATACTGTACTGTCTGTACATCTACACTGCAATACAAAACAGTATTATAACTACATAAAACAAATTGTAGTTTATTTGCTTTTGGGCAGGATTAATAATGGGGGAAAATCAACATGCATGACTGAATTTATATATAATGTTTTGTCCCACTATATAATAACACTTTTACAGTTACTAAATTTCTGCAGCATTCTCATTTTCTATATTTCCAAGATTCTCACAGTCCTGGAAAATCTGAAATATACAAGGAAATTTAAAAACCTAATTACCAGGCCCAGAAAAGTAATGTAAATTTATACCATTTTAAAAGGTCATCTAAATGTTTACAGTCAATATATGTGACTCGTGTCCACAAAACCAGTCATAAGGGTCCATTTCCTAAAACTGAGTTGTGTACATCATCTGATAAGCTGATTAAATAGGCTTTCTATTGATGTGTGGTTTGTTAGGATAGGACAGTATTTGACCGAGATACAACTATTTAAAAATCTGAAATCTGAGGGTGCAAAAAAATCTAAATATTGATTTAAAGTTGCCTAAATGAAGATTTTAGCAATGCATATTACTAATCAAAAAATAAGTTTTGATATATTTACATTAGGAAATTTACAAAATATCTTAATGGAATATGATCTTTACTTAATATCCAAATGATTTTTGGCTTAAGAGAAAAATCGTTAATTTTGACCCATACAGTGAATTGTTGGCTGCTGCTACAAATATACCTGTTCTGCTTACGACTGGTTTTGTGGTCCAGGGTCACATATATGTATAGTTATTATACTCAGATCTGAAGTATTTAGTAGGCTGGACACGACTGTTTGTGAGTGCACAAAAACCTTATCCAATCATCACAAATCATAGGTAAAGTATCTTGGAAATTCACTGGTAAAAAAAAAGTGTAGGAACCTCTATATCAACCATAATAAAAATTCAGAAATTATGCAGGAAAAAAAAACTACATCAATTTTGCTGACATAATGGAGCGAACAGGAAATTCATCATGTTTTTGGCTGCAGACCTGCTTTATTCAAAGTCCCTGTCTGCCAGGGAGGAACTGCTGCTTTCCTGCTGGACCGTAATGTTACAGTAGGTGTGTCTGTTTCTTTGCGGAAAAGGTCATCGCAGCAAAACACATTCTGTACCTCATCCAACTAGGTGTTGTTTGCTGTGAGTTTGGTTATCTTTAGTGTACTGACAATGTAAGAGATATGGGTCTCTGGTCATCACTGATAGAAATACATTTATATATAGTACGTTGCAGTCGGTTTCAAAGTCTAAAGGTCTTTTGAAATGCCTTTTGTGTTCTTACTGTAAGTTAACATGATGAATTATTTGCTGCTGCTGGCAAACAAGGCCTAGCTGTTTTAGAGATGTGCAGTAACATCTCTCACACACACACACACACTCATTCCTATTCTTTCCTTTCTTTTTTTACCCTCACGAGTTCTCCCAGCAAACAGCGTAATAGGAAATGCATGACTAAACCATTGTGACTCTAATTCGCTCATAGCATTCAACGTTTAAACACTTTCTTCTGACTGGTAGTAAAAGAAAGGCAGGCTGTGTTTGGAAATAGTTACTTGGTAATGCTGAAGTTGTTTAATTACAAACAGTTTCACTGTTTTATGTTAAGAGATGGCCTCTACTCTTGACTTCAGCACTTATTTTGCTTTATGGTTTAGAGTGGAGAAACGTTACGCAATAAATGGAAGCCATCCAACAGTCCCTCACCACACACGCACACACCCATGATCACACATAACTTTAGATGGTATCAGGCAGTGATGTCGTTCCCATAGCTACTCGAAAATAAATGTATCAGGGAAACACAAACCAGTTACAGTGAAGGCCGTGAGTTTACTTTGTGTATGTACTAAAGTGAGGAAAAAAGTAGGATTTTAATTTCATCTGTCACAATAAACAAAGCATTTTGAATGATCAGTGTTCTGGCTTTCAATATTTGAGTAGGCCTGTAAGCAAATGCAAAGGCTGGATTTGCCATCTGGGCGGGTGTCCAAATAAAATGGTTGGATTATCATCAAATATAAGGTGCATAGGGATTCACCGATATTCAAATTATGGCTGATAAGACAAGCTTATGATTATTTTCATGTTGTGGCCAATAATTATTTTCATGTTATGGCCGATAATCAATAAATTACTGAATTCTACACTATTTTGTCTAAATAAATTTGAAATAAAACACTTAAAACTAAGATCTGTTCATTTAAATGTCAAGTGAATTTAGTCATGTACAATAGGAACAATTAAGATTTGCTAAAGATTACATTTAACAGTGTTACTAATTTTTTAAAGAATAAGGGTTAGATGAAGGCAAAGATAGCCTAATACACATGCAGAAATAAAGAAAGAAATTCATAATAGTGGTTCATATAGATACAGTTGAGGTCAAAAGTTTACATACACCTTGCAGAATCTGCAAAATGCATGTTATTTTTTATTTAATACTGACCTGAATAAGATATTTCACATAAAAGATGTTGTTTATGAGTCCCTTATATGTCCTGAACAGTTAAACTGCCTGCTGTTCTTCAGAAAAATCCTTCAGGTACCACAAATTCTTTGGTTTTTCTGCATTTTTGTGTATTTGAATCCTTTCCAACAATGACTGTATGATTTTGTAATCCATCTTTTCACACTGAGGTCAACTGAGGGACTCATATGCAACAATTACAGAAGGTTCAAACGCTCAATGATGCTTCCAAAGGAAAAACGATGCATTAAGAGCTGGGGGTGAAAACTTTTGAACAGAATGAAGATGTTAACATTTTTCTTATTTTGCCTAAATATCTTTGTTTTTTAATCTAGTACTGCCCTTTAGAAGCTACAGAAGATACTTACGTGTTTCTCAGAAGACAAAAGAAGCTAAATTTATCCTAATCTTCAAATTCAAAAAGTTTTCACCTCCTGGCTCTTAATGCATTGTGTTTCCTTCTGAAGCATCAGTGAGCATTTGAAGCTTAGTCTCTCAGTTGTCCTCAGTGTGAAAAAATGGATCTCAAAATCATACAGTCATTGTTGGAAAGGGTTCAAATAAAAAACCAAAGAATTTGTGGGACCTGAAGGATTTTTCTGAAGAACGGCAGGCAGTTTAACTGTTCAGGACAAACAAGGGACTCATAAAGAACTATCACAAAACAAAAAACAAAACCAAAAAAAAAAAAAACAGCTGTGGATAATTCAGGTAAGAACACAGTATTAAGAATGAAGTGTGTAAACTTTTGAACAGGGTCATTTTTATAAATTCAACTATTATTTTCTCTTGTGGACTATATGTAAACATCTTTTATGTGACATATCTTATTCAGGTCAGTACTAAATGAAAAAATAACATGCATTTTGTATGATCCCTCTTATTTTGGTAAAATAATTAATATTTTGCAGATTCTGCTGTATATTGAATGATCAGTATTTGACTTCAACTATCTTACATTTTTATATCAGTATATCTATATATTTTGATTTGTTTGCTTTCATATAACAGGTGCACAATATTTCTGAATATAAATCATGTCTCATATGTACTGTATGTCTGTGTGTGTTTTATCACAGTCTTTTGTTTGGAACGCTGTATCCTGCGTACTACTCTTTTAAAGCAGTCAAATCCAAGAATGTCAAAGAATATGTGAGTACTCAATTCATATAAAGCACATGCATATCTTTATCCATATTCTACTGATTCTTCAGGTCTTAATATTTGAGTTTAGAAAATGTTAATAGCCAGAATAGATAAAGAGCTCCAGCTGTACTTTCTGTATATCCTGGTTACTCTTCGTATCTGACAGAGGCTGTCAGTAACTAAACCCTGAGCCATTTAGCAATTTAATACTTTTCTTCCACCACGTGTGCCCTGTTTGGGGTTTCTTCCAGCTACTTCCGTTTCTCTCCTTACAAAAGTACCACAACGATACACTTGCACCATTGCACTTTGATGCATGTCAAAAAGTGAATGAATAATATTCATTTTGTAAGTAGCTCTTCTATACCTCCAACAGACATTTTATGTTTGCGTTTGTGGTTTGACAGGTGCGATGGATGATGTACTGGATTGTGTTCGCTCTTTACACGGTGGTGGAGACCATCACAGACCTTTCTTTGGCTTGGTAAATATACACACACAGTCTGGGAAGAAGCAAATAAATTATTGTTAATGGATTGCATGGAGTCATTTTTGCATCAAGTGGTTTTATTAACATTTTGCCATTCTTCTCCATTGTATGACTTTCACTGTCAAGCCTTTGTGGTGCATGAAAAGGGCTTTCATCTGTTGTTGCAAATTTTGAGCTCCGTTTATTTTCCTCAGGCCAGTTAGAGGAACCAGTCTGTTAGGTTCAGTTTCAGTTCGGTTAAATTCCAGTGCATTTCATTAGTTTCGTGACATTTAGAAAAAAAAAAAAAAAAAGAAAGAAAGAAGGAAAGATCATCTTATTTTGTTGGCTTGGGTCTTCCTAAATTAGATCAATTTTGTTTGCATGGACAGTTCCAGGATGCAGTGTACTAGTAATGAAAGAAGTGGCATTAAAAATGCACAATGCAGTATCTTAATATTAAAAATTATGATGTTAACTTTTGCAATTAAAAAAATTCTATAAATCAAATTTTAAGAAAAATGACACTCCTTGTAGGGCGGAATTAAATATAATTAAATAATTCTAAATAATAATAAACAAACAACAATAAATACAAAATAAAATGTAAATGAGTCTATTAACAGCTGTAATTTCATTATATCAGTCAACCAAGCCTGAGGTCCAAGAAACTAAAATCGTACAGAATGCATAAATCAAATTCATTCTTTTGTCTTCCATCATCCCTCTGTTTTCACATTGATTTCAGGTTTCCAGTTTACTACGAACTGAAAATGGCTTTCGTCTTTTGGTTGTTGTCTCCCTACACCAGAGGAGCCAGTGTCCTCTACAGGAAGTTCCTACACCCTATGCTGGCATCCAAGGAGAGGGTAATGACCTAAACACATCATCATCAGGTTCCCTGGGAATAGGCGTTTACTGACAGCTAAGACATGGCCATACTGACATGTATTATGGAATCGAGAGAATTACATAATCAATGATTACATAAATGACGTTAAGAGATAAACAGATGGAATGGGTTAGTTGGATGTCTCGATTACATGATCATTATGAACGAACAGTAAACTGCACGGTTCATTTAACTGCGCCTGCATATTTTGTTTCCAGTTCTCTGTAATTGTTTGTTGTCAAACAATTCCTAGTTGGAGGTTAAGTGTGAATTTAAATTATAGTTTTATTGACTGTTTCACATTCTGTTTTTCAGGAGATTGATGAATATATTGTCCAGGCCAGAGAGAAAAGTTATGAAACCATGGTGAATTTCGGACGTCAGGGCCTCACGATCGCGGCTGCTGCTGCTGTCTCTGCTGCTGTGAAGGTATTGCACAGACACATGTGCATACACTCATGCACTGTTTATACCAGGCATTTGAGCTAACCTAGCTAACTAAGCTGATTTGGTCAGCTAACAGCTTTCATTCCATGTAAAGAGACATTGTTTTGATACGTTACTTCTTTTGTGATTTATTGTTTAATTGAATTTCTGTGACGCTGTTAGAAACTTAAATAAAAATAATTTTTTTGAAAGGTAAATCAGACTTTAAAGGGTTAGTTCACCCTAAACTGAAACTTCTGTCATTAATTATTCACCTTCAGGTTGTTCCAAACCCGTAAGACCTTTCATTATCAGAACACAAATTAAGATATTTTTGATGAAATCCGAGAGCTTTCTGACCCTGCATAGACAGCAACACAACTGAAAAAGAAAGAAAACAAAAGTAACGTTAAAGAAAAGGAAACAAACCCTAGTAAAACATAAATATACTAATGCCCAGTATACTAAAAATGCATTTACATATTATGTACATAATAAAAATACCCTGTGATTGTACTTTTAGTATACTAAACTGGTATATTTAAAGTCTGCTAAATTGGAACAACTAATTTTGTACTTAAAGGCGTCATCGGATGCCCATTTTCCACAAGCTGATATGATTCTTTAGGGTCTTTATGAAAAGTCTATAATATACTTTGATTAAAAATTCTCAATGGTTGTGTAAAACAACACCCTTTTTACCTTGTCAAAATCAGCTCTCCAAAAATCAAAGTGGAACTATTGCAAGTGTACTTCAGGTACACTTTAAATATTTTGTACTTAAAGACCGATATTAGATATAATGTGACATTAAAACATATTTTAGGCTTAATATTAAGAAATGTGGATTGTTCACAAGTAGTTTTCCAAATAAAGTTTAATTACAATTTTTATATCAGTAAAACTTGAGCGAGATGTCAGTAAATATGTTAATAGACTTGAACTACAGTAGTCAATATTTGAAGTGGATCAAAAAAAAAAATCATCAAAAGTTGTCCTAAGTCAAGAATGGGTATGGTTTTGGTTTTAGGACAACTTTGATGAAAAGTTTTGATCCACTTCAAATGTTGACTACTGTATAGTTAGTATAAAATAAATGCATTTTAAATCAATAAAGTTATTTTTGTTTTCTTTGCGCCCAAAAAGTATTCTTGTGACTTCATAACATTCCTGTTGAAACACTGATGTCACATTGACTATTTTAATGATGTCCTTTCTACCTTTATGGACTTCAAATGTGTCAGTTGCGTTGTTGTCTATGCAGGGTCAGAAAGCTCTCGAATTTCATTGAAACATCTTAATTTGTGTTCTGAAGATGAACGAAGGTCTTACAGGTTTGGAACGACATGAGGGTGAGAAATTAAAGACAGAATTTAACATTTTTTAACTTTTGTTAAATCCTCACAAAGGCTGCATTTATTTGATGAATATATATATAGCATGTTAAAGACACAAAAATCCACTGCATAACAGGAGTGACCCAATAAAAATGACACGTGCTCTTCACTGTGGCCTCTCCTGTTCTCCTGACTGTTTTTTTAAATCAAATTTGCTGTCTGGCCATGTCTGGTTCCTAAAAAAAGATCTAAATCACCAGTGCTCTTCTGTTTTTGATGAGGTTCTTCTGTTTTTGATAAGGTCTACCGTTCTTATCTTGAAACAAGAATATCATAGACATTTAGGGTGGGCTCATTTGACTTTGGCCAGTAAGCAACTACACAGAACACTTTACCAACCGCATAGCAGCACACTAAAATCACTCTGAAAACCTTGGCGAATACATAGCAACACCCTGGCAGCCATCCACCATTATCCACTGTTATTATGCAATGCTTTGCAGTTAGTAATGCCGTTCTGAGCACCACTCACATTTTCTTTAGAAAGTGTTCAAATCTAGTTCATATTTTCCTGTTTCCTTTCTCTTTCTGTCTACATGCTAAACTAATCTCCAGCTGTAGCTGCTGCACCTATTTCAGGTAACTTGCTTTCTTTTTCATTCTGCTTTAACCTGTCGCCAGCACATCATTAGACCTTTATTAACTGGTCGATGCCTTAAGGGAAGTTAAATAAAAGATGTCTTTGATTGTGTATTATAAAGGTAGTCACAACTTAAATGGTTTTTGGTTCTTGAATTCTGTTTACTTAGTGTACCATTTACAATGGATCATTAGCTGACCACATGACTCATGTCACAGGGACAGGGTGCCATCAGTGAACGTCTGAGGAGTTTCAGTATTCCAGACCTGACGCAGTTCCCTTCTGAACAATCAGCATTCGCCAACCCCGGCCGACGGGCCCTCCAGCCTGCTGGTGCTGCTGATTCTGGTGAGTTCTGTACATGTGTTAAAGGAATGGTTCACTCCACAAAAAAAAAAAAAAATTCTGGAAATGTACTCACCATCAGGCTGATGTTCAAGATGTAGATGAGTTTGTTTCTTCATTAAATCTAGCATTACATCACCTCCTCACCAGTTTATCCTCTGCAGTGAATAGGTGCTGTGAGATAGAGTCCAAACAGTTTATAAAAACATCAATGCGGAAAACGCGGACGGAATCGTGGAATCCAGTCATAAAAACGGAATTTACTGAAAAACGCGGAATGTCACGGAATTTGTCAAAGTTTGAATTAAATAAAAAGTAGGTCATTACAATTAAATCAAACCGCAGTATGGACTAGTATCTGTAAATAATACGCCGCAAAAATACCATTTAAATGTGAATCCTGCATGTACTGCGTGTCTCTGTTTTAATGAATGGAGCAGAGGAGCGGTATTGTTTACTGCACACACTGAAGCCGTGTGACGCTCGCGGTTATTTTAGCGTCTGTCGTCTCAGTAAATGAGGACATAAATACATGAACAATATCTGCTGAGAGTCACTTCATGAGCATTTGAGCGTTCCATTTTTTTTTTATAAAACTTGCGTTATATCATATACACACAGAAATGTAAAAGTAGACACAGCAACCCGTCAAAATAAAAGTCCGATTTAACTTGAAGGCATAGTGCCAGATATATATTTCTACTATTATTACTACTCCTAAAATGAAACAAACATTATTTTTTAGGGTATAATCACACAACATTTCTTTCATGTTTTAATTTTAATGGTAAATTCCCCTTTGTTTGCCAAAAAAAAAAGTTTGCTTCATTTTCAGTAATTAAAAGATAAATGAAATTAATGTTTTATGCCTTCATTTGATAACCAGAACATTTTAAATACACAACACAGAATTTCTGAGGGTAAAAAAAAACTTTTATAAGGCTATTTTAAAAATACATTTGAATAAATTAAGTATGCTAAAACACAGAATTTGATAACAATAAAACATATGGTGAGAAAAAATAAAACATTTCATAGGGCCATAAACATGTCGTTTTTGTTAAACCTTTATTAAATTGATGTGAAATTGTGTAAATTTCATGATTTCAATTAATTAGACATGTTCTTTGATTAATAAAATTTAATTTAAAATTTAATTAAAAAGGAGCTGAGAAAAATTAAAATGGGAAAAAAGACATTTCTCCAAATCTGCTCAGATGAAAAAATTATTCATCTACTTCTTGGATGACCTGGAGTGAGTAAATTTTAGCACATTTTCATTTTTGGGAGAACTTTTCCTCTAATGACATTATTGCTGATTATATAATGATAAATTACTACATAATTTTGAAAAATTACCACATACTGATTTAACTACATCTAACTAAAGAACTGTAAGAGTCAAAAGTCAAAATTAGAATTTTAAGACCTCAAGGGCAAATGAAACCTAGTGGAGCACGTTGTCTGTCATCAGAAAATAATTATTATTTGTGACCCCAGACCACAAAACCAGTCATAAGGGTTTTCATAATTTTTTGAAATTGAGATTTATACATCTGCAATAAATAAGCTTTCCAATGATGCGTGGTTTGTTAGGATAGTACAATATTTGTCCGAGATACAACTATTTGAAAATCTGGAATCAAAATATTGAGAAAATCGCCTTTAAAGTTAACCAAATGAAGTTCTTAGCAATGCATATTACTAATCAAACATTAAGTTTTGATATATTTACTGTAGGAAATTTACAGAATATCTTCATTAAACATGATCTTTATTATAATGATTTTTGGCATAAAATAAAAATTGATAATTTTGACCCACACAATGTATTATTGGCTATTGCTACAAATATATCTGTGCTACTTACAACTGGTTTTGTGGTCCCGGGTCACATATCTCCCTCTAGTGGTAGAACAAGGATTGAAATGCAATCCTGATAGAAAGTTCAGCTGGTCAGTTGAAGCATGTAATCAAAACACAAAATAAAAACCATTCGTTAAAAAATAAATAAATAAATTACTTACTGTTATGTCAATCCAAACCCATAAGGATAAAAGAAAACTGAATTTACAATGAATAGAGACAGATGCTAAATAAGCTCCAAATAACTTTTTCACTATATTCCATTACTTTTTAATTGCTTTTGCATCCTTTTTTGAGGCTTGAAAGCTTTAGAATCCATTTGTTGTGATTGTAAGGAAAATTTCCTTATTTGTGCGTTCCACAAATTCAAAAAATGGGTTTGGAGCGACATGAGGGTCGGTAAATGATGACAGGATTTCATTTTTTGGGTAAACTAATCCTTCAAGGTTCAGTTCCTCTTGTTTGAGATCTTTATTGCTTCCTTTGTGCATCTGCTCCAACAGAGCCATATAAACAAGCAGGGGAGGGGCATGAGGAGGAAACAGATGGAGTACTCTCTGAAGACGAGGCGTCGGTGCAGAAGGGTCTGCGCAGATCTCAGAGTGTGAAACTCACCCGTGCCAAAGCAGCACGCAAAGAGGTATATCTGCACACGCAAACATTTTATGCTTAGTTATATCATAATCTAAAGCAAAATACAAACATTTTCCCTGGTGGTCTCAGATTTTCAGACCCCACTGTAGTACTTCCTGAAGATTAACTGTGTGTTGATGTTGTATTGTTTTTGAAGCCTCGCTATGGCTCTCTGAAGCTGAAACCCAGAAGGCGGCAACTGATTACAACATCCACTTTTGACCATCCTTGATTGCCCAATGCAAACTCACAGATGGGATCGGCATCAAAACAGCAGTCTAATCCTCAGTTTAAAACTGTTCAAGTTCAATCCAAAATTTTGGATTAATGCTAATGCTCTTTCAAAGCAGCACTAAACACAAAACTACAACTACAAATTGACTTACAGCATAAACAGTGACTTTTACTCATTTAGTAGATGCTTCTTCCAAAGTGATTTACATATGTAAAATACTACAATACAAGTGGCAATGATGCAGAATGATGAATAGAGAATATTGCATGCGGCTTTATTTGTTCAGAAAAAATACCAAAGACTAATATGATTACAAGAAGACTAAGAATGTACTAAAAATCAAATTTAAAAGTGGATCTGAGCACATCTGATCTGTAACTTGACCTGAACCTGCCTTTGTAGAGACATCTCCGCTTACGCATAGAAGCACCAATATCCCTGGTGTCCTCGCATTCCCTCTACAGGAGCAGATGTCAAAGTCAAAGGTTTCTGTAGCATGCGCCTTTCAGTCTGTTTTCACAGAAATGTAATGGAGAAGACTAAAGGAAGACTGACTAAAAAAAGAGCATGCACTTTAGTGGGTTTTTGTGTATGCATAGGTGTTTCAGCTTGTTAATGTTTACATTTCCATAGTTTGCCCAGAATGAAAGTTCTGTCATCGTTATTCACCTTCATGTCTTTTCAAATCCATATTCATTTATTTTTTCAATGGAATGCAAAAGACATATTTTTGAAGAATATCTTGTATACTCTTTTCCATATAATTAAAGTAAATAGGGATTCAACCTGTCAGTCAAGCTCCAAAATGACAAATAAACAGCATAAAAGTATCATAAAAGTGGTCCATTTGACTACATAGATTATAATACTGGGCGATATACTGGTTCAAACAGTAAACCAGTTTATATTACGCACAAGGTATGGATAAAACAATAATAAAAAAAAGAATGTCATGCCGGTACAAGTGTAAACAGAGATCTGAATTAAAAGGAAATCCCTTTTAAAGGATTACTCCACTTCTAAAATAAAAATTTTCTGATAATATACTCATCCCCATGTCATCCAAGATGTTCATGTTTTTCTTTCTTCAGTCGCAAAGAATTATTATTTTTTTTTAAGGAAAACATTCCAGGACTTTTCTCCATATAGTGGACTTAAATGGTGCTCAACAGATTGAAGGTTAAAAATGCAGTTTCACTGCAGCTTTAAAGGGCTCTACACTATCCCAGCCAAAGAAAAAAAATTGTCCATTTATATACTTTTTACCTCAAATGCTCATACTCTGTGCACTCTGGTTCAATATAGTTAGGGTATGTCGAAAAACTCCCATCTCATTTTCTGCTCCAAATCATCCTACATCACTGCAGAAGTACCGACCCAGTGTTTACAAAGTGAACGTGCAAAGAAAATCAAACGCTCTTTACAAAAAAAAAAGGTTAAACAGCAATGAAGGACGATTACATCGCAGACAAGCATTTGTGGTTAAAAAGTGTATAAATATTAATTTATTTAAGAAAATTACCAATCTTTTTGCTAGATTAAGATGCTTATTCATTAGTTGGGATCGTTTAGAGCCCTTTGAAGCTGCACTAAAAGTGCAATTTTAAACTTCAATCCATTGAGCACCATTGAAGTCTATTATATGGAGAAAAATCCTGGAATATTCTCCTCAAAAAATGCGACTGAAGAAAGAAAGACATGAATATCTTGGATGACATGGGGGTGAGTAAATTATCAGGATTTTTTTTTCTTTAAGTGGAATAATCCTTTAATAGCATACACTTCTGACTAATGGTTGGAGAACTATTAATAACACACAATTATTTAACTGGTCAAATAAATCAACTATAAACGGCCGTTGACAGAAGCCAGAGATGAACGCAAAGAGGAGGAAATACTGTAGCAGGCAGATCAAAATCCATTCACAATGCACAAAATATTATGCACGAAATAATATTTCTAGTATTTTCTTTTAATCTTACCTCCATATATTGCATATTAATATAGTATTTAAGAAAACATTCTATCGCTGCTGTTCTATAAGCACCACCTGCTGACAAAGAGTGAATCTGTGCCTCATTCAGCCCGCCTGCTGTTTGTTTTGTGCAGATATGTTTTATTACTTAGCATAATTTGACAAAGCTAAGATCAGACCATTCTGTTTTCGCTGTACATTTTGAAATTATACAATCTAATTTACATTAGTGCTACAACTGCTCATACTGTAATGTAGCAAGTTTGTTTGGATCGTAGTTCAAATGCAGTGGTTCTGCAGTCTGATTCACATAAAGGCACAGTCAGGAACAAACCGCGATAAACCATGAAATCAACCAAAAAAAAAAAAAAAAAGATAAACCATGAAACTGCCAGAATCTTTTAAAAAAACATGATACAGATTTTTGGTCAAACCTCCGGCACTAATTATACTACATTATAATTTAAATCAGTTTTTTTGGACTGAGTTCTATCCTGTGTCAGATGGGTTTGGATTGACTACTGTAAAATTCAGAATCAATCAAAATTCAGTCAAAAAGCTTTTTTTTTTGTTAAGTTCAGTGTCATCGCATTCTGTCTTTGCTTTGTGAAGTTAACAGTTATTTATTCATAATCTTTCCTGAAATTCTAAAATGGACTACTAAAATTTCAGAAACTCTATGTTTTGTATGAATTTTACACCAAACACTATTGCTTCATTTTAGAACTACAGTAAAGGAAGATTTTCAGTAAATTTTAATGTTCCAAAATAAGTCATACAGGTTTGGAATGACATGAAGATTAAATTAGCAATTGATTTTTTCCTGCATTTCTGGGTGAACTGTTTCTTTAACTTTTAAATCTGTCATGGAATTCTGTAACTGTAATCTTAAATTGTTGTTTTTAAGTAACAGTATTTTTAAAAAGCAGTTTCCAAATACATTTCTTAAATTTGAATGTCTTAGGATTGCGTTTTTTCAAAACATTTTGTGCAATCCGTTTTAGAGTGATGTACGTTCATTTTAATCATGTTTGTTTGTGTACTTAATCTGTCATTCTAATGTTTTTCAGCCTAATTTTAGTAACAAAATGCACTAATTAGCATAACATTTGACCAAAACACTCCATCTTTATCTTTGCAAAACATGACAGGAGATTTGATCTGACTAGTTGACAGAAGACATTACTGTTTGTACTGTACATTTGTAGACGGTGGGATGATTTTTTCCTTTTTTGAATGTTTTGTGTTGGACAGTTAAATGTGTGGGAAAAGCCTGTAAGCATTTGGTTTGTTAGTGTGATTTGTTCGATAGATGAAACCTGTTGATTAGCGATATGTATACTGATGTGTGACCAACAGCTGTTTTAAATGTGTTAGGATCTGAATCTAATCCAGGAATATTTAGAAAGGCCTGGAAAAGTCATAAATGTGGAAAACGTGAGGGAAAGGTGGAAATTTCTTTAATGAAAATATGTTTTTCTTGGTTTCTCTGCTTTAAGCTATTTCATGGGATAGATATTGCTCTTTGAGTGTTGCAAAGTCAGAATGAAACATCAGTCTGTCTTTTGAGAGTCTCCTTGGAGACAAGACTAATAAAACACTAAATATATTTTTGCAAACAAGTGTAATCTTTTAAATCCATTAACTCATAGATTAGTACCTGTCTGATTTACATTAGCTCTGATTATTATCCAGTACTTATGACTACAAGGGAAACACTCATGGAAATTTACTGAACAAAATGTACAGAAGCATTGTTTATACAGATTAGGACATAATTTAGCAATACAGACACCAATTAGTCATAATTCATAAGCTCCTCTGTTTGTTTATAAAATAAATGCTTTATGTATTACCATGTTAATCTCTTAATAGCACCTAGTTCATCATGTTGTCTGTCA
The DNA here is from genome assembly GCA_036247105.1 of Cirrhinus mrigala. Classification (NCBI taxonomy): domain Eukaryota; kingdom Metazoa; phylum Chordata; class Actinopteri; order Cypriniformes; family Cyprinidae; genus Cirrhinus; species Cirrhinus mrigala. Next base: position 3,696,762 of record CM070023.1, on the reverse strand, counting down.
TACTGCGGTTTCTCCACTGACCACTAGAGGCAGTCACGTTTTGTTTTTCAAAGTCACTCTTTGGCTTGGCCTGCATATTTATTTACACTTGTGTAGTTAGTTTAGGAAACCTCTGCAAAGGCACATTTTTTTGAAAAGCTAACAAAGCCATATAAATTTTATTTAAACATGTCAATGGTCTTTCTTAGCAGAATCTTATTAGGTTCAACATGCAAAACAGAACAGGGGGAATGAGGGATTTGCATCACATTTAGATTAACAGCGAGATATTTGAGTGTGTCTATCTGAAAGCTACCTTTAGAGACTATATGTGTGTTTGTGAATATGTGCTTAACCTTTATGGGGAGCCGCCTGATTTGAATATTTACGCCTTTAGGCTATAAAGAAGATAGAGATTAACGTCACAAACAAGCTTCCACGTGTTGTGCTGCTTGTTTTGTCTTAAACTGCAAGTAACACCCTGTTTTAATGCCACTTCTATTTATTTTAACTTGCACAACAATGACAATATGGAAATACTTTTCAATAAGACTTGACAGTGATGGCCTTGTTCATGTTCACTGATGAATGCAAAGAGTGAAGCAGGTTTGTGTGTGTGTGTGTGGTCCAACAGCAGTTGTTTCATTGTGGTCTCTGTCACAGGACGTGTCCAAGTCTTTCAGCACCTTAGTGTGGAGACGTCCTGTGTCTCAGACGCTATCAGAGAGAAGAGGGGAAGAGAAGAGGAAAAGGATGAGAGAATAAGAGAGAGAATGAAAGAGAAATAGGTTCATCTGTCAGGAGGTCAAGTCCTCCTGGAATATGAGTGTGTGTATTTGTGGAGACACCAGTGAGAGAGTGAAACTGCCTGTTGGTCCACAATCATATACACTACCAGTCAATGTTTTTGGACAGTAAGATTTTTAATGTTTTCTTCTGATCACCAAGCCTGCATTTATTTGATCCAAAATACAGCAAAAGCAGTAATATTGTGAAATATTTTTACTATTTAAAATAACTGCTTCCTATTTGAATATATTTTAAAATGTAATTTATTCCTGTGAACAAAGCTACATTTTGAACATCATTACTCCAGTCTTCAGTGTCTCATGATCTTTTCGAAAACATTCTAAAATGCTGATTTGCTGTTCAAGAAACTTTTTATTATTATTATTATTATTATTATTATTATTATTATCAATATTTAAAACAGTTCAGTACATGTTTTTTAGGATTCTTTGATGAATAGAAAGTTCTTCTGAACTTTCTATTCATCATAGAAACCTGAAAAAAATTCTACTGTTTTCAATATAATAATAATAATAAATGTTTTTTGAGCAGCAAATCAGAATATTAGGATGACTTCTGAAGGATCATGTGACTGCAGTAATGATGCTAAAAATTCAGCTTTGAAATCACAGGAATAAATTGCATTTTAAAATATATTCAAGTAAAAAACAGTTATTTTAAATAGTAAAAAATATTTTTAAATTGTACTGTTTTTGCTGATCAAATAAATGCAGGCTTGGTCAGCAGAAGAGACTTCTTTAAAAAAAAATGTACTGTTCAAAAACGACAGTTTTGACTTTTGACTCATCATTTGACTCATTTGACTTTTATTTTTTGGACAAGCACAAGGTATTTATTCAAACAAGCAGTATAGACAGCATCTGTTGCATACAAAAATTGAATTTACAAAAATGTACTGAAATGTGCATGTTTATTCTGTTTTTATTAATTCTTCCATACAAGAGTGTGTATTATTTGCACTGTAAAGTCATACATCATTGTATTTTAATCAGTTGGATATTCTGTTGTAGAAGGACAAACTTCTTGTACAATTAAGAACTATTATTGTTAACTTAAACTATTAAAAACATTTTTGCTATTTAAAATAAATGTGAATTACTAGCTGGAAATAAAACTGAAATAAAAAATAAATAAATAACAAAAACTAATAAAGAGAAAATCACTGAAAATGAAAATGAATTAAAAATCTATAATAAAAGGTATAAAAAGGTAATTAAAATATTATTAAAAACTATAATAGTATATAAACAAATAATAATAAACATGCTTTGATTTAATTAGTTGTACACTGCCAAGATTTTTAATGTTTTTTAAAGAATGCTCTTCTGCTCACCAAGCTTGCACTGAAGACTGAAATAATGATGCTAAAAATTCAGCTTTGAAATCACATGAATAAATTACATTTTAAAATATATTCAAATAGAAATCAGTTATTTTAAATAGTAAAAATATTTCAAAATTTGTACTGTTTTTGTTGTACTTTGGATCAAATAAATGCAGGTGAGCAAAAGGGACTTCTTTAAAAAAAAAAAACATTAAAAATCTTGTTCAAAACTTTTGCCTGGTAGTGTATATTTAATTAGTTGTACATTTAATAGATTGTGATTCAATCACACTATAGTTACATGTGCTTCTTGGCTGCTTTAAAGGTTAACAATGAATGTAATAGTAATTACATACTGTTTCTTGCTCAATGCATTATCAAACAATAACAAACTTTTGCACGTTTTTACAAATGTGATCCTTTGATCCTGTGGGCATAGCTTAACTTGTATTGAACCCGGAACATGGCTTGAAGGTCCATAAGACATTTGCAATGATCTCTATCAATTGTAATTTGTTATTTTAGTCTTACATGTGTGTTATTATAGAGCTTACACTGCAGTGAAGGTAATACTGTGTATTGACGTAATTGTGCAGTTTGTTTTTATGAGCGCTGATGTGTGAAAATGACATCACTGATAAGCAGGAAAAGTTTGTTCAGGCCCAAAACAATAGCATTTGTGTCTTTAAAGTGTAATGTACGCTACCATTTAACAGTTTGGGGACGGTAGGATTTTTGTTTTGTTTTGTTTTTGAAAAATGTATCTTTAAAAACAAAAAGTAATACTGTCAAATGTTGCTACAGTTTAAAATAACTGGTTTATTTTAGTATATTTTGAAATGTAATTTATTACTGTGATGGCAAAGCTAAATTTTCAGCATCATTACTCCAGTCTTCATTGTCAAATGATATTTAAAAAATCATTTGACAATCATTAAAGCATTGGCTGAAACAGTCATTATTTTTTCTATTTCTTTCTTTCAATCCATTCTCTTTTTCATTTTCCTTGTTTTGACCTTGTGGTTTCTCCAGCATTCCTTAAATCTCATTCCTTTCCTTAGTCTCTCTTTGAATTTTTAACCCCCATCTCACCCACTCTTCCTTTCTTTCTTTCTTTGGTTTTCTCTCTCTCTCCCGCTGTGTCAGACTGCTCTCTGCCCTCATCTCTCCTCAGCCTGTCCCCAATAATCCTGCCCTCAATACCCGGAGCCCCAGACCCTTCTGCCCCAGTCCAGACCTCCAGCACCCAGCCACTATCGGGTTCCTCTCTTTGCCTTTTCAGGATCTGACACCTCTTGCCCCCTCTGCAATTCCTAACTATCTCTCTAGGACGCCAGCGCCACTCCACCTGGAGTGGGTTAGCAATGCAAGAGGCAGGCAGCAAGTGTGAAGACAAGACCACAAAGGAAAAAGACGGAAAAAAGACCTTTCTAAGTACGATGCCTTTACAAAAACTCACCATCTTGGACTTTTTCACTTTTTATTGACTGAGCTTGAGCATTTTTTAAAGAAAAAATTGGCCTACTGAGATTCAGTGGACAGCATAAATGAGTACACCCCCTCTAAAACTTAACAAATTTGGCAATTACTCTTTACTTAGAAGACATGTTGGGGTTCTTTGGAGATAAAACATTCCAACAAGCCTGCTTGATCAATTACCAAGAAGAATGTCAAAATTATTCAGGAAAATAAGATTTTCTTATCAAAGTGATAAAATGTTGTGTTGCAAAAATTAGTACACCCTCCTGAAAGTTACTAAATAAAACAAACAAACAAAAAAAATAGTAATTTTTGATCAACAGGCAAGTATATTAAACCAAAACTTTTAAAGACAAGTAATTTCCTGACAAGTAAAAGTGTTATATAGCCTACTGAAATATACTCGGACTTAATGCTGGCAACAATGTAACCACTTGGAAGAGAACTGTCAGGAGATTTATTTCTTAGCATAAAAGAAGACAATGGTACAAGAGGAATACCAAATTATTGTTTTAAGTGTGAAAATATAACACTGACATTCAAAAACAATGGACTTAGTGATGAGTGAGTTTTTGCTAGAAAAAGAGCAGGAGAAATATGCAAGTGTCTCAGAGCCAGAAAAAGCTATGAAAAGAGTGACACTTTGTCTCACAGAGTACGACACAGCCTGCAGAAGTGACATGCATGGTTGTCGTCACCACTAGAATCACCTACTGTAGCCTAAGCACAATAAACTCATTTAACCCCTTCCAAGGCCCATATTTACAAAATATAGACTTCTGAGAATCCAAGAGACCAAGTCAACCATTTTGATTACAAAAGCATCCAAAATGTTCTGGTGTTGCTAGAGGAGGAGTACAGTGAGAAGTGCCTGGTTCCCACAGTGACGTTCAGTGGTAGTAAAGCTCTTATAAAGGGATTTATGAGTACTGAAGGTGTGAAGCTGTCATGAATTCACACACCACTGTGTGATTTAAAACAAAAACCTGAAACAGAAGATGCTACCCTCTCCTCATTCCCTGCATTGTTGGGCATTTTTTCAATATGAAAATGGAGATATTCATTCTCCCAAGGTGAAAATCCTTCAGTGGACATGTGTTTTACTCAGTCTTAACACTCCTGAGTAGCTGTGGGGGATTCTGTAGAGACGAGCTGAGCAACACTCCCCATTAAAGCCCAGGGCATTTAAGGAGGTCGTCCTCCAGGAGTTAAACAGGACACATGTGGCATTTTGTCATGAATGTGTACACTCAGTGCCAAGAAGGATCAGAGCAGTGTTCTTAGAGTTATGGAGAACATGTTAAGTACTAGAATATTATACATTTGCTGAATTAAATCTAGGGTGTACTCATTTCTGCAACCCTTCATTTAAACAAAACTGGCTTATTTACTTATTTTAAAGAAAATATTGGCATGCATTTTGTTTTTATTAAGTACATGTTTAATACATTTAAATTTTGCCATCTTTCCATAAATTATATTAGTGATCATTAAGAAAATACATATTTTATATTTATTCAGAGGGGGTGTACTCATTTATGCTGTGCACTGTATATAGAAATTCATCTTTACTGAGACATTATTAGGAGATATAGAGTGACAGCTGATACAGTATTTATACACTCTAAAAAATGCTTAAATGTTTAACCCAACTTTCTGAATAGTTTTATTTAACTTAACTATTGTTTAAAAATTACTATATGGCTTTTTTTTAAGTTTATTATAATTTTATTATTATTTATTCAACTTATTCTTAATTGTTCATTTGTTGAACATATTAATAAGTTTTAATTTCCAACCTATTTTGGGTTCATTTTAGCAAGAAATATAGTAATTTTTCATTTTTAGTTTTTTTTTTTTTTTTTGTCCATACAGCACTGGGTTTTTTTTAACCCAGCAGTTTTTTAAAGTGTATGCATTTTTCATAATTAATCTGCTATACTGTCTTAAAGATCTCATTGATTTACACTGCAAATTATCAGAATTTCATCTTACCATTTGTCTATATAAATATGCAGTTTGCACATTTTCTTTTTATTTTGGACCTCTGAGTAAAACCAAGGTATTTTTCTCTTCTCCAGTATGAACTCCAAAACGTATGCCAGCTTTTTAGTTTATTTATTACTATTTTTATTTATTTATTCATTTATTTTGTCTAAAGCTTTAATTTTGTCTATTGCAATTCGCAGCTGATTAATTTTTATTTGCAATTTTATTTTTTAATCTGATCTTTTTTGTTGCAGACAACAGCATAGAAATCAGAAAGGCACTGGTTAATGCTATTATTTTGGATACTTATATTAATGAAGTTATCTTGTAACAGCCCATCATGCAATGAATAGTTAAAAAACATGAAATCTGATCTGACGTTTCAAACTGAAAGCAAAAATAAAAAACTGTTTGATTTCAAACCAAACATACAAGTAAAAAAAAAAGTTCATGTTTTTTTCCTGTTCAAACAACAAACTAAACTGGTTTGAATCAAACTGACAAAAAAAGTCTCATCAAGGCCCTACTGTAGCTTTCACATCAAAGAGCATTTTCATTTTCAGTGTCAAAAGGTCAAATGAAATCCTTTGTGGTTTAAAGTTGTAAAACAATAAAACACAAGAACTTTCAAGGGAGCAAGTGCTATTTATAGTCACCATATATCCATATTTGTCCAGAACAAGAGTAAGTATTGTGTTTGAATAGGTGCCTGAGAGATCACTGGGGTGGCGTCCCATGGACGAGTTCATTTTTCAGAAATAATGTGTCCTGGGACATATTTGGAAGAGAACACTACCATCAAGGATATTCTTGGAGCCTTGAAAGGCACATGCGTATGTATATTTAGTGTACGTGTGGGTTTTGGTGGCTCCTGTCTCATAAACCTTGGTGATCAGAAGTGACTCTTAAAAAAGTCAAACTGCGTTTCTGGCAAAGACCTGTGTCTTTTGCAGTACTATATATGTGTTTATGAGCACTGTAACACCGACACATGGGTACGAACGCGTCTTTAGCTCCCTTTACACCAGCAACCATTAATTCCTGCACGTAGCATTCGTAACACGGTTTATTCACAACAATAATTAAACCCTATGCGAAAGGATATGCATATAACAAGCTTGGTGCCCCCGAGTGCAACGAGGTCAGTGGCTGGTCTTTTGTAGCAGCACTAATGAGAATTCAATTAAACAAAATGCGCTTCCGTCATCACGATGACCTAATGAGCGGCATGGTATGGTGGGAAAACCCAGCACCTGTGCGAGCACGCAAGTGACACTACGCTGAACCCTGTACACTAATGCGAACCCGCCAACCGGTGCCCCGCGATGAAAGAAAGAGTGGGGGGAAAGAACAAGCTTAATTACCAGAAAATGCAATCAGCGCTAGAGTTCATTCGCAGACAATAGACGGGGCATGGACCTCATTGGGGTTACCCGAAAGGGCCCAGTGGACAATTGGGTCATTGACATCAGATTGCTTGACAAGTCCCCGCAGGGCAGAGGAGAGTTCAAAAACCAGAGCAAAATCGAGAAGTTTGTCGCTGAATCTGTCGGAAAGGGCCTGTCAGGAGTGATTAGCACGCCCTCCAAGCCCCCAAATGATCAAAAGGTCCTGTCCCTAACACACAAACACACACAATGGCCCCCACCACTGCAGGTTTAATCTGAATTTGCATGGCTCTGTGTCTCTGCCTTCCTCAGGCATGATATAATTACAGCGATGAGCGCTGGCCCATTGGCTCAGTGCTTTCTGGAGTTGTTTTGCGAGCTGAGTTTGGAGAGTAGTGTCAGTCAAAAAGCCGGTGAAGATTGTCGGCTAACGGTGATTTAGTGCTGTCTGTCAGTTTTCTTTAGCGCTCTTTTTTTTTGTCTCTCATTCCATCTCACTGCTGTGTATGAATTCTGTAATGTAAGGTGACAGGAGCAACTAGCTGCTGAGCTGAACTTGCAGTTGAACTTTGCAGTTGTGTATTGTTGGAAACAATTTGAAAAACGTTCTTAGGGTAGGGTAGTTTTTGCTTAAGGCATCTTTAAACCACTACAACTGAGGGACTCATATGCAACTATTACAGAAGGTTTAAACGCTCACTGCTGCTTCAGAAGGAAAAACGATGCATAAAGAGCTGTTGAACGGAATGTGTACATTTTTCTTATTTTGCTTAAATATCTTTTTTTTTTTATTTAGTACTGCCCTTCAGAAGCTACAGAAGATACTTGCATGTTCCCCCAGAAGACAAAAGAAGTTAAATTTACCCTGATCTTCACATTCCAAAAGTTTTCACTCCTGGCTTAATGCATCGTGTTTCCTTCTGGAGCATCAGTGAGCGTTTGAACCTGTAATAGTTGCATATGAGTCAGTTGTCCTCAGTGTGAAAAGATGAATCTCAAAATCATACAGTCATTGTTGGAAAGGGTTCAAATACACAAAAATGCTGAAAAACCAAAGAATTTGTGGGACCTGAAGGATTTTTCTGTAGAACAGCGGGCAGTTTAACTGTTCAGGACAAACAAGAGACTCAGGAACAACTATCGCTAAACAAAAAAACACAGCTGTGGATCATTCAGGTAACAACACAGTATAAGAAACAAGTGTATGTAAACTTTGAGTCATTTTTATAAATTAAACTATTATTTTCTCTTATAGACTATATGTAAACGCCTTTTATGTGAAATATCTTATCCAGGTCAGTACTAAATAAAAAATAACATGCACTTTGTATGATCCCTATTATTTTGGTAAAATAACATTTTCCAGATTCTGCAAGGTGTATGTCAACTTTTTACAACTGTATATACGTATATATTTCTATAAAATCTGCATAAATTAAAGTTTTAGTAAGATTGTAAAAATGTGTTTCACTAAAAATTAATAATTAATAAATTAATAATTTTATCCAGCAAGTATACACTATATTGATCAAAAGTATCAGAAAAGATATTTAATGTTACAAAAGATTTCTACTTCAAATAAAAGCTGTCCTTTTGAACTTTTCTATTCATCAAAGAAAAAAATATATATATCATGGTTTCCACAAAAATATTAAGCATCATAGCTGTTTTCAACATTAAAAAGAAATGTTTACTGAGCAGGAAATCAGCATATTATGACAAATTTGATATTTATATATATTACAATATAACTGTTTTTACTGCATTTTTGATCAAAGAAAGCCTTGGTGAGCATAAGAGACATAAAAAATCCTATTGACACCAAACTTTTGAAAGGTAGTGTATACTTATAATACTTTACAATTTAAATAATACAAAATTGTTCATTTATGTACTGTATTAATGAAAATGAGCTTTTATTTTTGTGTTTATGTTTTCATATTAAAGTGGGCCACTGAGGACTAGGGCTTCACTCATTAATATTTGCATAATGTCAAAATAAAACATTTATGCAAAATCTGATTTACAATTATTAAAAAAAAAAAAAAAGGACTTCAGTGGCTTTATTTTTGAATTTTTAATTTCATTACTATTTGAAAATGCTTGATTGTACCTCCATTGCAGTTTGTTAGCTTGTTAAAACATAACATTTAAATGCCACTTTTAAATGCTTTCAAATCAATCACTTGGCCTGAGCCCTTAAAGTAGATGTACGGCATACTTTCATCCAAATTTATTTGTTTAAAAAAGACAAACATTCTGCTAACTTCTGACAGTTATTGTTTTTGACCCTGGTCCAGTACATTTGGCCTGTTTGTCTTCTAGTGTATTTTCTCACCCCTTCAGGCATAACTTGTCTATTAAGCAGCGACAAAGCCACTATTATTCAGCACCCTGAGTGACTACATGCGTAAACAACTGACGTCAAAAGGCCAGACAGTGAGATTACAGTAACAGTGTTTTTGGCTTGGGACTGAGGGTCCATGTACATAGGGTACATACTGATCTCTCGCTGAAAGACCTGTCCCCTTTCATCACTGTCTGTTAAATCTATTGTGGCAGATCAGGGAAGAGTGCAGCCATTCCAACAGGGCACAATTGACCTTGTGTGGCCTTCCACAGCAGCTGTCACATTGCCACACTGTAATGGAGGCAATTAGCCGCACGGTCTCTAGAGCTGTGTATCTGTTACTATCACACTCAAATCACACAGGTACTGCAGACAGGTCTAATGGATGTGTTAAGTTCACGCTAGCAGAGTAACCACAGGTGTAGTTTACTACATTAACTATGGAAATGCTGCGTTCACGCCATATCATAATTACCGTAATTTCGAGATGACAACATGTGACGTTCTACTCGGAGCTGTTCACGTCCTCATACTCGGAATTATGCGTTTCTATGGTAACACTTTCAACACCTAAACAGAGCCTACCTTGGTCAGGTGGTACAGCGGTCATGCGGTACAAGTCGTAGCTCTCAGAAGTCTCCCAGTTCACAAGTTGTAATTACCAGTTCTACGAGGACGTGAACGCTTTTTACAAGTTGGAATCTCGTAATTACGGGAATTCCGATATGGCGTGAACGCACCTAAAGTATCCACTAGCATCTGACAGACAGAAAATGTCCAGATACTTTGTCTTAATTGCAAATAATCTATCTATTGTAGAGCTGTCAGTTTAACGTGGTAACTTAATTGATTAGTTATGAAAAAATAAGGCGATTAAAATATTTTAACGCAGTTAACGCACTAGCCCCGCCCCCTAGACCTGTACGTCATCTTATATTTCATATAGTTTACTGTTGACAAATATGATGCAGGGCAACACCTCCATAAATGCAGTTATGCCCTAAAATTCAAGATATTGGTGCAAAAAAAATGCCCTTGTATGTGTTCTGTGATATTTGTGTGATATTTATATCACATATGGCACGATATCACACAGGCAGCAAGAGCAATATGACAGGAGTGCTGATTTTATCCATATCTATCACGAGCCTAAAAGTGATTTTATACAACAGTTAAGTGAATAAGTTGATATTGTGCTACATTTTAAACACAATATTATGTGTTTTTGCTCAATTTTCCAGAGAACATATTACCTTTGAAGCCATAGCAGAATTGTTGCGTGTCTCCAAACAACACAGCTGTGTTTAGTTTCTGAATGGATCCGCGTTTTGAACGAACCGTGTGAACCAGTGATTCAGAGAGCTATTTACTTCATTCCGGAATGAATCTGCCGTTTGAACGAATCGAATACATTTACCGCCACCTGCTGGCAAATTTAGTTTCTTATCCAATAATGACTGATTGCAGAACAGCAGAACCATACGTCACAGCAGTCACACGGCAGCAACGCTGCGGCAGCAGGCTCAGACGGTAGTGGGCGGAGTCTCCGTCGCAGATCGGAAAAGGGTGAAAATAGCAATAAGTGATCAACTTATATTTTTTCTTGTCCTTTTCTTATTTTTAATGTTGTTATTGTTATTTGAAGAAAAAATAAAAATAATTATGAACACCAGAATTTGCTCTACTTATCTTTGTGGAGCGTTTCAAAGTTAAAGCTGTTAATGTTAAGTCCGTATTATGTATATGAGTGCTCGCGCCTGTTTATATATACACATATATACATACACGAAATTACTATTAACCGTAAGATACAGTTACACTATTAACTGTAAGATACGATATGTGTGTGTGTGTGTGTGTGTATGTATGCATGTACATACATACATACAGTATATTACAGTTAATAGTGTAACTGTATCTTACGGTTAATAGTAATTTCGTGTATGTATATATGTGTATATATAAACAGGCGCGAGCACTCATATACATAATACGGACTTAACATTAACAGCTTTAACTTTGAAACGCTCCACAAAGATAAGTAGAGCAAATTCTGGTGTTCATAATTATTTTTATTTTTTCTTCAAATAACAATAACAACATTAAAAATAAGAAAAGGACAAGAAAAAATATAAGTTGATCACTTATTGCTATTTTCACCCTTTTCCGATCTGCGACGGAGACTCCGCCCACTACCGTCTGAGCCTGCTGCCGCAGCGTTGCTGCCGTGTGACTGCTGTGACGTATGGTTCTGCTGTTCTGCAATCGGCCCTATCTCTTCTTATTTAGAGTATAATTTCATAAAATAATAATAAATAAATAAATAAATACATACATACATACATAAGAATAAGATTAAAAATAAATACATTAAAGGGATAGTTCACCAAAAAAATAAATAAATAAATAAAATAAAAAAAATTTAATTCTGTCATCATTTACTCACCCTAATGTCCTTTCAAACCTTTCTTTTGTGGAACATGAAAGAAGGCATTTTAAAGACTGTTGGTAACAAAGCTGTTTTGGTTACCAATGACTTCCGTAATAAATTTCTATTTTGAATCAAATAAAATACATTTTATTAAACAAATTATTTTTTGCTGAAGCTACTTTTTGTGATGTCCGTTTGATGCTTTACACAACAGTGACTTTAAAATATCTTTTGGGAGTAATTTCTCAGCCAAATTTGATGTGCGATTAATTTGCGATTAATTAGATTAATTAATCGAAACATCATGTAATTAATTAGATTAAAAATTTTAATCGACTGACAGCCCTAATCTATTGTTTTATAATTTAAAAGAAACTTCTACAGTGGTATTCATGCATTAAAGGAATAGTTTACCCAAAAATGAAAATATGTTGAAGAGTTTGTTTCTTCATCAAAACAGATTTGGAGAAATTTAACATTACATCACTTGCTCAACCAATTGATCCACTATAGTGAATGGGTACCGTCAGAATGAGAGTCCAAACAGCTGATAAAAGCGTCACAATTAATTAATGTCTTGTAAAGTGAAAAGCTGCATATTTATAAAAAACAAATACATTATTAAATCATTTTAACTTTAAAACTTTCCTTCTGGACAAAATATAGTCTATAATCCAAAATAATGTCTACTTCAATAATCCAAAATAATGTTTCCTTCAGTAAAAACAAACAAAACAAAACAAAAAAATCCATCCTCTGTTGTCTTCTCACATCTAAATCCACCAATATATTTTGTTTAGATCTTTTTTTCGCTTGTAAATGCCACTTGATCAGTGCATATTCCTCTCCTGGTTCAGACAATACAACCTTTTCACTGGAGAAAGCAACATTACGGATAGAAGACTGTTTGAAGTTAAAAACGTTTTGATGATGGATTTGTGTCTTACGAACACACGGCTTTTCACTTCACAAAACATTAATTTATGGATTGGTGTTATGTGGATTACTTGTGGATTATTGTGATATTTTTATCAGCTGTTTGGACTCTCATTCTGATGGCACCCATTCACTGCAATGGATCCATTGGTGAGCTGATGTAATGTAATGCTGAATTGCTCCAAATCTGTATTGCTCAAGAAACAAATTCATCTATATTTTGGATGCTTTCTGAGTGAGTACATTTTCAGCAGTTTATCATTTATGGTTGAACTGTTCCTATAAGTCCGGCTTAAGTGTACAAAAACTTTTTGGGCACTTTAGAGATTATGTTAATATAAATGCAAATATAATTTATCAGCTAGAGGAAAAGAGGGGATTTAAGGACAACTTGAAGTTAAAATTCTTGGCCAGGAATGAAGGAAATTCCTCTCATACTTTCAAACATGGGTGGGGCATGTGTCACAGGGTATTGTGGTTTGCTATTCACAAATGACTGTGCAATACTTACTGATGGGAGTTTCAAAACACAAACACCCACACCTTAACACATCTCAACTCGAAAGCTCTAGTTCACGGTCGTTCATAGCAGAATTCAGCTCTGAATGGTGGGTAGTCAGTTGAAACATGTTGAAACATTCTTCTCTAAGTCCGTACAATGACACAGATCCTCCATATAAAAACCTCTTGACATCAAAGCGTTGTCCGGGGCTGAATCACTACATTATTTAACAGGCTGCCATTCACACAAGTTCTCAATGAATTAAACACCTTTTTAAACAGGTTAACTTTTCTCACACACTTGAATTCAAAAGTTTGGTGTTGGTAAGGTGTTTTCATTTTTAAACGTTTAAAGTTTTTTGTCTTATACTGTTAGGTAACATTTATTTGATCAAAAATACAGTAAAAACAGTAATATTGTAAAAGATTGTGAAACTGTTTTCTATTTTAAATGTAATTTATTTCTTTATTTCATTACACCAGTCTTCAGTGTATGGAAGCCTGTTTCCACCACTGAATAATAAAGAAAAATAATTGCGACTTTTTATCTCACAGTTCTGACTTTATTTCTCAGAAATGCATGATACAAACTCACACTTTTGATTTTTTTTCCTCAGAATTGCGTGATGTAAACTCAAAATTATGAGAAAAAAACTTTATTTCTCAGAATTGCATGACATAAGCTTGAAATTATGAGAAAAAAAACATTATATCTCAGAACTGCGTGATACAAACTCATACTTCTGATTTTTTTCTCTCAGAATTGTGTGATATAAACTCAAAATTGCAAGTTCTAGTCAGAATTGCAAGTTATAAACTCACAGTTATGAGTTTTTTTCCAGAACTGCGTGACAGAAACTTGAAATTGCGAGAAAAAAACTTTATTTCTCAGAACTGCGTGATACAAACTCACACTTCTGATTTTTGTTCTCAGAATTGTGATATAAACTTAAAATTGTCAGTTTTAAAGTCAGAATTGCAAGATATAAACTCGCAATTATGACTTTTTTTCCTCAGAATTGTGAGATATAAACTCAAAATTATGAGAAAAAACTTTATTTCTCAGATTTGTGTGACATAAATTTGAACTTACGAGAGAAAAAAAAAAAGTTTTTTCTCAGAACTGCGTGATATAAACTCACACTTCTGATTTTTGTTCTCAGTATTGTGATATAAACTTAAAATTGCAACCTTTAAAGTCAGAATTACAAGATGTAAGCTCACAATTATGACTTTTTTCCTCAGAATTGTGTGATATAAACTCAAAATTCTGAGAAAAAACTTTATTTCTCAGAACTGCAATACAAACTCATACTCCCGATAAATTTTTCTTAGAATTGTGTGACATAAACTCAAAATTGTGAGTTCTAAAGTCAGAATTGCAAGTTCTAAACTCGAAATTATGACTTTTTTTTTCTCAGAATTGTGTGATAGAAACTCAAAATTGGAAGTTCTAAAGTCAGAATTGCAAGATCTAAACTCATAATTATGACTTTTTCTCAGAATTACATGACAAACTCAAAACTCAGACTTTTTTTTCTCATAATTGTGAGTTTATATCTCGCAATTCTGACTTAACACAAAATTGCAAGTTATTATGAGAGAATTGAGAGATATAAACTCACAATTCTGAGAAAAATATCAGTCTTTTTTCCCCTCTGAACTGAACTTTATAACTTGTGGTTACACGTTTCTAAGAAAAAAGTCAGAATTGCAAGAATTTGCAGAATTGATAAACTCACAGTTGCAAGAAAAAAGTCAGTTTATATCCTGCAATTGTGAGAAAAATGTCAGAATTGTGAGATGTAAACTCGCAATTTTGAGAGAGGAAAAAAAATACAGAATTGTGAGAAAAAAAAAAACGCAATACCTTTTTTTATTCAGTGGCAAAAAATGGGCTTCAAAAATAATTCTAATATGTTGATTTGGTGCTTACCTTTTTAAGAAAAAAGTTTCTACTGTCTCTTTTGATGAATGTAATGCATTCACGCAGAAGAGAAATATTAATTTCTAAAAACCCAACAACTTTGGTTATACACATACACATGCAGAGTTATTCATTTTCTGTCATTCTATTAGTTGTACTACATGATTATTTTATTTTAATGCATTTTTTTATTGCCATTACAGCAATGACCACAATTTCAATTTCCTTTCTGAAATTTGAAGCTGACCATATTATCATGTTATCAAAGGGCAAATAAGGCTTAAATCTTCCTGTTCCTCTTTTTAATAACGTGGTATATGATTTACAGCTGGAAGGCAGAATTCCTTGGGACTTTCCATGTTCTGTCAAAGGCAGTTTCAAACAAATCTGAGGAGAATCTCAGAACGCACTGTGCTATGAAATGCAATAAATCTGCTCTTTAAATCTATTAATACTAGTAAACATTCACAACATAGAACTTAGTCAGTCACACACCGCATAAAGGTACTACATCACATCGTTTTCACAACTCAAAACTGTTTTATGGAATTTTCTTCTACTTCTTTTTCACTCCTATCAAAAATTAAATATGCCGCTACCCTAAGGTCAATGCATAACTAAACTGATATACTGAAGCTAAATCATCAAAAGGTCAGCATAATTGTTTTTTTATTTGGTTTCGGAGATTTTCTTGTAATAAGGTGGTAAAAAAACTCAAAACATTTTTTAGTCAGAAAATTAGCTTAACCTGAATATACATTTTAGCTGTTAACAGTGTGAATATATATGTCAAAATACTGAATGACAGCAGATTCTTGGAGTTCACGCTGTTTCCTAAAGTCACAATTATGTTTCTCAATGTAAGATGTGAAGATTAGTAGAACCATATAAAAGACTAAAAAGTTCATTCAGGAAAAGAAAAGGAATGAAATTCTCTATGACCCGATTCTCAAAGAGGCGAGGAGGCCTCAGACAGTTATAATAAATTTGACCCTGTCCTTGTTTTCTATTGTACTCTAGCGGGTCAGTGGGCCACATAATCTCTGCCTTTGATTTAGGCTTTGAGCTCAACGTAGCAAGGCTAGACTGAAGTTTAGCAGTTGGAGACTTGCTCGCTCTCGTTCTTTCTCTCTCTGTGCTTTTGTGCAGACATAAGCCTATAGGATGGAACAAGTGTAATCCTGTGTTCTTAAGTCCAGCACACGGCTGTGCTCCTAATGAGAGTGACCGCACACTCACCTCCAGCAGCAAAAACACACTGAGCTCAAGTATTCAAAGGGCATCAGAGGGGAACCTGTTTTTACCATCATGTTTGGTGATTGTAGTGCACTTCATATGATTTCTCTGCTCACATATTTGCAAGAATTGCATTATATTTTAAACAGTGCGGTCAAATTGATTAATCGTGATTAATCACGTTCAAAATAAAAGTCTGTGTTTACATAATATGTGTGTGTGTGTGCTGTGTATATTCATATGTATATATAAATACACACACATACATGTATATATTTATATATACTTTATATGTAATATATATTTATATTTATGTATATAAACTAAATCATATATAAATACAAATATAAATACATGTAAATATTTTATAAATATATGCATGTATGTGTGTGTGTTTATATTTGCATATAAATATGCACAGCACACACACACATATTATGTAAACAAACTTTTATGTCGGATGTGATTAATCACGATTAATCGATTTAACAGCACTCATTTTAAATTATCAATGCTTTAGCAATACTGCTGTACATTTTTGGGCTATTTGGCTTTTCATAATGTTTTATTTCAGACTAATAAATATCTTTAAAGGCCATTTTCTCAAAATTATTTTTTCCCCCCTCATGCTTAGTTAGAAGAGTCAGAAATCTTTACTTTTGTATTTATTATATACTAAAACTTAAAATATATATATTTTTTTGTAAATTGAAATAAACTTTAGCTAAAATATAATTTAAATATATAAACTTAAAACTTATTTTATTTAATCTAGCTGACAAGCCAATATTTTTCATTTTCATTTAGTTTATTGTGATGTACTGAAATAACTAAAAATAAAATAAAAATCTGTTAAATATATAAACATATTTTAAAAAGAATGAATGAAAAGAAAGAAGAATGAAGAAAAATGACAAAAATGCAACAAAATTAAAATGAAAGAAAATATAAATAAAAATGTTTATTTCAAAATATTAATAAAACAATAATAGTATCTCAATAATACTAAAATAAGTCTTTACAGTTTTATTCCTATTTTTATTCTGAACATCATATAGTGTTTGTTCATGTCTGCCACCTGATTTATTATTGTTTATTTAACATTTTATTTCTAAAAACATGGTGGGTTTTTTTGTATTTCTTGATTTTTGACAGTATTTTATTATTTATTTTTTGACACTAATATGCCAACAAAATTAAACAAAATTTTTGAACTTGGCTTTAGCCAGTGTTCAGATTTCTGGAAATAGATTGGATAATTAATTAGATAAACATTACATTTCATGAAACTTTTAATAAAAAAAAAAGTTTGCAATTCTTAATGTGATCAGTCAAACAGGGACGTATTTTTACTATTGGTTTACTATTGGTAATTTTTAAAATAAATTTCAATAAAACTTTATTTCATCTGGGTTGTCTTGCCTTAAATTTGAAAATGTAAAACTGAGAGAGATGAAAATATAAAATAAATGTATTTAAAAAAAAATAAATAAATAAAAAAAAAATCTGTCATCATTTACTCACCCTCATGTCTTTATAAATCTATTTTGTTGTCATCAATGAAAGTCAGTGGATTCCACTGTTGTTTTGGACCCAACTGCATGGACAAAAACAGTTTTTCCAAAGAAAAAAAAAAAATTAATTTGTGTTCCACAGAAAGAAAGTCATAAAGGTCTGGAACAACATAAGGTTGAGTAAATGATACCAGATTTTTTATTTTGGGGTGAACTATCCTGATAGTTTCAGCGCTAGTGTTTCCGCATCTCTTTCTCATTCCATCTCGAGAACTGGATGAACCTCAAATGTGTTTTAATTAGACCTGCAGATGGGGAAACTGAGAGAGAGACAGACAGAGGCAGAGACAGCAAGACTGCTTTAATCAACAGCCCTTCAGGCAGTGCGTGTCTGTTTCACCCAAGTGGAGAAAAAATCCCCTCTGATCTCACTCCCATCATTCCCTTGTTCTCTCTCAGCACCTCTTTTCTATCGCCGTCACTCTTTCTTTCACCACCAAGCCGTGAATCTTATTCAATTTACCACATAATTTTACTGAATGAATGTTTCCCCGCCTTAAAAACAGCATACAGTTCAGTCTGAGTGCATGGACTGAAAAACAAACTATTATTTGTGTCTTTGTTAATTGAGCTGCAGGATTATGGTGGGTAAAACACTGTCAACAAATTCACCAGTCCAAATAAATTCCACCTTATGTAGTTCTGGCTGTGTATATATACATATATATGTGCCCAGAAGTCTTAGATTTCAGTTAGATTTGACACATGCCAACTTGTGACCCTCACCTGGTCCCTCATTCAACTTTCCTAGTCTTTCCTTCTTTTCCGTTCTTTCTGTCCTTCACTTCTGTTATTTATCTCCTGTCTCTTTCCTTCTTTTCCTTTAAACTTCAGTCTCTAACACACACACTCTCTCTCTCTCATATGGGCTTTTTTCCAACGTAAATAATTCCTCAATGTCTCTGCAGAGTTGACAGGTTGAGAGACGTGTGTATGAGGTGATGAACTCTTGCTTAACGCTTAGCGAGTCTGATCCAACGAAGGTCAAAGGAGGCTCAGTGCAGATTCAATTTAGATTACCACCACAGGCAGCTATTGTTTTAACTTGAAACACAATCTGAGTCGTCTGATGAAAAAAAAAGAGACCGAAGTTCAAGGCTATATATCTGTTGTGACAGAAAGTAATTGGTGGTTTCACAAGTGTTTAATATAAGCAACACTGATAAAGTACTTCTTTTGATTGTCACGTATTTGGATATTACAGAGACTTCCTATTTCATAGTGAAGCTGAAAATGTAATAAATTGATTCAGTGATGTTTTCATAAGGGTTTTTAAAGGCTCATTATTATCTAGCAACTACTTAGAACACCCTTTTTGTCCTACATCTTTTCTGAATTTGCTCATCTAATAAAATATCCTGAATGAACAAATGTAAATGCATTGATTATGTATTTAATGATTTATTAATGATGATTCATTTCTCTAATCATACAGAATAGTTCACTTTATTGTGGACAATACCCAATAAAGCTCCAGGGTGTTGCTATGCAGTTACTATCTTACATATTTTAGCACATTTCTATGCAGTTACAAAGGCGTTCCAAGTGCTACTGCACATTTCTATGTATTTGCTAAGGTGTTTTGAGTATTTCAACACATTTCTATGGAGTCACTAAGTTGTTCTGAGTGATTTACCATATTTCTATGGGGTTGCTAGGTTGTTCAAAGCATTTTAGCATATTTCTATGCAGTTGCTAAGGCATTCCAAGCTTTTTCGCACATTTCTATGCAGTTGCTAAGATGTTTGAGTGTTTTCACACATTTCTATGCTTTTCCGAACATTTTTGCGCATTTCTATTAAGCTCCTAAGGTGTTTCAAGCATTTTTGCGCATTTCTGTGCAGTTGCTAAGGTGTTTCGAGCATTTTTGCTCATTTCTATTAAGCTTCTAAGATGTTTCAAGCATTTTTGCACATTTCTGCGCAGTTGCTAAGGTGTTCCATTTGTTTTCGCACATTTCTATGCAGCTGCTAAGGCATTTGAAGCGGTATCCGACATTTCTATGCCATTGCCAAGGTGTTCTGAGCTTTTTTGCACATTTCTAGACAGTCATTAAGATGTTCCAAGCATTTTTGGTGTTCCAAGCAGTATCACACATTTCTACACAGTTCCTAAGGTGGTGCGAGTGTGTTCACACATTTCTATTCTGTTGCTAAGGCGTTCCAAGCATTTCCGCGCATTTCTATGCAGTTGCTAAGCTGTTCCGAGGGTTTTTGCACATTTCTAGGTAGTCGCTAAAATGTTCAGAGCATTTTTGGTGCTCCAAGCAGTGTTAAACATTTCTACACAGTTGCTGAGGGGGTGCGAGTGTTTTCACACATTTCTATGTTGTTGCTAAGGCATTTTCAGACATTTCTATGCCATTGCTAAGGTGTTCTAAGCGTTTTCGCAAATTTCTAGGCAGTCGCTAAGATGTTCCGAGCATTTTTGGTGTTCCAAGCAGTATCACACATTTCTACACAGTTACTAAGGTGGTGCAATATTTCACATATTTCTGTGCAGTTGCTAAGGCATTCCAAGTGGTATCGCACATTTCTATGCCAGTGCCAAGGCGTTCCAAGCATTGTTGCAGATTTCTATTCAGTTACTAAGGTGTTCTGGGTGTTTTTGCACATTTACATGCAGTTGCTAAGACATTATGAGCATTTTCGCACATTTCTATGTAGTTGCCAGGGCGATCCAAGCAGTATCGCACATTTCTACACAGTTGCTAAGGTGTTCAGAGTGTTTTCACACATTTCCATGCAGTTGCTAAAGTGTTCTAAGTGTTGTAGCACATTTCTACGCAGTTGCTGATGTGTTACGAGCATTTTTGCACATTTCTATTCAGTTCCTAAGGCGTTCCTAGCATTTCCGCACATTTCTATGCAGTTGCTGAGGCGTTCCAAGCATTGTATCATATTTCTGTGCAGCTGCTAAGGCATTCCAAGTGTTATCGCACATTTCTATGACATTGCCAATGTGTTCCGAGCGTTTTCTATGCATTTCCATTCAGTTACTAAGGCATTCAGAGCATTTTTGCACATTTCTATGCAGTAGCTAAGGTGTTTTGAGCTTTTTTGCGCATTTCTATTCAGTTACTAAGACGTTCCAAGCTTTTTTGCACATTTCTATCCCACTGCCAAGGTGTTCCGAGCATTTTTGCAGATTTCTGTTCAGCTACTAAGGTGTTCAGAGTGTTTTTGCACATTTCTATGCAGTTGCTAAGGCATTCCAAGCAGGATCGCACATTTCTATCCCACTGCCAAGGTGTTCTGAGCATTTTCGCACTTTTCTATGCAGTTCCCAAGGTGTTTCAAGTGGCATTGCACATTTCTACGCAGTTGCTAAGGTATTCCGAGTGTATTCACACATTTCTATGCTGATGCTAAGGTGTTCCAAGCATTTTCGCATTTCTATGCAGTAGCTAACGTGTTCCGAGCATTTTTGCACATTTCTATACAATTGCTAAGATGTTCTGAGCATTTTCGCACATTTCTATGCAAATGCTAAGGCATTCCAAGCAGTAACGCACATTTCTATGCCATTGTCAAGGCGTTTGGAGCGTTTTGCACATTTCTATGCAGTTGCTAGGACATTCTGAGCACTTTTGCATGTTTCTGTGCAGTTGCTAAGGCATTCCAAGCGGTATTGCACATTTATATGCCATTGCCAAGACATTCAGAGCGGTATTGCACATTTTTACTATGGTGCTAAGGTGTTCTGAGTGTTTTCACACATTTTTATGCTGTTGCTAAGGTGTTCCAAGCATTTTCGCACATTTCCATGCAGTCGCTAAGTGGTTTCTAGGTGGTTGCTTCGGCAGACATAATTCCTATTATATTCTGATTCCCCCTTCTTTCTAAGTTTATTTTAACTAATTTAACTGTTCAGCAAACTCAAGTTGTACACTACTGGTCTAAGGCGTAGACATTTTTCTCTATCAACAAGTCTTTCCTTTGTAGCTACTATATGCTTTCTGACCACCTGCTACTAGGTAAAAAGACCCGTTTGAGACCACCAGGGTAACCTGCAGTCACTACGGTTACCACCCTACACCCGGAATACTGCTTCTCAACACCCGGTATACAACACTAGCACAAGAGTGCAACAGTGCGGAACAGAACATCTGAGATTTAAGAGGACATTCTTTCTCCTTTTCTTTCTTTATCTCTCTCTCCAAATGTCCCTCTCCCCCACATCTTCTTTTTCCGTTCTTTCTTTCTCTCCATGGCACGTTTTCACTCAGTCTCTCAGTGTGGCATCTGACCTATCACACACTTCAGTGCCCCGTTCGGCTTGTGCTCAAAGCGAGGCTGACATGCTATTCAACATGTTCACATTCTAGACATATTAATGCACACTCATGCACTGATGCTAACAAACTAACACACACATAATGACATAGGGGCCTGCTGTCTGTGTCTGTGTGTGGTGCTGGGATTAAATCACATTTGTGGACAAATGTTCCCACATCTGACCCGTGTGTGCTCTGCTAAATTACCTCATTTCATTGCATGCTTCTCTCATGCCAAAAATCTGCAAAGGTAAAGCCTGTGAGTGTCTGTTTGTATGCATATATGTTGCATCCTGGGGCAATTCTGTATCTTTCAGCACCAGGTAATTTGTCTGAACCAACATGCTCTCCTGATGTGTAATGCTAGAGAGACAAGAGGTATGTGTGTTTGTTATGTCCAATAAGTGTTTGTTTAAATAAGGAGTCAAAGTCAATTTATTTGTCAATTGTGCAAAAATACGGCAGAGCTTCATAGCTGGCATTCAAATGTGTTAAAGATTTAGATTCAGGTATAATTTATACAAGAATAGAAGTAAACAGTAAAAAATAGGACTATATAGCAATATAAAGTTGTATGTGAAATTCTGGAAAAGGGATTGTTAAAATGTATGTAAAACAATAAGCAATAATAATAGTAATATATACAAATTTTGGGTTTGTGCAAATCTTTGAAAATTACACGAGTAGGCTGTTATATATACACACATATATGCCCCCCTCCATAATTTCATAACTAAAGCCATAGCGGGACAGATGTCCGTCATCTCAGTCTAACTAAGCTCACTCTGAATAGGCGCAGTCTAACCCCCCGTCAAGACTAGCTGAGACCAGACTGACCTTTGACCTCTCACTAATTACATACGGCTAAGGCAGTGATGATGGCGCAAATCCAGTATTTTCCAAACAAGTCGGTAATGGGGAACCTGGTAGTAGAGACACGGAACATGCTTTTAATGTTCACTGGACTTATATTGTATATGCTGAGAGATCAATCAGACAGACGTGGAAATCATAATGCTGAATCGACAAATGCACACAAATGGCAGAACACTAATGACCTGCCATATTATACATTATAAACACAATCTGAAAACAATAATTTTGTATTTCACATGAACATATGTAGATGTTAAGCGCAAAGAGAAACAAAAGGCAAAACAATAGATGCTGTTACTTAATGATAAGCTGATTTAATTATTTTAAATCAAAGAAAACACTGTGGTATTTTAACAATGCATTCATCTTACTGTCTGAATGCTTTCTAAAGCCGAATTTATTTATTAGTAAATAAACAACACAGCACAACATAATTGTAATCATAATGAGCTATACTTAATCAATTTCCTTGCATGAAAGTGTGTTTATCACTCTTTATTGTATTAAAACAAAAGGATGCATCTTCTCAGTTCATTCTAAACTCCTTGCACTGTCTTTGCCACAATTCCTCTTTAAAAATGTACATTTCCTGTCAGATTTAGTTACAAACAGGCTGTGCAGAGCTGTATAGTAGATCAGGGGCCAAAAAGCATATGGGTCAAAGGTCAAATCCAAAATATTTATATATTACACTTTATCTCATTTTTATTAACCAAACAGAGCACAGAGCAATATTTATATTTTAGCCCCCAGATGGCCCTCTCCACCATCTTATAACTAAAACTGAAGTCTTAAAGGTGTAAGTGCTAATTAAGTTGTTCATTGTGGTTAAATTATGATTATAACAATTAACATGCTACATTTTAGGACATGTGCAATGCACTTGATTTCAATTTTCTTTGTGATAAATAAACCAGAGTATAAGCCGTTTAACATCTCCTTCTTGATGTTTGATTAACATTTTTAGATTTAAAAAATCCTTTTATTTCTGAGATGAAAACTGACTTTTATTTCTGAGATGAAAATCATGTTGTTTGCTGAATAAAACATGATGAGGTCATGTGACAGTTTGAAATGTATGTTACACAATGCAAAATTATTTTTTAAATACTGTTTTTTTAAATATGAGTAGGTAGTATACAGTGTATATTGTGCAGTGTGCTGTTCCATTCTGGACATTCCTGATCCTGAGTCAGGTTATTTGACAGCTCTGCATGTCTTGACTGCATCTATGTGTATATATACATCATCCTCTTTGCCAAAGAACTTTCATAATCTGACATCCACACAAGGAAAATACTTTAAGCATATTTTTGATTTTCAAAACAAGAACCTTTTATTTCATACTTCTCTTGAGTATAAACATATTTCTCAACAGAAAGACATTAGCTATATTGAGTAAACATCAGTTGGATGGTGAAATGTCTGTTGTCTAAATGTCTAGATGTTCGCATGGTGTTCTATGGAGGTGCGACCCTAGCAGCCTCAGCATGCTAGCTCATGCCTGGAGAAGAGTTTTTTCTTGCTAAGTGTTTCTTGTGCTGTCTTGTGAGGTGGTTCAAAGTTTTGTTGAGGATTACCACAAATATTGTGTTATGTCACATTCAGCATACTAAATGCATTGACGGGAATCCTATGAGGTTTCAAAATTACTTAATGTAAGATATCTGTGGTTCTGCGGTTCTTACAAAAGAGAGACAAAGACAAACTAGATTGTTTTATAACCCTAATTTTTATACCCCTAAGTAAATATTCTGCATATATGTCATATATATATTGTAGTGTAATATATAAATGAACACTATTTGTGACCCTGGACCACAAAACCAGTCATACATTTTTTAACATTTTTTGAAGATTTATACATCATCTGAAAGCTTTCCACTGATGTAAGGTTTGTTAGGATAGGACAATATCTGGCCGAGATACAACTATTTGAAAATCTGGAATCTTTCTTAAAAAAATTCAAGAAAATCACCTTTAAATTTGTCCAAATTAAGTTTTTAGCAATGCATATTACTAATCAAAAATTAGGTTTTGAAATATTTACGGTAGGACATTTACAAATTACCTTCGTGGAACATGATCTTTACTTAATATCCTAATGATTTTTAGCATAAAAGAATAATTGATCATTTTGACCCATACAATGTATTTTCAGCTATTGGTACCAATACCCGTGTGACTCATGACTGGTTTTGTGGTCCAGGGTCACATTTAAATATACTACATGCCTATTTGCACTATGTACATTAATACTGCTAAATAAATATAAATAAATATTCTTAATAAATGTATAAATATTGCACTATTTGCTTATACAAATATATATATTTATATAGCAAATTTTTGGATTAATACATTTATTTAGCATATATTTAGCAATATTACTTATATAACTGTTTTAAACTATAATATATAATATATAATATTAGATTGTACTATTATAAATACACAGATTGAAAGTGTATACACACACACAAACACACACACACACGTTTGCTTTTGTGAATTGTGGGGACTTTCCATTGACTTATATAGTTTTTATACTGACCAAACGATACTGTTTATCCCCTCACCCAACCCTAACCCTAAACCTACCCCTTACAGGAAACCTGTTTGCATCATTTTTTTACATTGAAAAATTTCAGGTTTTACTATCCTTGTGGGGACATTTGGTCCCCACAATGTAGCAAAAACAAGTACACACACACACACACATATGTGTGTGCGTATTAAATTTAAAATGTTTTGAATATTAACAAATATATGCTAAATAAATGTATACATATTGTACCATTTGTTTATATATATATATATATATATATATATATATATATATATATATATATTATTGTTTTATAAGTAAACTTTATAGTACATATAAAAATGATTATAATTGTATAATCATTTATTATTATAAATAAATTGATTATAATTAATATAACATTATATATATATATATATATATATATATATATATATGTATATATAATTGTTTTAGACATATATAATATTATAATGTATTCTAAATACACGATTGAAACTGTATACACACACATATACATGTATTAAATGTTATTAAAATATGTATTGAATATTTCTAAAATATGCTAAATAAATGTATACATATTGCACCTGTTACACCCCTGAACTCTTTGTGTTGGTTTTTCCCTCTTGTGCCCATATATGGTTTTCCTGTTCCTGCCCTCGTTATGTCATTATGAGTTAATCTTGTATCACCTGTGTCTTAATTAAGTTCATTGTAATCACCTGTTTTTATAAGTTGGTTTCAGTTCAGTGTTTGTTGTCCGATCTCGGCTATGTGTATGGGTGTTCCTGCCCTGCTTGTGGATTAACCTGTTTGGAACATATTAAAGACTTTTGATTTTATTGACCTACGTCTTCGTGCTTGTCCTTCACACGTAGTTGTGACAGAAAACCAGACCTATAAAAAAGTTAGCGGCGTGTTTACCCCGCGTTTTGTTTTTCGTTTTGATCAGTTTTATTTATTTATTTATTTATTTATTTATTTATTCCCTTTATGAATGGTCCTGCTGTCTCTCTCGAGGACCACACTGAGGATTTCGTGTTTCTGGCCAATTACACGCACTACCCGGACAACTGCCTCTGCTCTTTCTGTTTGCTGGACTTAACACCACACGAGCACTGTTGTCTAGGGAGGGTCCTCAAGAGAGCCTCGTCGCCTTCTTTCAGTGGGTGCTGGTGTCCTGCGAGTCATCGTTGACCATGGACTATGCGGACGATGACAACAGCCCCACTCCTGACCCAGTGCCCAGCCCACCATCACCCCGCTACGCGGAGCTGCCCGAGCCCACCGCAGACAGAGAGCCAAAGCCCGCCGTGACACATGAGCCATCGCAAAAGAGAGCGACTGAGCCGAGGATCGCCCTGGAGCTAAACCCCGACACGTCTGATCAAGTGCGTGAGCCGGCAACGAAGCCCGTCGCGAAGGAGATCACAGTGGGGCGTGGAAGGAAGCCCTGCCCACTGCACTGCCGCTGGGGGTGAGCAAACACTGGACCCTAGAGATTTAATTGACTTTGTTTGTGAGTTACCGATCCTTCTTCCGTCATCATCTGAACTGGGAAGAAATCCCACCCAACCTCCCTCTCCCGCCGCCTCTCATTAACCTGTTCCCTGCCTCAACGCCCATTCTGCTGGATCCTATCAGCCCCTCTGCTCACCCTCAGAGATGGGCTCGCCGCTGGTCTGCCCATCTCCAGCTCCATTGGCGTCGAGTCTGGAGGATCCCTCGACTCCGCCTCCGGCCTCTGAGGCCCAGACTCCGCCTCAGTCCTGCGACCCAGCGGCTCCACCGTGGCTTCCAGCTCCCTCGTCTCCACTGAAGCCCATCAGTCCACCAGCTCCACCGGGCTCCCTCGTCCCTCCGGCTCTGCCTTGGTCAGTCATCCCCCTACCTCCACCTCGGGACTCGTCCTTTCGTCACTCCAGCTATGTTGGGCTCCTCCTTCCCTCCAGCTCCTCCTTCCGGATCTCCGCCTACGCCTCGGTTTGGCGAAGCCACCTGCTCCGCCTTGGTCCTCTAGATCCTCGGCTTCGCCCTGGCTCGCCTGCTCTCCGCCTCGGGCTCCACCACCACCTGCTCTGCCGCGTCGGTCAGCCCCCTGGAGTCGTCAGCCCTTTCTCCACCATGGCTCCTCCGTCGTGGCACCATCATGGGTGCGGCCTGGGTCCCGTCTGGCTCCTCCTGCTCAAAGTCCCTCCTGTCTCCTCCCTCCGTCTGATCCGCCCTGGACCCTTCTGTCTCCTCCTTGGCTCCTCCATCCATCATCACCTCCTTGGACCCTGTTTACCGTCCTCCTCCCGGGAGTCCGTCCTCCACCAGAGCCTCCTCTGGCACTGACTTCCTGCCAGCCCTTCGCCGTCCCCTGTCACCATCCCACATTCACTCCTTTGTCCTCCTCCTAAGTCCCCCTCCGTCCCTCCCTTTTTTTTCTCTACGACGCGAGCTCACGCCTTCCGGGAGGAGGGGCGAACTGTCACACCCCTGAACTCTTTGTATTGGTTTTTCCCTCTTGTGCCCATATATGGTTTTCCTGTTCCTGCCCTCGTTATGTCATTATGAGTTAACCTTGTATCACCTGTGTCTTAATTAAGTTGTAATCACCTGTCTTTATAAGGTTGGTTTCAATTCTGTGTTTGTCGTCTAGTCTCATCTATGTGTACGTGTGTTCCTGCCCTGCTTGTGGATTTACCTGTTTGGAATATATTAAAGACTTTTGATTTCATTGACCTTCGTCTTCGTGCTTGTCCTTCACACGTAGTTGTGACAGCACCATTTGATTATATATATATTTGTTTTAAATGTATATTTTATAGTACATATATAAAACGATTATAATTATAATAACTAAACTGATTATAATTAACATATTTTAAACACAATGTATATATAGCTAATTTTTAGATGTATACATTTATTTGGTGTGTGTGTGCATGTGTGTATATAAATATATATTATAATGTACTATTATAAATGCACTGATTGAAACTGTATACACGCACACACATATGTATTAAATGTTATTAAAATATGTATTCAATATTTCTAAATATATACTAAATGTATACATATTGCACTATTTCCTTATATATGTATGTGTGTGTGTATATTTATGTATATTGGTATATTTATTACTGATTAATATATATATTTTAATGTAAATATAAACTTATTTGCTTAGAATTAGAACTGCTGTCTCTTAAATTCTTTCATGCTTATTCCTTAACTCTTTTAGCCCTAATTGATTGATTAGTTATCTCTATTCTCTTCTCTCCATCTTGGACCACATCCTTTTGTCCTAAAAAAAGTGTGGTTGACCAATTTTGCAAATGTTTAATTGCATTAAATGGGGGAGTAGGGCCTACTGGATCTGGTTTGTCCGTATCAGCAGATTTTATCTATGCAGAAGTCAAGACATCAGCTATTCCTGTGGAGCTCCCTACAGGCCGCGGCGCACACTTAGACAATCACACAGATCTGAATGAGAATCAATCCCACAATTCCACCTTCCACAATGACCAACCAATTAACCCTCAGTAAATATTTACCGAGACTGAGATGAGAAGCTCCTTAACTCAAAAAAAGCTGAGCCGGTCAATGTGAGAATGTTGAATGATTATCAGCTCACTCAACTCCTGCCATGTTAAGACAAGATAAGCACGCTTAACTTTAACTCCGCTGAAGGACGCTGTAGATTACACAGAAGAAGCTCTAAATAAAACAACACACTTTTCCAGGTAATTTGGCTGGTGGTGTCATCAACAACAGTTTGAAATAAAGATAAAAACAAAGCAAAAAAATACAGTCTAGAATAGATCTGCAATAGATAATTGGTTTGTGGAAATCCAGGGCCGTACAGCACTAACAACCGTCCCTGTGAAAGCCATTCCGCAATCGTGTTTTTTATTCAAACTTACACAAACAGTCCGTGACAAGTGCACTGTTTAAATAGTGAGCCTTCACCAGAATATGCCATTATCTTCTGTTGCTCCTGAGGTCATAAACTCTGAGCTTCACGCTCATTGGAGACTAATTACCATCATGGCATGAGTCTGTAAGAGAAGCCAAAGAGATCCTCCGAATCGCACAGTGGAGTGGG
Source organism: Cirrhinus mrigala (assembly GCA_036247105.1). Taxonomy (NCBI): domain Eukaryota; kingdom Metazoa; phylum Chordata; class Actinopteri; order Cypriniformes; family Cyprinidae; genus Cirrhinus; species Cirrhinus mrigala. Next base: position 3,667,039 of record CM070023.1, on the reverse strand, counting down.
AGAAGGAAACAGGCCTTGGGGCAGGCATGAGTAGTGTTGTGTAATTGCTTGTAATTAGTGTAATTAAAGGCAGTGGTGTCGGAGTGAGAGCAGAGGTTAGAGTCAGGTACGCACAGGTAAGAGGGGGAGGGGGGTGAGGATGTTTTTCAAATTCAGTCGACCACAAAGCTGTGGAAACACTGGTACCGTGCCAAATGACAACAGCGTCTGGAGCTTAATACGTGTGCGTGTGGGTGGACTGTTCGCTCGTGGGGGTTTGTGTATACAGCATATCTAATATAATCATCAAAGGTGTTATTAATTCACGGCTTGATTCTGTTTCACTATCTTTGTTGTCACAGTTTATTTTAGCAACATATGCTCAGTCGTGCATTAATACCAGCGATCCAACAGATGCCAAATAGTTACACCATGTTTTCTCTTCCAGGAAAAATTGCAAATTTTCAAAAATCTTATGCAAGTATCTTTCTGACACAAGAACAATAACAAAAGTGTTACTGTTTGCTGGGTGGTAACAGGGTGAGCATGATATTTGTTGCTCTGGCAGGTTTTTACCCAAGGTCTGCTGACATAAGGAACCTCAGTTTTGATGACTTGAGGGATACTTGTCGTTAAGAGAGAGATGCCTAAGGAACCGGGTCAAAGGGCAAGGGTTATTGGGGTGAGGACAGAGAAACGAATGATAAGGTAAGATTGATGAGGTTATTCTGCTGATGTAACACATTTAATGATTGTTTAATGTGGGGGGGAATGGAAAGAAATTTAAAATGCCGCCTGCACTCTTGCGCATACAGGCGGCATTTCTGTCACGAAGCAGGACGAAGCGGCGCGGGCGCTATCATATTTCAAAGAAAGCCGGAGAAGGTCTTGCTTTTATGGAGTATTTGCATTTATTCACATGCAGTTGGATTAGCTATCATGTGGTGGACTGTCATGATTTTGGCTAATGCAAGACATTACTGAATGATGCGCATCAGAGTTGATTTAGAAGTGGGTATACACAAAGCCGACTGAAGTGGGTACGCCGTATACCTGCGCATACCCTGCGCTGCACCATCGAGCGTGTTCAATAACAGGTGCGTCTCTTCTTCAGTAAAAGAAAACAATACAAAACATATGCTTAAAGCTCCACCTAGTTAATCTTATGAAGCTTAAAGGAGGAATTCACATGAGACAGCTTGATACCGTCCGCTTGCAGTACTAACGTTAACTTCGCGTCACGCATGTTTTTTTTTTCCCCACCTTATTTGCCGCTCACACTTTTCTCATCCTAGTTTTAAAGTTGCAAATTACAAAACACACGCAAAGTGCTGACCAACACTGATCACTGGCGGGTGCGGTGTTCTCCGATCGATTCGGGTATTACACACAAATGTTAAACAGACCCGGGACCCAAGGTAATAGATTGGGACCCGACCCGGACCCGGCTGACCATTTAAAATATAGACCCGAACCCGTACGGGTCCCGGGTCCTCGGGTCTCGGGCCCTCCGTGAAGACCTCTAGTACAGGGTACTGCTTGCTTTTCACTGGAATATTTTTTTCCTCCCATCTTGTAGTATTTATTCCCCTTAGGTATTCCGTAGTAACACATTTCCTTTCCAAACACTTTGTAATGGAGTGTTTTCACAACGCATCATCAATTCGGCCATATTGGCAGCACTGAATGTAAACAATGCCACTGAACTGAACTAAACTTGCATAATTTGCTCAATATTGCTGCTGAAAATGGTCAATTTCTGTCATGTTTTGGGCTGTATTAATCAGTCGGACCAGGAAAAACATTTGGAGTACTGTAGACTGCCAAAAATTATAACAAATCTAGGAGAAGAGTGCAAAAAAATGATTATGAACAAAATGCGTTTGTGGTTGGCTAAACTGAACCTGGATTTCCAGGGCAAGAATCTAGATAATATTTGTGTTTGTTCTTATCATTTCTGGTCAGGTAGGTGAAATATTAGGCTAATATTTTAATTAATACCGCTTGTACATATCTTTACCACCCATTAATTTTAGTTTGTCAAAATGCCTTTCCCTGCTTACTAAGTCCTTTTGTATATGATTTAGTGCTTCCACATGTTTTTTGCCGTGGTTTAGACAGCATAAATTAACAGAAAATGTATTCAGTAGTACATTAACCATGGAACCCATGCTGTAGTTTACATCCAAGTACCTTCAATATGGCCACACTTCCGGGTAACTGACCAAATCATAACGCAAGTGCAAACCCTCTATTCGGATTCATTATATATCACTAATTATAAATGTCTTTATTATAACTTTTAATCAATTTAATGCATCCTTGCTATTTTTGAACTGCAGTATATATATATATTTTATCAGCTTAATAGATTAATAGATTCCTATATTGGCCTAATGATTTTAGAACAACTATAACCACCAGGCAACATGTATCTAAACCGTCACCTTAGTTTTGACATGCACACCTTTACTTTTCTGCTCAGGTTCTTCTTTCTTTTCTCTCTCCCTCCCTTTTTACTCGATCAGTCTTACCGCACACAGAAGCGGTGTCACCTAAAATCTGTCAAACGTCTCTCTTTACACAAGCTCAATTTCTAATCCAATTCTAACAGACAAGCACATACTCTCACACTCATCACAGATTAAGTCAGGAGGGTTAAATTCCCTTAAGTTTGTTTAGCCTAATGAGCATGTAGCAGTTTATCTGGGAGTATAATGAACCCCCTGCTGCTCCACAACCAACAGGAGTTTCATCTCACTGATAAGACACATTTGACACCACAATGAGCTCAAGGTACTTTTTTGTTGTACACACATCTTCAAAAAACCCATTCTAACGCTTAAGTCTCACAGTAACAGTCTTAGGTTTAAGATCTCACTGAGTATGAATAAATGCACATGTGTGACCCTGGACCACCAGTCTTAAGTAGCACAGGTATATTTCAAGAGTTCAGATGCAAAAGCCTCTAAATCCATCTCACGTATTTCTTTAAAATTAGCATTTCTTTCTAGCTACTTTGTATAGGTTTCTATGTAAGTACCGGTACTTCTGATTGGGCTGAGCCTGGAATTTAGCGAGTTTAAAGTAAAAGTATTTGATGGATGTATGCTATGTGTCAGGAGCATTCACTCAGTATCATCATCTCATTTTTGACCGAGATGGCTTTTAACTGGTTTTGCATCTGAACTCTTCATTTGTATACATTGTATGGGTCAAAATTAAATTTTTCTTTTATGCCAAAAAATCATTAGAATATTAATTAAAGATCAGGTTCCATGAAGATATTTTATGAATTTTCAACCATAAATATGTTAAAACTTTATCTTTGATTATTAATATGCATTACTAAGAACTTCATCTGGACATCATTAAAGGCGATTTTCTCAATATTTTTCTGCACCCTCAGACTCCAGATTTTCAAAAAGTAGTATCTCTGCCAAATATCCTATCCAAACAGACCATACATCAATGGAAAGCTTATTTATTCATGATGTATAAATCTCAATTTCAAAAAGATGACCCTTAAGACTGGTTTTGTGGTCTACGGTCACATTTATACAAGAGCTGCAGTATTTTTTTTTTTACAGTCAAGCTACTGTTTTTATCATGTGTATCAAATATCATAAAGTAGGCTTTACATGGTTGATATCCATCCGATCATGGCTCAGCTTTTCATCAAAAACACTGCAACCAATAAGCCTGTATGACTCAGTATATTAGACACAGTGCTCCAGTTTTCTGTTTGTTGTGCTCATTTCTAACTAGCATGGTGATTGTAATCATAGCATACAGCTTCTATAAACAAACACACGTATTGCTATGACCTTAACCCTAGTAACGCCTGATGAAGACTATGTAGTCTGAGCCGGAGGCTTAAACATCGAGACAGCCGGGCATTAAATGCTGGCACACCCCGGCACACCTGTCTAACTGATAGTGGGCCTCTCGCGGACACTTCGTGAGAACTGTGGTTTTTAGGTGAGAGGGGATACACATCAGATCTTGTCTGCTATAAAGCAGTGCAGGTGATAGCTATAGTTTCTCACTTAAGTGGCCTGCAGTTGAATAGGCCACTATACGCTTCTATAGGGCTTGACACCTTTGGCAATGCTAGTGATACTCTCACAGGTGCGTGTACACACATAGAAACACAGCGTGTTCATTTACACTTAATCACTGATGGCTGTGAATGGGTGGAGTAGAGAGCGCTTTCGATCGCCTGCAGTTGTGTGTGAGCCAAAAAGAAACTGAAAGATGTTCCTGCTGGTCATTGTTTGCTTACAAGATTGACAGGTGTGTATCGTACTATATTGAGACCTAATACACACACACAAGGTCACCAACACACTTCACTAAGATGTCAATCATTTCAAATTGGGCCGTTCTGGGACTGGGCCCTCCAGTCAACCCCCAGCTGAAAAAAGCCCGCCCTGCATCTGCCCCCCAATGGAGTGTGATTGACAGCTTGACTATGAGGATTGATGGTGTATTGAGAGACCCTCCCCTCCTCCTCCTTCCCATACTTTGCCCTGTCAATGCACCAGGCGCTTGGTACATCAATGCTAAAGTAATTAGCCAGCGGTAGTCATATTTCTCAGTCTGGGAGTTCCCTGAGTCTGAATAACTACCATAAATCATACTGAGTGACACTGACACAGAGAATAAAAGCCGGCCTGCCACACTCTCAGACTGTATGCCATTTAACCAGGGAAAAGAAGTTGTGTAATGCTCTCTCGACTCTTACATGCCCTCATTCTCTCTATCCTCAAATTATAGTCTGTTATTCTTTCTTCTTCAAAGGAGTAGTTGAAGCAAAATCATTTACTCACCCTAATGTCATCCTAAACCCATAAGTCTTACAAAAGCTGATTTTTTTTTAAGAAAGTGGCAAGTCTTTGAAATATAATGAAAGTGAATGGGGTTGTCAAGCTTTAATATGACACACACACACACAAAAACCCATCTTACAGACACCACATGACTCATGATCTATATTCTGAGTTTTATAGTCACAAAATAGCTTTATGTGACAAAACTGAAGCTGTTATTCACTGAAACTGATGAGTTCATTAAGCTTTGGTTATGTTATGTTAATTTTTTTGTGTGAAATCCAATCATTTCTATAGGAATCCACACAGTATGAAATATTGTGTAATGGTGAACGAGTTTCCCATGCAGATTTCGCAAGAGGTTCAGGTTGGTCACACAAATTGATCGTGTTTGGAAAGCTGATTCATACATCGCTACACTATTGACAATAGACAATGGACCACAGAAAATGTGACTGCACCTTTAGAGCTTATGAGAAAAGTTGTGACGTCTGATTTGTGAATGAATCGTTCTTTTGAGTTGGTTTATGCAGTGTACAAAATGATTTGTTCATAAATTGAACTGATCTGGTTCTTGAGTTGATTCAGTGAATCACAGTAGTAAACACTTGAGCTGAGGGAGAAATTATCAGTGATTTTGTCACAGGAAGATATTATATTTAGCTTGAAAAGACTTCTTTTTTGAAGTTTGAGTTTCATTATATGTCATTAAAGGAGAAGTCCTTTTCCAGAACAAAAATTTACAGATAATTAACTCACCCCTTGTCATCCAAGATGTTCATGTCTTTCTTTCTTCAGTCGACAAGAAATTGTTTCTTGAGGAAAACATTCCCGAATTTTTCTCCATATAGAGGACTTCAATAGTGCTCCCAAGTTTGAACTTCCAAAATGCAGTTTAAATGCAGCTTCAAAAGGCTCTAAACGATCCTAGACGAGGAAGAAGAGTCTTATCTAGCGAAATGATCAGTCATTTTTGAAACAGATTGATGATTTATTTACTTTTTAACCTCAAACGCTCGTCTTGTCTTATCTCTGCGATGCGCATGCATAGTCTGTGTAATCCGGGTCAAAACAGTTACCGTACAGTTATCAATACAATACAGTTTATAGAAAATACTATGTTGAAAAACTCCCGTCTCGTTTTCTTCTTCAACGTCAAAATCATCCTACATTGCTGTTTTACCTTTTTTTGTAAAGGATGTTTGGATTGGTAATGGATCTTCTTTGCGTGTTCACTTTGTAAACAATGGGTTGGTACTTCTGCAGCAATGTAGGATGATTTTACAGTTGGGAAAGAAAACGAGGTGGGAGTTTTTCAACATACCCTAACTGTATTGACCGTATTGAACCGGAAAAAAGCAGAGTTTACGCAGACTTCCACAAGACGAGCATTTGAGGCTAAAAAGTGTATAAATTGTCAATTTGTTTTGAAAATGAACAATTGTTTTGCTAGATAAGACTCTTCTTCCTCGTCTAGGATCATTTAGAGCCTTTTTAAGCTGCATTTAAACTGCATTTTGGAAGTTCAAACTTGGGAGCACTATTGAAGTCCACTATATGGAGAAAAATTCGGGAATGTTTTCCTCAAGAAACAATTTCTTGTCGACTGAAGAAAGAAACACATGAACATCTTGGATGACAAGGGGGTGAGTAAATTATCTGTATACTTTTGTTCTGGAAGTGGCTTTCTCCTTTAATATGTTCCTCTTGTTGTTCCACAGAATAAATAAAGTCATACCGGTTGTGAGGGTGAGTAAATGATGACAGAATTTTCATTGCGCAGCAAATGAATCCTTTAACCAGAAAAGAAAGTGAATGTAAGAGCAAGAGGAATGTGTTGAATGGGTGCGTGTGAGTGACCCCCCATTGAGCGTTTCCCTTTTAAATGTATTTCTTGCAGTAATTGTTTTGATGGTTTTTAAATAGCTTTTGAGCTTCTGTCTGAATAGGCCGACTGAGTCAGCAGGGTTTTTTGGGAGCCTGACCTGTCTGCGTTGCTAAAGGTTTGGTAGCTAAGGAGAGTCCCGGGAATCTCATGCATTGACAGACAGGGAGTGGAGTCTTCCTTTTAGAATAACATTCACTCATAACATTAACTTATAGGTCAGCCGTTAGAATAGATATAACAGTTGTAGTCTAAACCGTAGTTGGCGGTGTACTAAAAAAATAGCTGATGTATGAGAGTTTGGAGAAAAGCGAATGTCATTGCAGTGTCTGGATATTTATTTAATTCAAGATTTTAGGTTAGATTTATGTTACATATTTATATTATTTAATATATAAAATGTAATATACACTACCATGGAAAATTTTGGGGTCAATAAGATTTTCTTTTTACTTTTTTCATTTCTATTGAACATTATGTTCAAATGTTTTCAACACTGATAATAATAAATGTTTCTTGAGCACCAAATCAGCGTATTAGCATGATTAATAATAATATTTCACCATCCATCTTTTCACACTGAGGACAACTGAGAGACTCATATGCAAGTATTACAAAAGGTTCAAAAGCTCACTGATGCTTCAGAAGGAAACACTATGCATCAAGAGCCAGGGGTGAAAACTTTTGAACAAAATGAAGATGTGTACATTTTTCTTATTTTGCCTAAATATCATATTTTTTTCATTTAGCCCTGCACTTCAGAAGCTACAGAGGATACTTACATGTTTCCCAGAAGACAAAATAAGTTAAATTTAGCCTGATCTTCAAATTCCAAAAGTTTTCACCCCGACTCTGAATGCATCGTTTTTCCTTCTGAAGCATCAGTGAGCGTTTGAACCTTCTGTAAAAGCTGCATATGAGTCCCTCAGTTGTTCTCAGTGTGAAAAGATGGATCTCCAAATACACAAAAATGCTAAAAAACAAAAGAATTTGTGGGACCCGAAGGATTTTTTTAAAGAACAGCGGGCAGTTTAACTGTTCAGGACAAACAAGGAACTTATAAACAACTATCACTAAAAAAAACAAAAAAAAAAAACAACACACAGCTGTGGATCATTCAGGTAACAACTCAGTATTAAGAATCAAGTGTATGTAAACTTTTGAACGGGGTCATTTTTATCAATTCAGCTATTATTTTCTCTTGTTGACTATATTTTATTTTGGTAAAATAATTACAATTTTGCAGATTCTACAAGGTGTATGTAAACTTTTGACTTCAACTGCAGATGTTTTTCTGAAGAACTGCTAATAAGTAGTATAAGAACTACAACAAAAGTTTTTGTGGAACTTTAAAAACACTCTCCTATGACATCAGAATGTAAAACACCATTTGGTTCTAATTGGAACCCAAGGTTGATCAGTCCATGAATCAGTGCAACTAAGTGCCTCTTTCTTCCCTGTGTGTTCATTCTCTATGCCACAAATGCGAATATAATGGATCAGTCAAAGCATGGTTAAGGATTTTACCGAGAGCATCCGAATGCGGCTGATGGATTAGCTCCACGTGGAACGGCCCTTCGACTCTCAGATCTGAGATGCTGATCTGCCTTCGATTGACTCTCATTCCGTAGAAGCTCATTCATCAGTCTCTGTAACAGAGAGCCACATGTGTGTAATGTGAGTTTGAATGTGAAAGGACAGCAGATAAATCCAGTTAGCTGTGATTAGATTACACTAGGCTAGAATGAATGGGATCAGTTGGAGAGGTGACAGAGAAAGGGGGGGGGGGAACCACACAGACCCCTTTAACTCAATCCATTAGAGTACAACGACATATTCATTAAGTCAGGCCAGCCCAAGATTGTGGTTTAAAATGAGCTGCGGTCCCCCCTCCCACTGCTTTTCCTTTAAAAACTTCCTTCCTTTTCTCTTTCATATTGATGGTCATGGAGAGGGCTTAAAGGTGACCGTGGTGGGGGTTTTGTGTGTGTTGGTGTGTGTGTGCGTAGCCTACCTTTCTATAGGTTTCCTTCTGACTTTTACAAATCCAATACCGAGTTTTCTCTCTCTGACAAGTTTAATCTTTAATCCGACCACTTAAAATGGCTCAATTTTTTTTCCCATGAATCAAAACGCATAAGATGATGAAACAAACTGTCATTCAGTCATTCTATAAACACTAACGAGTTTGACTAAACTTGCTTGTTGGTGATTCATAAGTGAAATCTGTATTTTAGTCTGATGTCATGTTAAAAAGGATATCGTAGGTGTGTTCAATTCAATAAAGATCTTCTATCAAAACACCAATAAATCCCATATAATTAGTTCAAAGCTCAAATGATCTTTAACTATATTCAGACATGTAATTAAAACAATTACCTTGTTGAAGAAATAGCAGAGATATTTGGACTCCTTAACTTATTCTACTTTTAACTTAAGTAGTGACTTTAAAATGATTTGGAGGGTTTAACTGAATTGAGTTCTTTATTGCAGTCCAGCCCTGTCATTCACCACAGGAAACTCCTGTCAGCAGGGAGGCGGGATGTTGAGTGATTGGCGTTTTGGCCATCCAGACAACTTCCTCTGGTTCCTCTGAACATTAAAATGTCTGGGTCAAAATAACCTGCCTCCCGTCCTCCTTAACCTGCTTTCGAGACAATTACTTTCCATGAGATCCTCTAGAAAAATGATCTACAGACATAAAAGTAAGTTTTATTAAGTATAATACTTATATTTATTGAATATACGCGTGTACACTTGTATATAAACACATATACACACACATTCATCTCATTTTCTATGTTGCTGTCTATTATTGTTTACATTCTTAATGTGAGAAAACAATAATGGAAGAACTTATTTAACTTATTTTGATTATTTCAGAACAATCTTTGGCATAGGTAAAGTAGGCTGGAGTGTAGGGGGGTTGGAAAGACATCAAATTCACACCCGTCAGAAATACATTCCAGACAGTGTGTGTCTGTGCAAAGGCTTGTGTGATATATTCCTGGGTACCTCCTACTGTAGCTAAGAGTGAATGTTCAGACAGCTGGAACATTAGACATTCCGACAATGTATTTCCTCTTATATGTGATAAATGTGTGTGTGTGTATGTGTGTGTTTCCCATTTTCATGTCAAGCTGTGATATGTGATCTGCTCAGGAGTATAAATCAAGTCCTTTCTTTCTGAAAGATACACACATACTAGCACAGTGATGCTCAACTGGTGGGTCACTATTCTAATAAATATATGCAATATATTTTATATATGCAACTCATATGCAACTATTACAGAAGGTCAAACGCTCACTGATGCTTCAGAAGGAAAAACGATGCATTAAGAGCCAGGGGTGTATACTTTTGAATGGAATAAGGATGTGTACACTTTTCTTATTTTGCCTAAATATCATTTTTTTTTTCATTTAGTTCTGTAACTTTAGTTACAGAACATACTAACATGTTCCCCAGAAGACAAAATAAGTTAAATTTACCCTGATCTTCAAATTCCAAAAGTTTTCACCCCCTGGCTCTTAAAGCATCGTTTTTCCTTCTGAAGCATCAGTGAGCGTTTGAACCTTTTGTAATAATTGCATATGAGTCCCTCAGTTGTTCTCAGTCTGAAAAGATGGATCACAAAATCACAGGCATTGTTGGAAAGAGTTGAAATACAAAAAAAAAAAAAAAAAAAAAAATGAAAAACTGAAAAACCAAAGAACCCCTAAAGTGGGCAGTTTAGGGACTCATGAACAACTATCACTAAACAAACAAACAAAAAAGCATAATTCAGGTAGCAACACAGTATTAAGAATCAAGTGTATGTAAACTTCATTTTTATAAATTCAGCTATTTTATAAATTCAGCTATTATTTTCTCTTGTGAACTATATGTAAATGTTTTTTATGTGAAATATCAGATTCAGGTCAGTACTAAATAAAAAACAAAAAAATAGCATGCATATTGAATGATCCCTTTTATTTTGGTAGAATAATTAACATTTTGCAGAGTCTGCAAGGTGTATGTAAACTTTTGACCTATATACATACAGATATAATTTTGGGCCATTCAAATTTTAGCTAAAATTTTAGAAATTTAGTCATCATTTTATTGTGTTTTTTTTTTTTTTTTTTTTTTTTTTTTTAGTAGTATTTTTTTTTAAATATGTCTACAAAGTTTTTATTTCAGTATTAGTTTTTGCTATTTTAGTACATCATTAAACTAGGCAACTAGGCAAATTAGCTAAATGCTAACACAGGGACAGATTGTATCAACCTTCATCTTCAAAAACCATGAACAGACTCCACTGAATACAGTCCTGAAGCAAAACTAGTTGAGAACCACCAATGTACCGCCTGAAACTGTTGTTGTTTATTCTAACAGCCGTTTTGACCCCTTAGGCCTGAAGTCACAGCAAGAGCAGGTGAGTAGAGGGAGCAGATAGCTTTAATGGATTCAGTTTTTTTGACTGAAACACCTTTTGAAAGCAAGCTTTAAAAAACCATTTGAGGGCCTTTTAAAGTCTTTGTCCTCCTCTTTCCTCTCTTCTATCCCTCTGTCTGTCTATCCTTTTTGTACTGAGGTGCATTTGACCTCTTAATCACTGCCTGAGGTGAGCTCCACATGGCTAATGGATCTTTCCCTCTCGCTCACACACACACACATATAGATTGTTGGTGTTTAAGAGTGTAAACAGGGTGCCTCTTCAAATTGCCATTGTAAAGTGTGAGAAGAGAGAGAGAGAGATCCTGTCCTGTCCTGGAGCACAGCGACCATGTCATTATGACCTCGGGAAAAGTGTCTTCCTGATGTTAAAATCACTATAAATTCCTTTATAATGGATGCAGATGCCGATATATTTAAAAAATAAATGAATAAATAACTGTTTTTAACTTTAATATTAAATGGTTAGTTCAACCAAAAATGAAAATTATGTCATTAATTACTCTCCCTCATGTCGTTCCAAACCTGTAAGACCTTAGTTCATCTTCAGAACAAAAATTGAGATATTTTTGATGAAATCCAAGAGCTTTCTGACCATGCATAGACAGCAATGCAGCTACCACGTTTAAGGTAGTAAGGACATTGTTAAAATAATTCATGTGACATCTGTGGTTCAACTGTAATGTTACGAAGCTACGAGAATACTTTTTATGCGCAAAGAAAACAAAAATAATGACTTTATTTAACAATCAGGCCTTGAACGTAGTTGCATTGCTGTCTATGCAGGGTGAGAAAACTCTTTGATTTTATCAAAAATATCTTAATTTGTGTTCCAAAGATGAATTGTGGTCTTACGGGTTTGGAATTACATGAAGGAAAGTAATTAATGACAGAATTTTAATTTTTGAGTGAACTAACCCTTTAATAATTAATGTTTCTTAAGCACCAAATCAGCATATTAGAATAATTTATCATGTGACGCTGAAGACTGGAATAATTGCTCCTGACAATTTAGCTTTGTCTTCACAGGAATAAATAAAGTATATTCAAATAGAAAACTTTTTTTTAATTGTGATAATAAGCTAGTTTTCTGTGGTCTTTTTCAGGTCAATTATTATTATGTAATTATTATGTAATAAATAATTTTTACTCACATCCATAATTCATGTCCATTTATCTTGTCACTTATTTGATAATTAGCCTAATAAGCTAAATTATGCACAGTCAGCTGGTTAATATTGCAAAATTAACCTGATCACCCAGGTTTAGTTTACGTTTTTTGAATATTCTAAAAAAAAAAAAAAAAAAAAGATGAATTGTGGTATTGTGTTATTGCCGTGTCACTATAGCGGCGGGAGGAAGTGTAGGCCTCAGGGGTCAGCGTGTGAGGTCACGGGGCGACACCCAGAACAGAACCTGATACCCGCTCAGCGTCACACCCCTCTGACAGATAAGGAAGTCAGTCGGGTGGTCAAAAGTTGTTACACATCTAAAAACCTCCATCATGGCCCCAGGGGGCTCAATGCGCTACCCTCAATTCACATGTACGCATACAGTGAGATTTAAAAGTCTGATTCAAATCTAATTTAAACCTGAAAAAGCGTTAGGATTTCAGATTCTGCACTATTTCTGAAATACAGTGTGACAATAATCATGTACAGACTCTGTACAGACAGTCAGATGCTTTTTGGATCATCTCAAATCATACTGGAGAACATGATCATCAGTTTTTACATAAACTTCGAGTTCAAGTGCTTCTGTCATAATAGCAAAACTAAAAAGACATTTCGAATTTATACTTCTCACTTAAATTATTATGCTTAGACAAAAAATAGACAATTTTGCATAGAATTAGAGACATTTTCTAGCTTTGGACCCAACAGTATATCCAACCAAGTTATCTTGGTATACCGCCCTCTCTTTCTCTCAAACACACACACACGCACACACACAGTGATGACAGACAGCGTCTGAGAGGAGGGAAAAACCCTTAAGAATCAAAGCAGGACATCCAGGAGACGAGTATGCATCTGTGTCTGTGTGTGTGAGACACAAGGGTGGTTGGGGACTACCGTGTTGAAAGATATCTACAAGAAATCCATCTCTTTCTTTTTCAGTGTTCTTTCTCTTAGTCCTTTATATAGTCCTTCTCAGTCCTACAAATTCTCTCACTGCTTTCTGTTTAGTTTTCATACACCTTTTTTATAGCATCTGATGGAGGCTGTTCACACTAAGGGGTGTCTCTGTGTCCAACAGGAAGGGTTTTTTGTACTGTTGACAGATGAGGCTGTACCTCTGATCATCGGCCGAGACACTTTCTCTCCCCCTGACCCCTGCACTGAGTCCAGAAGCTGTGGCCGGGAGCTGATGATTGAGCAGCATTAGAGAGCGAGGGATAAGGTGACCACTTAAAACGCAGTTGTGTGTGTCTCCTTCTGTTGATGAGAATTTGTGTGTGCGCTTCTAGATTCTACAGAAACGGTGTATGGTTTTCCCCTAAGATTCCACATCACTGGAGTACGTTTGAACAGTTTAGCTTGAACTCCATATGTGACCCTACTTAAGCAATAGCCAAAAATACATTGTGTGGGTCAGAATTATCAATTTTTCTTTTATGCCAAAAATCATTAGGATATTAAGTAAAAATCATGTTCCATGAAGATATTTTGTACATTTCCTAACTTAATTTTTGATTAGTAAAATGCATTGCTAAGAACTTCGTTTGGACAACTTTAAAGGCGATTTTCTCAATATTTTGATTTTTTTTGCACCCTCAGATTCTACATTTTCATGTAGTTGTATCTCAGCCAAATGTTGTCATATCCTAACAAACCATACATCAATGGAAAGCCTATTTATTCAGCTTTCATATAATGTATAAACGAACCATAAATGAACCTTATGACTGGTTTTGTGGTCCAGGGTCACATATGTGCTTTGTGTACATATGTTTGACCTAATTATACTTTTGGGATCAAAATTTCTGAAACGTATCACTAGAAACTAGCTAAACTGAAGGTTTAATGGGAAAATGATTCATGTAGACATTAAATTAAAAATCCCAAATATGTGTTGGCAGGTTTAAAGTTACAATGAAATGGAAGTTGCGAAAGATCTTTTACTCGTAATTCAGAGTAAAGCACATTTTTGAAAAAGATTTGGTTCTGAACTGAAAGTGAGCTTGCAGTCGATTGTAAGAGGACTAAATGATTGGAGAAGTCTGTCATTTCACCGGAAGATCAATTTATGCCCTTTTGATTAAGAATTGTGATGTCATATGCACAGTTAAATTGTTCACGATACAATTTCTAACATGCATTTAGAAAATAGGTGGGGGAATTTTTATTTCATGCCAACTTACGGTTTTATTAGGGTTAGTCTAAAAAGTTACATTTTTCTAAAAAACTCTACACATTATGATCATTGGGGTTGTGCAAGGCTTTGCACATGTGATTGTGAGGGTATTTTGACTAGTTTCTCTGTGGTTGTTGACTCAACTTAAGATTTCAGCAAGGTAGGTGCGTGTTTGTGTGCGTGTGTGTGTATGTGTGAATGTCTGGAAAGCAGACAGTAGGTTAAATCTGTCATTAAGAGCAAGTCTGAACAGAAAAAGGGACATTTTCAGCACATCACCTACACAGCCACTGTAAAATGATCTTCCAAATGTATGTCATTACACGAAGTTGTTCAAAGACAATTTTGATATCAAAGATCAGCACTGTCATTAAAGGCAACACTCTTTGTGTGTGTGTTTTAGCTAGAGGAAAAATCAACAGAACGATACAATTGCCTTATTTTACATCAACAGTTTCATGTTTCATGTTAATTATGATAAATTTCACACTGGTAAAATTCCATTCTAATTTATCTGGAGTTGTGATGTGGTTTTGGTGACATGTTTGATGATGTCATCCTTTGGCATCTGACAGGTGATGGGTAAATGCACAGAAAAGTTTTGGAAATATTTAGCAATTTTGTAAGGCTGATATGCATGGAAAAAATATCCATCAAATTATGGCAAATCAAGCATAAATACAAGATAAATGTTCTGTAAGATTGATACGTATGGAAAAAATATACATCAAATTATGGCAAATGAAACATAAAAGTAAGACCAAAGTATTAGAACTTGGTACAGTAGAAGTACAATTACTATAAAAATTAATATAAAATGGCACAGGGTTCCTCTGAATAATCTTGTATTTGGCACATCTGCAATAAGAATGGTGAATTATTATGACTTTCATTATCTGCGCTTATCTGAACATAAACAGAAATAAATAGCAAATAGGAGTTATGCTTCAATCTCAAATGAATGTTAATATCTATGCATTTATGGAAACTTAATTACTCATAAATCACCTTGTTTATTTTATGATGTAGTGCCTCTAAATGTTTATATTTGTTGGCGTGCATGGCAGATATATGTGAGAGGAGACCAGGCCATGAGTGTGTGACTATGTGGCAAGTCCCTGCTTGTCTTTAACCTGACTTTGAGCTTTAGTTGGTATTCTGAGTCTCTGTTGTTAAAATTAATAATGGGATTTGTTCAACCACCCCAGACAGGGATGGTTGTCTTCTGCCCTTCTCAATCTGACCTTACATTTTACGCAGTTTAAACATCAGAAATTATTCAAGAATATTCAAGACAATATTATTCCAAATGCATTCTATATAATTATATAAAATTATTTGACATAAATGTTTTTAAATGGATGATGGTTTACAGGACTTACGTGACCCTGGACCACAAAACCAGTCATAAGGGTCCATTTTTGAAACTGAGATTTATACATCATCTGAAAGTTGAATAAATAAGCTTTCCATTGATGTATAATATGATGATAATATTTGGCCAAGATAAAACTAGCTGAAAATGTGCAATCTGAGGGTGCAAAAAAATTAAAATATTGAGAAAATCACCTTTAAAGTTGTCCAAATGAAGTTCTTAGCAATGCATATTACTAATCAAAAATTAAGATTTGATATATTTATCGTCAGGAAATGTACCAAATATCTTAATGGAACATGATCTTTACTTAATATCCTAATGATTTTTGGCATAAAAGAAAAATCGATCATTTTGACCCATACAATGTATTTTTGCCTATTGCTACAAATATACCTGCGCTACTTAAGACGGGTTTTGTGGTCCAGGGTCACATGTATGCTAATAATATTGGTAAATGTTGAATGTAGTCTTTTGCACTTTTTTATTGTGTGTGGGTGTACTGAAATGCGAACTTTATTTAGTTATTTATTTATTTTATTTTTAATTTTTTGAACCAATACGCAAGCTGGTTGGTGATTGTATTCATAGGACAATAACAAAACGGTAAGCTTTGATGATTGAAGGAAGAAATGACAACGCATGAGCGAATGATGTCTGGCATGATTTTACAATTCTAATAATAGAAATTATGTGTAAGATTTATTATACACCAGCCGCAAAATAATCTCAGTGAAAATTAAACCGCATCCTGATAATTGTCTTAAAAAGATGTGAAATTTTAGACTGTGTAGCCTATATTTTGTGCAGCCTGACTATAATTCAGGATGCGAATTATCTTAAAGGGTTAGATTTAAAGTCGCACTGCGGTAAAAAAAAAAAAAAAACGCTCTCGAACAGAAACAACATCTGCTCGATCGTTGTCTGTATCGGACCGTACATAAACAAATTACATTATTTAACACATTTTTTTATAGATTTAAAAATCACAGATATACTACAAAAATATTACTTTTGTTTAATATGAGTTAAATGTTCTCGGGGCGACAAAATCAAATAAAGTTGCGCAAGACTAATTTACCAATTATTTTTAAAAAGTGGACCTTCCTCAAGTTCCTCAATAATCCTCAGACGCTTTAAATTTATTTAGTGTTTTCTAAACGAAGGAAAATGTTCATTTATTTTGGCCAAAAAGTTATTTAACACCAAACAGGTGTTCCGCATGTTTTGTGCCATGCAACGCACGTTGCACAAAACATTTTTATGTAGACATAAACTAGAACGCTTGCCTAAAATGCCATGCATGAAAATGATGACAAGTGGATCGAATGGAATTCCAATGAGGAAATAGGTAACCAATAAGTAAAACGCCTACAATCCCTCTCTCGCTCTCTCTTTCTCTCTCATTCCCTCTGTGAAACCAACGATCTCAAACGTTTCCCATCCCGTGATCTATCCACGACCTCTTCAACTATTAGAGAAAAAAAACTGCTCACACGTCACTGGTGAAGGTGGATCATAACATGCGCCAATACCTATAAAGCTGGAGCGCGCGAGATGCACAGAAGACACATAGCTCACCTAAGAGATTCTCGAAGTTTCACTGGATATCTTCGCTATGGTTTTACACTCGTCCTGAGGTGAGTACACACTTGTCTGTCTCTGTTTTACTTGTAGCTCTGCGATTAAGATGACGTTATTTTAGATTACCGATTGCATGTTTTTGCCGCAGCTGTGAAAGAGGCAGATTTTTGTTACACCCTTAAAATGAAAGTGTCTTCATTGATTATAAAGTCAGGTAAGAACCATCTTATCAAGAGTAATTTTTATGTAAATGGTTCTTTAGATTTAAATATCTTAATGTTTCACTAGCCTGTGTTCTTCAGATAAGAATAAAAGTTGCATTAAAAATACCGAACTAAAGAATTAATGTAGTTTGATGTTAAATTTATGTACACCATATACTCTACAATATGATGTTATGATGTTTTTAAGAATTCATGAGTTTTACTTACTCGGAAGTGTTTTTTTAAGCGTAGAGATTTTCTGTATTAAGCACAAATGCGTGTTCGTTTCCAAAGTCCTCAATTTCAAGTTCAGTTCGAGTCTGATTTAGAGTCGGAGTGGGTGAGAGCAGGGCTGTTCCAGGAGTTGCACCCCAAGAAAAGGTGGATAAACTCGGATGAAAGACATGCCAGCGCATGCAACTTGTAAAACTGTTTGGAATAGTTGTCAGCTTCTTGTCCTTCTCTGGGAAACTGGAGAGACTGACAGCACGATAGATCTCTTCTCTTAATAAAGCCCGTGTTATGTCCTGTTCTTACTCCATTCCTAGATATCCAATGAGCGCGTAAAGGGATTCTTGCGTGTTACACAACTTCTGGAGGCGCTCCATCAAGAAGAAACTATCACTGGAACAACACGCACAAGCGCACGTGGATTCTTTGCTTTCTTTTTTGGCTCTGATCGTCGTTGGAGATGTTCGGGCACGATATCTGCGGATGCCTCGTGTCCGCGTTGCTGGCGGCAGCCGGTGCCGTCTTACCGGCTCTGGTGCTGCTTGTGGTCTCCCGGCAGCTGTGGAAGTTCAGGTGGAGCATCACTCGGGATCGGACGTGTAAACTCCCACTCCCGCAAGGCTCAATGGGCTGGCCGCTGGTCGGAGAAACTTTTCACTGGCTCTTCCAGGTAAGACTTGAGCATATAAATAAAATTCTACTCTGTTTCTATCAATTATTTTTGCTTTGATTTATGATATCGATAATGGGTTCCATACTTTGAGTTAAAATATACAAACTTATGCAATATATTGTAATTTTATATTATTAAAATGTTGTAGAAGTTAAAAAAAAACATGAATCAAAATTAGTCAGTCATATTTAACAAGCTAACATGTAGGCCTAAGTAAAATACTGTTAAAATCAGTTTTTGAGTTATTTTATAACTATATTATTTCGGTATGGTCATCGTAGCAAAATAAGTCAGTAATTTTATTTATTCGTTCATTTTGCATGTTTTTGGCGCTTCCAGCGTATTTACATAACTAACTGTCAACAATGCGTTTTAAATACCGGTAAAATACCAACGTTTTCTCTCATATATTGTGTACATCTAAAATAACGTTATATATAAAAAACAGTAATTACGTTTTATGATGCACCGTATGAGGTTACCTCCGCAATTTCTTTAAGAGTATAAACATTTAGCGCACTCTGACTAACTTGTAAACTTTTGTAAGTTCTCTAAAAATACTGTGGAACTATGAAAACAAAACATGAAGCCTCCTGAAATGATGTTAGCAGGTAAAATTATTGGACGCCATTTAATTTGTGAGGAAAACTTTCATAGCAAACCCACACGTTTTTCATTGGTTAGCCTTTTTAATGTTGCATTTTACTCAAATTTTTTGCATTACCTTAAGTGTTAAGCAATTTTTAAGCAATGCTTTCTCAACGGCATATGAGCTAGTTCCTCTGCTGGCCTAATGTGCAAATCCACACAGGGAATTATTCCCTGCATGTGTGAACTTGATGAGGGTGTAATTCTTCACTCTGGTAAAAACAGACATTATCACCATGATTTCATGCACAGTGGCAGAACTCATCACTTGCAATTCCAGAACAAGTTCTGTATCCATTTTTGGATTTTCTATATCTATTTTTGTAGTTATGGTAAACTCTTCAAAATTAATTTGAAAAAATATTTACGTTCAGAAATGACTGGAAAAGTCTTAATTAATCAAAAGTAATGAGGGCCCAGGGTACTGCATCTGTCTAAAAGGTTTTACATGAAAATCTGTTGTACTGTAACAGGGATCCAGCTTTCACATCTCCAGACGAGAGAAACACGGAAATGTTTTTAAAACTCACCTTTTGGGCAAACCCCTCATCCGAGTGACGGGTGCAGAAAACATCCGTAAGATTCTGCTGGGTGAACACACGCTGGTGTGCACGCAGTGGCCCCAGAGCACACGCATCATCCTGGGGCCCAACACCCTGGTGAACTCAGTTGGTGACCTGCACAAGAGGAAAAGAAAAGTAAGTGTATCTGCATCCATTTTTTAATGTCTAAAAAAAAGGAATCTAATCGAAAGTATTAACCCATTAATTGCTTTTTTCTCTTATTATATCCTTGTAAAGATCTTTACTGTATTCTTTTGGCTCACAAAAATAAATATGTTTAATCCCCAGTCATTACTGTTGTAAAGAATAGTTCAGCATTTGATCAAAAACATTTTGTTGTCGATTTGCTTCCTAGATCCTTGCAAAAGTGTTTAGCCGTGGGGCGCTGGAGGCCTATCTAACACGTCTTCAAGATGTTGTCAAGTCTGAAATTGCCAAGTGGTGTGCCGAGACTGGGTCTGTGGATGTTTACACCGCAGCCAAATCACTCACCTTTCGCATCGCGGTTCGAGTTCTGCTCGGTCTGCGTCTGGAGGAGCAGCAAATCGCATCTCTCTCCAAAACCTTTGAACAGCTCATGAACAACCTCTTTTCTCTGCCTATTGACACTCCTATAAGTGGTCTGCGCAAGGTGAGAAAGAGTCCAGTTCTGATTCTTTCCACAGGTTGAAACTCACATTCGCTTGAGCAAAATAAAGTAGTTAGAGGAATCTAAATCTCAGCTACTTTGAGAAGTTTCATTCATGAACTCAGTCTATTTGTTTTGTTGTAGGGAATCAGGGCCCGTGAGATTCTGCACTCGGCCATGGAGAAGATCATAGAGGAGAAACTGAAAAAGCAGCAAACCAGTGATTATTGTGATGCTTTTGACTATATGCTGAGCAGTGCAAAAGAAGATGACTATGAGCTTACAATGCAAGAACTCAAGGTAAACTTTAAAAGGTCAAAATCCAAATTTATTGTGTGCTATCTTTGCACATTTACCTAGCTTTTTAATTATTTTGTTTTGTAGAATTCTATTTTGCTTCCATCAGTGATGATGATCACATGACAATGTTTTGATCCAGTTAAAGTGTTTTATTAATTTATTTATTTATATACAGACTACCACTCAAAAATGTAATATTTTTAATGGGGTTTTTTTCTCTTCTGCTCACCAAGCCTGCATTTATTTGATCCGAAGTACAGCAAAAACAATAAAATTTTGACATTTTTTTTTACTATTTAAAATAACTATTTTCTATTTGAATCTATTTTAAAATGTATTTTATCCCTGCGATTTCAAAGCTGAATTTTTAGCATCACTCTAGTAACATGATCCTTCAGAAATCATTCTAATATTTTGATTTGCTGCTCAGAAAAAAAAAAAAAAAAACAAAAAAAAAAAAACATTTATTATTATTATTATGTTGAGAACACTGAGTAGAATTTTTCAGGTTTCTTTGATGCATAGAAAGTTCAGAAAAACAGCATTTATCTAAAAGATAGATTTTTAAAATGTCTTTATCATCACTTTTGATCAATTTAAAGCATCCTTGCTAAATAAAAATATTAATTTCTATAATTTCTTTACCAAAAAAAAAAAAAAAAAACTCCAAGCTTTTGAATGGTATAGTGTATAATGTAATAAAAGGTTATTGTTTCAGATAAATGCTGATCTTTGGATCTTTCTATTCATCAAAGAATCCTGAAAAATAATTACTAACTGTTTTAAATATTGATAATAATAATAATAATAATAAAACTTTCTTGAACAACAAATCAGCATATCAGAAAGATTTCTGAAGGATCATATGACACTGAAGACTGGAGTAATGTTGCTGCAAATTTGGCTTTGATCACAGGAATAAATTAAATTTTAAAAATATTAAAATAAAAAGCAGTTATTTTAAATAGTAAAAATATTACTGCTCGATATTACTGCTTT